>CM060441.1:154672673-155272673 GCA_030545235.1 Helianthus tuberosus
CGCGTTTCATCGGCGGTTTAGCTCCTGAAGTGAAAGGAAACGTCAAGGCTTCTAAGCCTACTACGTATAGATCTGCTGTGGATCTATCTTTGTCTCTTACTCTTGATATTGTGAGGAGTAGAGCAAAGAGAACTACCGATGACGGGAAGAGGAAGAGGGAGGAAAACAAGTCCCCTCAGTTAAACAAGAAGAACAAAGGGAACTTTAGTTCTAAGAAAGGGCAGTCAAATGACAAACCCAGGTGCAAGACTTGCAACAAAAGGCACTTTGGAAAGTGCAACCAAGACCCACAAGCTAAACCATGTGGGATTTGTAAAAAGAAGGGGCACAAGTATGTGGAGTGCCGGAACATTAAGGATGCAACCTGTTATGGTTGCAACGAGAAGGGACACATGAAGATAAATTGCCCCAAGAATACCAAGAAGCCCGAGGAGGCAAAGAAAAACAACGCAAGAGTTTTCTAGATCAATGCAAGGGAAGCGGTGAATGACGAGAACGTCATAACAGGTACCTTCCTCATTAATAATAATTATGCTAGAGTCTTATTTGATTCAGGTGCTGATAAGTCTTTTGTAGACCATAAGTTTTGTAAGTTACCGAATCTTCCTATTAAGACTCTAGACATAAAATATGAGGTATAGCTTGCTGATGGTACCTTAGAAACAGCCTCAACCCTTCTTGATGGATGTTTCATATCCATTAAGAATCATTCTATTCCGCTATCCCTCTTACCAATGAAATTGGCTGGGTTTGATATTGTTTTGGGCATGGATTGGTTGTCGCATAACCAAGCCCAAATAGCCTGCGATAAAAAGATAGTTATCATCAAAACCCCTTCTGGTGAGTCCGTCACTATTCAAGGAGATACACAGTATGGTCTGCCCAACAATGTGTCCATTCTCAAAGTATCACAATGTCTGAAGAGTGGATGTGTCATCTATATGGCACAAGTGTCAGTGAACGACCCAAAGCCCAAGATTGAAGATGTTCCTATTATCTCTGAGTATCTTGATGTCTTTCCTGATGAACTACTTGGATTACCTCCTGAAAGGCAAGTTGAATTTAGGATAGATATTCTCCCAGGATCTGCACCAATTGCACGAGCTCCTTATCGTCTAGCGCCTACTGAAATGAAAGAGCTCAGGACCCAATTGGATGACCTCCTAGAGAAGGGTTTCATTCAACCCAGCTCTTCGCCTTGGGGAGCTCCAATAATGTTTGTAAAGAAGAAGGATGGATCAATGCGCCTATGCATTGATTACCGTGAACTAAACAAGATAACCATCAAGAATCGTTATCCCTTACCCAGGATCGATGACTTATTTGATCAGCTCCAAGGCGAACTTCTTCTCAAAGATTGATTTGAGATCGGGGTATCATCAACTTAAGGTCCGAACTGAAGAGGTGCCTAAAACGGCTCTCAGAACGAGGTATGGACATTATGAGTTTTTAGTGATGCCTTTCGGCCTCACTAATGCGCCAACAGCATTTATGGACCTCATGAATAGAGTCTGCAAACCCTACTTAGATAAGTTTGTCATTGTCTTCATAGATGACATACTTATCTATTCTCGTAGCCAAGTTGATCACGAGAAGCACCTTCGATGTGTCTTAGAATTGCTTCGACAGGAGAAGTTGTATGCTAAATTCTCCAAGTGCGAGTTCTGGCTTCGTGAAGTCCAATTCCTTGGACATGTTGTTAGTGAACGTGGTATCCAAGTAGATCCCACCAAGATAGAAGCCATTATGAATTGGGAAGCACCAAAGACGCCAACAGAAATTCACAGCTTTCTGGGTCTAGCTGGATATTATAGAAGATTCATTGAGAACTTCTCAAGAATAGCTGCACCATTGACTTATTTGACCTGTAAGAATGTAAAATTTGATTTGGGTCCAAAACAACAAGAATCCTTTGAGATTCTTAAGCAGAAATTGAGCAATGCTCCAGTGTTGACATTGCCCAAAGGAATCGAAGAGTTTGTCATTTATTGTGATGCATCACACACCGGTATGGGTTGTGTACTTATGCAAAAAGGCAAGGTGATTGCCTATGCATCACGACAACTAAAGGTACATGAAAAGAATTACACCACCCACGACTTAGAGTTGGGTGCTGTTGTATTCGCACTAATGTTATGAAGACACTATTTGTATGGAACAAAGTGTGTGATCTATTCGGATCACAAAAGTCTTCAACACTTATTTAATCAAAAAGAGCTCAATATGAGACAGCGCCGCTGGATGGAGACTTTAAATGATTACGATTGTGAAATTCGCTACCATCCCGACAAGGTGAATGTAGTCGCTGATGCCTTAAGCCGAAAAGAGAGAGTTAAACCTATCAGGATTAATGCTAAGAGCATTGAACTGAAGAATAGCCTGAGTGAAAGGCTATTAGCTGCACAGAAAGATGTTGTTTTGGAAGTTAACTTACTAGATGAAAAGTTAGGTGTAACTGCTGAACAGTTAACACCCGGCAAAGATGGAATTCTCAGACTGAATGGAAGAATCTGGGTTCCCATTCATGGAGGACTTCGAGATGTAATCCTCCAGGAAGCTCACAACTCCAAATACTCAGTTCACCCTGGGGGTGATAAAATGTATCAGGATTTGAAAGCTAATTATTGGTGGATAGGACTGAAGAAATCTGTTGCCACACATGTAGCTAAGTGCCTGACTTGTGCCCAGATTAAAGTTGAACATCAAAAGCCATCAGGTCTGCTTCAACAGCCAGAACTTCCCACATGGAAGTGGGAAATGGTGACTATGGACTTTATAACCAAGTTACCTAAAACAAGGCACGGAAATGATACCATATGGATTATAGTTGATAGACTGACTAAGTCAGCAAACTTCTTACCCATCAAGGAGACTCATAGCTCTGACAAGATAGCCCAGTTGTACGTGGATAAGATTGTATCCCTTCACGGAGTGCCGGTGTCTATTATCTCGGATAGAGACACTAGGTACACCTCACACTTTTGGAAAAGTTTCCAACAATCTTTGGGCACACGTTTGAATTTTAGTACTGCTTACCATCCTCAGACAGATGGACAGAGTGAGCGTACAATTCAATCTTTGGAAGACATGCTTCGGGCATGTGTTATTGATTTGGGAGGTAGCTGGGATGACCATCTACCTTTGATCGAGTTCTCCTATAACAATAGCTACCATACAAGCATTCAGGCTGCGCCTTTTGAGGCATTATATGGTAGGAAATGCAGAACGTCTGTTTGTTGGGCAGAAGTATGAGAAGCTCAGTTGTCAGGACCTGATATAGTCCTTGAAACGACAGACAAGATTGTCCAGATTCGTGATCGCCTGAAAGCTGCCAGGGATAGGCAGAAAAATTATGCTGACAAGAGGCGAAAACCTCTAAAGTTTGAGGTTGGTGATAAAGTCTTACTGAAAGTATCACCATGGAAAGGTGCGATGCGTTTTGGTAAGAAGGGCAAGCTAAGTGATGCGTGTGAAGTGTTATATATATTAGGTGTAGATTTTAAGCCCCTTTAACACTTTTTAGCCAAGTTTTAAATTTATAAAACACGATATTTTACTAACACTAAACACACATATGGGCAAGTGCACCCATCGTGGGCGTAGTATAGCGTTGGTAAGATACCGAGGTCGTCCAAGGACACAAGAGCTTTTAGTATCGGTTTATCCTCAACGTCTAATCAAAATAAAAAGTTTAGAAAAATGTTTTGAACTAAGAAAAATAAAAACTAACTAAAAATGCTGAAAATAAAAATAAAAGAAAAACAGATAGACAAGATGAATCACTTGGTTCCGACTCGTATCTAGTATAACCTTTGATTATTTCCGCACTTTTGCACATAATTAAGAGATTATCTTAGTTATTGTAGTAGGCCCCTCTTTTGAAGGTGACTTTACCCTCACCCCAGTAGTTTGAGTCAGCAAGGATACAATCCTAAAAGGGTGGATTATTGGAAGATAATTAATTAAGTTATTAATGCAAATTATGGTAGACCCCGCTTTTGGCGGTGACGTTACCCTCGGCTAAGTAGTCTGAGTCAGCAGGGATACAGTCCTAAATAGCCGGGTTATAGTATTAATAGTAGTTAACTTACGAGGGGATCAAAGAGTTTGGACCCCCGCCATCCAATACCGTGAAGCATTGAAGGAGGTCCTACTAAATTTGACCCAGGTCCATTGCAGGACCTCTAAACGCTGAACAATGGCAAGACCTTTACCAAACCGTTCCCTTAACCCCCGACCAGGTAGCCAACATACCTCCATATAGACCGTGGAGATATGAATGGTGAAAATCTTTTATTTTATATAGACAGTAAAATAATGCCAAGACACGACGGACAAACGATAAGGAAAGATCACCTTCAACATAAGTAACTAGTTATTAAAGTCATTAATACAAAACCAAATAAAAAGTGCAAAAGATTAGAAATAAAAAGTATTATACTAGACACTTTGTCTTCACCAAGTGATGTAAGAGACTTAGGCAAACATGGCCTTGATTGTCAAGAACTCTTACGATCAATCTTGGATCCCGAGACGACTCACACACTCTATGATGGACAATGGATGATGGTGGTGGATGATGGTGTTGTGATGGTGGTGGGTGGTGGATGAAGTGTGAGAGAGGTGGTGTGCCAAGGGATGAGTTGAAATGAAACCAAGCACTCCTATTTATAGGCTGAACAGAAGGCTGGGCACGGCCCCATGTCCGCTGGACACGCCCCCGTGCCTGTCTGACACTCTCTCTCTTTATTAATTGTAATTCGCAATTACAATTAATGCGCCTGCTGTACTTTCGCCACGCCCCCGTGTTCACTGGACACGGCCCCGTGGTGGGCAATAGAAGCTTCTATAGGTTTGTCTTTTCTGCTGCTTCTTGGGCACGGCCCCGTGCTAGCTGAGCACGGGGCGTGTTCAGTCTTCTGCCTTCTCTATTTTGCTTGGGAAGATGCCGTTGAGGGGTCGGGCAGTCCACTTATGTTCCTTTTCTTGTATTTATGTTAGATTTAGCTGTCTTTTTGCTTCTTTTGTGAATTTGAGCTCATTTAATCCTGAAAATACAAAAGGAAGACAAAAACACTCTTTTTCCAACATTAGTACTTAAAAAGGGTTAGTTTTATGCCTCATTTGATGTAATTTATATGTTGCATTTTACACACATCAAATACCCCCACACTTGAACTTTTGCTTGTCCTCAAGCAAAACTCTTTAAAATGTGGCTTACACTCCCAAATGGAATGGGTAGAAGAGAAGGTTTTGGCTTGTCATAGAGTGTTGGGAATCCAAGATCTTTTTGGGTTTTATTTTTATCTATTTACAATCCTATTCGTCATGACTTATTTAAAACTTTTCATAAGAGAAATTATTTATTAGTGCATAACATGCCTTTTTAAAATTCCATTTATATACAAGTTCACATACCTCACGGGAGAAATCACTCACACTCGGCCGAAGGTTTATTTTTAGTGAATCACTCGAGAGCGGCATGGAACTTATTCCTACCATAAGCTTGCCAAGCAATCAATCCTCCTCCTTTTTAACTTTTATACCTTTGTAAATATCTAGAGGACTTTGTGGGTGAAGGGTTAGGCTTGGGTTAAAGGTAGGTGGTTGGGTTGGTGGTTAGTGGTTAGTAGAAAAAGGGTGAAAAAGCGTAACAAGTGTCGGTTTTCGTAGGACTTTCTATTTTTGTAACTTTTATTTTGATGAAGCTATTATTCAAACAAAGTTATTTTTGATGAACTTGTTTGTTTATTTTCTTTTGCTTCATCACCAACACATTTTTTTTTGAACGATCATACGAAAAACCGAACTTGTTACTAAAACAAAGGGTTAAAAATGAAAAAGGTTTTGGTGGGTAAAAGGGTGTTTGGTTTGGGTTATGAAATGAAAAGGTTTAGGCTCAAAGGGGCTAACTAGGGGGATTTTGGGTAGGTGGTAAAAAAAAGAAAAATAATGGTGTAGAAATAAAAAGGTTAGTCCTAATGCCTCCATCATTTACTTACTTGGGTTTAAGTTGGTAAGGACCGGGAATGAATCGTCGTGGCAAGTTCTAGAGTCGTAAGAACCAAGCGGCTATTCACACAAGAAACGAAAAATGAGCATTTAGTCTAAAGATTTAAATTTGTATGCTCAATAAAGGCTCAAAAACTCACTTTTTGTGGGAACGGGTTTTTCTATGTGATCAAGTATATATAATCAAATTTTAACTAAGCTTGTCATGCCTTTTCATAATTTTCTTATGTTGGTTCTTTTTATCACGACGCTATCGGTTGTAAATTTGTAAAAATATAACCTTTTTGAGAACTTGAATTTCCCGAGTTAAACCTAGACAAGTAAAAAAAATGAAATTTTTGAAAATTTTTTGGGGTGATTAGCGGTTCCAATAGAGTTTTGTGTAAGGCTTGTATTTAGGACTTGCAAAATTCCAAGGTTTTAGCATCCCCCCCACACTTAAATTACACATTGTCCTCAATGTGTCCCAAAAATAAATTTTTAGGTTGATTAAATGTGTAAAATGGTTTTAAAAGCAAAGATTTATGTTACTGGCAGTCTGGACACGGCCCCGTGGGGACCGGAAACGGCCCCGTGTTCAGGTGCCAGTAACAAAAATTAAAGAAAAGAAACTGAAGCCTGGACACGGGGGCGTGTCTGGTGAACACGGCCCGTGTCCAGTTACCTGAACTGGGCATTTTTCTGCAGGGGGTTCAGCACGGGGCCGTGTTGTTAGGACCGGTTTGAATCCGAACGATTGCGAACCGACTCGTGCGACGTGCGGAATCCGTGCACGAGCGAGACCGAAACACACGAACAGTAAATCTAACTGTGATTCTATTCAAAGATCTGAAATCGTTACAGGAACCGTGAATCACCTAGACACTTTCTCTCTCTAGTTTCTCTCTCTAGAACTAGAGCTATCAAATGTAGCAAATGAGCAAAAGTGTCAAAAGTCTTCTAAAAGTCCTAAATGAGAACCCTAAGTTCTCTATTTATAGGCCAAGGCTAATAAGGAGAGTTCCCCTTATTTACATAAATGCCACCTTGCCTTTTTCTAGATATTTCTAACTATTACAATATAAGCACTAGAAATAAACTGTTTCAGCTACGATCTTGAGATGACGGAGGCGATAGACATACTGCACTAACAGACTCCCCCTTGGATATTGCCGCAGTCAATCTCAAACATTTAGTCAAACTCGTAGCTTCTGGTCTTTCTCTCTCTCTAGCTCGAACAGAATCCCCGTGGATCTGTCTTCAGCTTCAGCTTCTTCCTTTCGGTAGACTCTTCAGGCTCCCCCTTTCGTCAAGCTTCTGTGCTTTGGGATCGACACCTGGCTTTCCGGTTACAAGCTCCTCCAGAATAGTTCCTGGGTCCTTGAATGCACGCTTCCCTTTGCGTTGAGCTCGTCTTCAGACTCCCCCTTAGACTCGGCTATCGGGATCGTAGTCTGGTACAACATCTGCAATACTCATACAATTATAAGTAAAAACGTTTTGAACTTCCAGGATTGAAAACCTGGCTCTCTCAACTTTTGCTAAAATATTTTACAATGAAAGCATTTTTGGTTGTCCAGGTATCGTAACCTGGCTCTATTAAACTTTCTAAATCAAGATCCTGGGACTAAAATATAATAATAGGAAATATATCCAGGAATACTTGATACTCTCCCCCTATCAACAATCTTCAAAGATTTGACAGTTTCAACGAACCGGATCGGAAACTGGCTCTTTTTTACAGATTTTAACAATCTAAGAATCCAAATCCCTCACAGTTAATCATCCAAGTCCAAATTAATGACCTTGGAGATATCACAAACTGTTTTTGATTTTTGATTTTATCAAGTTTCAAATTAATGAACTTGTTTTATTTTCAGAAACACAATCAACATACTTAGATTTTGAAACTCAGTTCTCAGACATCGGTTGTCGAAAATAAAACAGAAATCAAAATCTTTTTGTATTTTCTGAAATATAAAGCAGTAAAGAAATATGTACAAACATATTTACAGACAATATTTTTGTTTGAGTTCGCGTTAGAGGATCATATCAGTTTTTGACAAGTCACAAGTACCGTTGAGCTTAGTTACACATTAAGAATTAAACAATTCACTTAGATTGTCGATATACTGATCCACTTAAATTTTCACACAAAGTTCAACTGATTCAGGATACGAATTAGGTGTTTTAAGAACTTAAACCTATTCATGTGTCCCACCTCTTGAATATACTCCCGTATCCAGATCCCAATATTCAGTCTTACAGGTGAGTATACCTAGATGATATCTGTAAGGGGAATAAATTATAGTACGAAACCGTGAGAGCTCAGGTCAGAACTTCCGTTCAGCAGAGAGATGACGGCTCGACTTTTGGTGTGTCCCCTTTAGAGGATCTTTTTGTTACAACAGCCATGAATAGCATTTTTCAATGTTTCATCATTTTTTAGCTGAGGGTTGTGCTATGTTTCAAGCAATGCAGAAAGTATTCTCCGGGGACTAGGCCATTGCTTCCGCAAAATCAGAAGTCCCGGGATAATACCCCAGATATCACTAAGCATAAAGACCTAGTATCTCAGAAAGAGGGACCTTTCAAACGAGATTTCAGGGGTTACCTATATATCCAAATAGGGTTTCCCACGAAATAAGCAAGTTTGAATTTAGGTTTATATCCCGAAAAAGTTTACTAAGTGTATAAAAACCTATCGGCATATCATCAGTGAGACTGTTTAACGCTATTTAAACATTACATTTCTTTAGCATACTGTAACTGTCTACTGATGTACTATCATTTCCTCTTTTTACACAAAAACTCAATTTTTTTTTTGAATTTTATCATGTTTTTGGCTTTTTCAAATTTTCTAATGTTTTTGGATTTTTCTGACAATATTACTCCCCCTAAAATTCAAAATCATTTAAAGAAAATTTGACAAACCGATGTAGATAGCTTTGTCTCGCCATCCATTTTCTGCTTCGCATGCTCTGATTTGCAGAAAATATAATGTACCCCCATGATTTACAACCCATTGATTTTCGACAGTTTGAAAACCGTTTTTCAATCTTGTGAAAGTAATCATGTTTGTTCAGCCGTGAGGGTTTCGGCGTATTCAATCAGAACTCCCCCTTACAACAAACTATTTTCCCATAATGATTTCAAAACACTTAAGTTTGTTTTAATCAGAATGGTTTTTCTGGAAAAATTAGTTTTGTTTGTCTTTTTACAAACTCGGGGTTTCATCACATTGTTTACCTTTATCCACTTATCGGAAAGATAAATCAAGTACAACTTAATGTCCTTGATTAGTCTTTTGTGATTCGAAATATCACAGTTACCAACCTGTGAATTTCTCAAGAAATATGCCGATTCCTGTTCCACACTTACCAACCTGGGAACTCCGGCAAGTCAGGTTTTTCTATTTGAAAAGACTCACCCAAGCCTGACGGTCCTTGGGTGATTTTGAATTCTTGTTCAACAATGGTGGAAAATTTGCATCATCCATTGTTAGACCAGAATTCTCACTTTTTACCTCAACACATGGCTCTTCTGGTTTTACCATACCAGATTCATTGCCTGAATGTGGCTTGTCTGACTTTGTTGAGCCAGATTTATCGCCGACATGTGGCTCATTTGTTTCCGAAGAAACAGATTCATTGCCACAAACTTTCTTCTTCTTCTTTCCCTCTTTCGTCCTCAGATTTGTATCTAATGAATCCGTTTTGCTTGTCTTTTTAGTTGAGGAAATCGATTCATCAGAACTTTTTATCGGATTACCAGTTGTATCCGAGGACAACTTCCGTTTCGATTGCGAACCGACTCGTACGACGTGCGGAATCCGTGCACGAGCAAGACCGAAACACACGAACGTAAAATAATCTGTGATTCTTTGATTGATTTGATAACGTACAAGAACCTGAATCACGTGGACAAGCTTTCTCTCTCTAGAACTTTCTCTCTCTAGCTCTAGATCTCCCAAGCCCCAAATGTGTAAAAGTGTCAAAAGTCTTCCAAAAGTTCTAAATGAGAACCTTAATGGTTCTATTTATAGGCCAAGGCTTATAATGAGATATCTCATTATTTACATAAATGCCACCTTGCCTTTTTCTAGATATTTCTAACTATTACAATATAAGCACTAGAAATAAACTGTTTCAGCTACGATCTTGAGATGACGGAGGCGATAGACATACTGCACTAACACGTGTTGGTTGGACACGGCCCGTGTTGAACCTTCTGTAATGGAGAGATTGATGTCGGGTTGCCTTGTTCTTGTGCATGGGGTCATTTTTCTCATTCCCCTTTTCATCCCTTACCACCATGAGTGAGTTTTATTTATTATGAACCATCCAAACTTTAAAAACCATCATTTCATTGCACTCATAGAGAGACCTTACATAGTCCTAAATTAAGATAAAACAAAAACTTAACTAAATAGGTCAGGAGGTACACGAGGTTATCATAAAGAGTTCTACTATTTTAAGAAAATTTCGAGAATAGTTTCCCGATATAGTAGGACTTTTAGCCGAAGGATTTCTTCCCTAAACGTTGTTTAAAGCCATTCTTCGATCTCCCTAGGAAGGAAGAATGCGGCTTCATTTTCCTCAGCAACTGGTGGCTGAGGGGGAACATTCACCGGGACTCCTTGCACCACCCTTCGCGAAGGATCTTGGTGCATGGCGTACCATTCGGCCGGAATGACGACTTCGGGCACCACGTTCCACGCCCTTTGGGTTATTATAGGTATCAAAGGCGGGGAGGCGAGAAGGTTTAACCTCTGGTGCAAGAGGTTTACCTCTCGGAGACAGCCCTCCAGCCCCACTGTTAGATGGTTGATACGGTCGACCAATGCTTCCTCCACTCCCGTCATTTCGTCAATAGCCTCCCTTAGGGCGTAAACATAGTTTACAAGAGAGTCTCTGCTGTCGATGATCTCCTCCCTTGTCGGTTATTTCTTGAAGATGACCCGCTTGTTCTGCTTGCCATTTTCTGTGAAAGAAACCGAAGAAAGCTAAATTTTTACAAAACGGTGCCTCGGACACGGCCCCGTGCTCGCTAAGCACGGCCCCGTGTCCATTTGTCTGCAGGATTTTAGGCTAAGGAGTCTTGGAGTTTTAAATTATTTTCATGATTTTTAGCTGGGTTTTAAGCTTGGATAATTTAAAATAAAGTTATACAACTAACTTTAAACAAGAATCCTTAGCAAATAATCTTACAAACTTCACATAGAGGGTTGGAATCATGGGATTTCCAAGCTTCCATGGAGGAAATGTTGAAAATTTTTGAAAGAAGAGGAAATGAATAAAAGTGGAAGGGACAAGATGGTCCTTGGGAACCTTCTTTTAGCACTTACCTAGGATGGTATGAGTGAAGATCCCAGGAATCTTTGTCTATTGAAGTGGTAAAAAATGAGCAGGAATCAGGCTGCATTTAAAGAAAACGACAGCGCACTGGACACGGCCCCGTGTTGGCTGGACACGGCCCCGTGTGCAGAAGAAATCCTGACACATTTTGTCCGTATTCTGACAAAAGCAGCAGAGAATCTTTTTAGGTGAGCACGGGGGCGTGTTGACCTGGACACGGCCCCGTGTCTGGAGGCTGTCTTATGGAGTTTTGTTACTTCTAAGGATCTCGTCGATATCGGGTGGTTCTTTACTGGTTGGAACAACCCCAAAGTGCCTAAGATACCTTAATTGTCCTAGACTAAGGCGAGAACGCAAGAGGTTGTCGGTGAGGGTAATTCCTATTTTCATTCTAGGTGGACAAGTCCAACCCTTTCCCGGGCTCTCGTTAAAGAAGGTGTATGCCGAATCGCTCAGGTCTATGTATGCACCGAACGAAGTCGATGGAGAGTCCTTCACGGCACAATCGGCACAGGGACGACTATCGTCCAATTCTTTGCTAGGTATGAAGGTATTTTTGGGAGCAACGAGGTTGTCGGAATGCGGTTCCAACATTTCTTCATGGTAACGTCTTGGGGTGGATCAATAAAGTCCTTCCTAAGCTCTTTTAACCAATTCAGAATTAGCTCTTCTAGTTGAAATAACTCGTCAAGGAGCATTTCCCCTAGAATATCTGGCTGGGCGCATTCGAGGGAGAAATAGTGCTTATTTTTACTTTCGCCCCTCTTAAGGTTATAAGGAATCGGTGGGTCCATGTAGTGGGGCCTATAATTTAGAAAGTAACATTCTAATTCTTTATGTTCGCCTCCACATAATTGACACCACGTACCATAAGAGTGCCGAAAGTAAAAACAATTACTATCACTCATGTTTATGTCAGAAATTACCAACCGCCGGGATCTAACGGTTCTGTTTTCAGTAAGTGAATCTTGGGCACAGGGGCGTGTTGAGTGAGCAAGGCCCCATGTTCAGCTTACTGTCTGACTTAAAACAGGATTGCCAGTTCCAATGATTTAGCACGGGGGCGTCTTCAGCGGGCACGGCCCGTGCTGAGCTCTGCAGAAGCTGAAAAACTAAGAAAATCCTAAAAAATTAAAAAGAAAAATAAAAATATGATTAGGCCGTTGATTCCTAACTTTCTTAAAATCCTTGTGTCCCCGGCAACGGCGCCAAAAACTTGATGCGTGTGAAGTGTTATATATATTAGGTGTATATTTTAAGCCCCTTTAACACTTTTTAGCCAAGTTTTAAATTTATAAAACACGATATTTTACTAACACTAAACACACATATGGGCAAGTACACCCATCGTGGGCGTAGTATAGCGTTGGTAAGATACCGAGGTCGTCCAAGGACACAAGAGCTTTTAGTACCGGTTTATCCTCAACGTCTAATCAAAATAAAAAGTTTAGAAAAATGTTTTGAACTAAGAAAAATAAAAACTAACTAAAAATGCTGAAAATAAAAATAAAAGAAAAACAGATAGACAAGATGAATCACTTGGTTCCGACTCGTATCTAGTATAACCTTTGATTATTTCCGCACTTTTGCACATAATTAAGAGATTATCTTAGTTATTGTAGTAGGCCCCTCTTTTGAAGGTGACGTTACCCTCACCCCAGTAGTTTGAGTCAGCAAGGATACAATCCTAAAAGGGTGGATTATTGGAAGATAATTAATTAAGTTATTAATGCAAATTATGGTAGGCCCCGCTTTTGGCGGTGACGTTACCCTCGGCTAAGTAGTCCGAGTCAGCAGGGATACAGTCCTAAATAGCCGGGTTATAGTATTAATAGTAGTTAACTTACGAGGGGATCAAAGAGTTTGGACCCCCGCCATCCAATACCGTGAAGCATTGAAGGAGGTCCTTCTAAATTTGACCCAGGTCCATTGCAGGACCTCTAAACGCTGAACAATGGCAGGACCTTTACCAAACCGTTCCCTTAACCCCCGACCAGGTAGCCAACATACCTCCATATAGACCGTGGAGATATGAATGGTGAAAATCTTTTATTTTATATAGACAGTAAAATAATGCCAAGACACCACGGACAAACGATAAGGAAAGATCACCTTCAACATAAGTAACTAGTTATTAAAGTCATTAATACAAAACCAAATAAAAAGTGCAAAAGATTAGAAATAAAAAGTATTATACTAGACACTTTGTCTTCACCAAGTGATGTAAGAGACTTAGGCAAACATGGCCTTGATTGTCAAGAACTCTTACGATCAATCTTGGATCCCGAGACGACTCACACACTCTATGATGGACAATGGATGATGGTGGTGGATGATGGTGTTGTGATGGTGGTGGGTGGTGGATGAAGTGTGAGAGAGGTGGTGTGCCAAGGGATAAGTTGAAATGAAACCAAGCACTCCTATTTATAGGCTGAACAGAAGGCTGGGCACGGCCCCGTGTCCGCTGGACACGCCCCCGTGCCTGTCTGACACTCTCACTCTTCATTAATTGTAATTCGCAATTACAATTAATGCGCCTGCTGTACTTTCGCCACGCCCCCATGTTCACTGGACACGGCCCCGTGGTGGGCAATAGAAGCTTCTATAGGTTTGTCTTTTCTGCTGCTTCTTGGGCATGGCCCCATGCTGGCTGAGCACGGGGCGTGTTCAGTCTTCTGCCTTCTCTATTTTGCTTGGGAAGATGCCGTTGAGGGGTCGGGCAGTCCACTTATGTTCCTTTTCTTGTATTTATGTTAGATTTAGCTGTCTTTTTGCTTCTTTTGTGAATTTGAGCTCATTTAATCCTGAAATACAAAAGGAAGACAAAAACACTCTTTTTCCAACATTAATACTTAAAAAGTGTTAGTTTTATGCCTCATTTGATGTAATTTATATGTTGCATTTTACACACATCACTAAGCCCTAGATATATCGGACCATTTGAGATTATGAAATGTGTCGGCAGTGTATCTTATAAGCTAAACTTGCCTGAGGAGCTCAGCGGAATTCATAATGTGTTTCACATCTGTAATCTCAAGAAATGCTTAGCTGATGAATCGCTAGCTATGTCTCATAAAGACGTACAGATTGATGAAAGCCTGAGGTTTGTTGAAAGACCTATATCGATCGAGGATCGACAGGTTAAAAAGCTCCAAAGGAAGCATGTGCCAATAGTAAAGATCAAACGGGATGCCCGTAGATGTCCCGAATATACGTGGGAAGTTAAGTCCACTATACGACAGAAGTACCCTCTCTTATTCCAGTAAATATCGGGGTCGAGATTTCATTTAAGGGGGTGAGGATGTAACACCACGTAAAAAAGTGTCCAATTATGTATAGACACGTGTCCTAAACTCTAAATATGTGGAAGATTGAGTTTGAAGGACTAAAGTTGACAAACAGTGAAAATATGTATGCGAAGGGACTAAAAGTGTCAACATGCCAAACTTGAGCATCTGAATGACCATACGTGAAGAATATATTCTTAAACGAGTGATTAACTGAATATAAGAAGCCGTTTGTGAAAATAATCGGAAGATTATAAAACTACAGGGGTTAAACGTGTCAACATGTTAATTCTGACCTCTGAGTGACCTTTTAATGAACCTGAGGCTTCGAAATATTCAAACATACTCTCAAGAACAAGTGGTATAAATTTCACGTGGTTTCGAGATCGTTAAGCGAGTTTTCAAGACTTTGGGTAAAAAGTATCAACTTGATGAAACTTGCATTTATAGTGATATTTAACTAAACCGAGCCTAACGAAGTTTGTTTATACATCCTTGGGCCTCTACAAACTAACTACAAGGGCCTTACATGTCAAAAAGGAGGTTAAATAAGGTTTTAAAAGGCCAGGGACTGAATTTGCCAAGTTGTAAAGTGTTTTAACCTGAAAAACAGGTCTACGCGGGGCGCGTAAGATCCCTTTTGATCTTACGCGGGCCGCCTAAAAGTGCCCAGCGCAGAAAATTGAGGACAGGTGCAGGTTTTCCAGCTCTAATCGACTTAAACTCATTTGTATTGATTCTATGGGCTGTTTGTCGGTTTTGATAAACCACTAGGACACCTGGGGTGATCCTAGGGACTTCCTTAACAGCTGCAATCATCTAGGGACATGGCAAATTACTATATAAGAAGTGCTACTTCATGTTCTTATGCACTTCATTGCAACAATTTTCAAATCACTCATCTCTAGAACTTGCAAACATTAGGAGAAGAATTACAAGTGTAGAAAAGATAGCAAGGACCATTAGTAAGAGTCTTAATCACTGCTTAGTCCTTTTAATTAGCTTAATTACCGAAAAGTCAAACATATCGTAATTTAACTTTGACTTTCGGTTTAATCTCAAATGGTCCAGCCACTGACTGAAAAGAAAGTGGTTATGGAACCATATTAAGATAGGTGATTAACCCTTAAAATGGCACCTCCTAATTATTTCGTTTGACTAGTTAATTGTCGGGTCAAACTAGTTTGACAAAAAGTCAAACTGGACAGAAAGTTTAAAAATGATTTAAATTAATAAAACAAAGGTTCTCAATTATATTTTAACATTCTAATGACTTCGTAATTAAAATTAAAACATGTTTAATCAGTCCTAACCCGACAATTATCAGTCTAAGGTCAGTTTATAACCGAAAGTCGCAAAAGCTTGACTTTTGCTTTGACTTTCAATTCTGACCCGTTTAAGCTTAAATCTCCCATGTTTAAGGTTTCCATTAGGACGATATTATTCAGTAGTATAACCCTCTGGAGTTATATTGCTTGGTCCTTAGTAGTTTGAATTATATGCACTTGTTTGTTAATATGCTTATAAATGCCGTAAATGCCCTTTTGACACATAAATGAGATTTTTAGAAATATGAGAGGATAAAAACCTTTGATACTAATATTTAGACTTGTACCGAAAATTTGACATCAGTTTTTGGTCCCAAATAGGAGTTATGCTCGATATCGTAAATAGAAGCTTTTATTAAATTAATTTACGATATCTTGCATAATGCATGTTTAAACTTGGATTTTGAACCAAAACTCATTACCTACTGTTAAGATATTATTTTTAAGAAATTTTAAGATTTTTGGTCAGATTATAATCTGTTTAAAACATAGAGTTCTTGTGAAATTCGGTTAATGACGATAATACACTTTTTAGGAATAAAATGAGATTAACAAAGGATTTGAATGCCAAACTTTTTCCTACTTATTTCATACATTAAATAAATTATTTTGAGCATTTGAAACTGATAAAAATCTCCGATTTACATAAACATCTTGATTATCGTCATTTAGCGAGTTTTACACTAATTAGGTGCATAGTATGGTTTAAAACCATATTTAACATCTAAGACTTGTTACCTACTGAATTTTTAAACAAATTTAAGTATTATTACAGTAGGTATAAGTTATGAACTCAGGTTTCCAAAAATGCCCTTAAAAGCCTATGTGAAATGACCAAAATGCCCTTTCGGGGCATAGTTTGGCCATAAATGGTAAACCTCACATAGATGTAATATCTTACTGATGTAATGAGATAAATTAAATGTTTTTACTGATTACAACAGACCAGAACTTCTGTTTGTCATAAAATCTCTTTTATAAGCATTAAAATTACCAAAATGCCCTTACGGGATTTAAATTGGTTTTGATTACTTTTTGGGCATATATGTTAACATCTTACTGATGTATTAACATATTTTAAGCATAATAACAAATAAGACCTGTATATAATACATTTGGTTACCCGTTACGCATTTATGCGTTCGGATCGGTTTATGTGACTAATTTACGTAAAATAGCCGAAACGGGTTTAACCTTATTATTAAATCCTCAATTTCCAGAATGTGTTTAGTTTACCCATATTATACAAGTATCCAATCTTGTCGGGTCTAAACCACATTCTATTCCGGTCTCCGCTTAATCTAGCGTTTAGAACCGTAAAGTTTCTTCCTAACTAGCCGGTCTAAGTCATTGACTTAATTAAAGACCCGTTAGCATCCTAATAGGTTATTAAACCTTCTATACAGATTTGTAGCATCTAGTAGAAAGTACCATCATAAAGCTTTAGGATTTCACGGCTGAGTTACTTTTTACGTATAGCTCAGGTAAATACTTTTAACTAATTTTCCCTTATACGGGCTTGGGATATGGTATTATAATAATACCACTTGGTCGGGTATGAAATCATTTAATCGGATTGTGATTAATAAATTTACATAACCCGTTTTAATCTGTCTTGTTTGATAACATAAACATTTGGGGGTTAATTCGACCGTGTCCTGGATATCCTCGGCTCATTTCGTTTGAAATGGCCACGACCTATGCACGGGGTGTAGGCATACACCTGAAAGATGCAAATGCTAAAATATAAACCCACATGTTGGGGATAATTCCTTTGTGGGTTCTATAAGTGGTGAGTCGGTTAATCATGACTGGCTTCCAACCGGCCCCAATTGTAAGACAAACATGTAAATCTGTATACGAGATTATATTTAAATAATTATCCCAAGTTATAAATGATTTGTGCCTTATGCACCTAAATCAATTTTCATAAATACTTTTCAAATGAGTCAGTTAATTGTATTTACCAGTGTAACTGGCGTATTTTCTAAAGATTGATTGACAGGTACTTCTAGTAAATAGGCTGGAGCTACTAGGTGTCATATAAGAGGATCTTGCAAATCCCTAGATACCTGGAGTCTGTTATTTTCCGTTTCTTGTATTTTATTTATGATCCGCCTGTGGATCTTATTACATTCCAGTCTGTATATTCTTTCGTCAAACACTCAGACATTATGGTTTGTAATCGTTTATTCACCAAGCCTTCCGCTGTGCTATTATATTGTGTGTATTGACAATGATGATATCAACTACGTCACGATACTCCCCGCTGGGCCCACCGGTAATATGTGGAAATATCGGGGTGTGACAGTTAAATGAATCCTTATTACACTGAATAAAAGATGTACTAGAAAACAAATTTAAAACTTGTGATCCGGGATGTTCGAGACGATCGTGCCACTTATTAGATGAAAAAGCAAGACAAACAGGGGCGGGTGAGGTGAACAGGTAGAGATCCCCAGTGCTATCATGGCGCGAAAGTGGGCGGCCAGTCTTGAGATCCATCAAAGTAAAACCATAAGAGTCAAATTCAACGGATACTTGGTTGTCACGGGAGTATGTTTTTAACAACATTGAGTGCCACTAGAATGTTATTGAGTTTGTAGGTTTTGTTTGTTATGTTAATAAAGCCGTGGCCAGAACCCGTGATTGACAAAGTATCACCATTACCAACAAATATTTTAGCATTACGAGAAGATGAAAAATGGGATTGTATTTTACCTTGGTCCGGAGTTAGATGAGAAGATGCGCCCGAGTCCATGTTCCACTGTGGGTCATACTGGTTCAATGACAAAGTGCTAAGTGCTGCCCCGAGTTCAATTGGGTTCAGTGGATCAGGATAAGTCGGAGTGGTGGGGTAGGCTGGCTGCGGTGTAAAAGGAAGTTGCGCTGATAAGCCGTAACCAGGATGCTGCTGATGTTGCTCCATAGTGGGCTGAGGTTGGGTCGGGTTCTGCTGATGGGCTGGGTTCGTGGGCATGGTCCAGTTAGGCGTCCATGGAGACTGGTCTGGGTGAGGGCAGGGTGTTGGGTGAGAAAAATTGTTGTTACCAGGATAGTAGCCTCCACTGTTGTTGTAGGGTTGATTGGTCCATGCCTGCTGTGGATAGTTATTCCACGATTGTGAGTACCCGGAATGATTACCCCGACCTCTTCCACGTCCGCCTCGGCTGGAACTGTAACACCCCGAAAACATAAACTCTTTTATTACAAATATGTTGTCAGTAAATAAGTAAAATAAACTAACTAGGAATGACACTAACCAAGTTAGATAGTGGCTTATGAGTGGGTTAAACACTTAAAAAAAATAAAAACGAATTTGGAGGGACTAAATGTGTTAAAATTGAAACTTGATTCAATAAAATAAAATAAAATACACCAAACACACACTGTGTGTCTGCTCGATTGAAACACAGGGGGCGTGACGCGTGTTGTCGTGTATATATTTTTAGCACTTTTTAACACTTTGGTCAAGTTTTAAATTTATAAAACACAATATTCTAGTAACACTAAACACACATATGGGCAAGTGCACCCATCGTGAGCGTAGTATAGTGTTGGTAAGATACCGAGGTCGTCCAAGGACACAAGAGCTTTTAATACCGGTTTATCCTCAACGTCTAATCAAAACAAAAGTTTAGAAAAAAGGTTTGAACATGAAAATAAAAACTAAAATGCTGAAAAATAAAAATAAAAACAGATAGACAAGATGAATCACTTGGATCCGACTCGCCTTTAGTGTAACCTTTGATTATTTCCGCACTTTTGCACTTTTTAAGAGATTATCTTAGTTATTGTAGTAGGCCCCTCTTTTGAAGGTGGCGTTACCCTCAACCCAGTAGTTTGAGTCAGCAAGGATACAATTCTAAAGGGTTGGATTATTGAAAGATAATTAATTAAGTTATTAATGCATAATGTGGTAGCCCCCTCTTTTGAAGGTGACGTTACCCTCGGCTAAGTAGTCTGAGTCAGCATGGATACAGTCCTAAGTAGCCGGGTTAATATATTAATAGTAGTTTACATATGAGGGGATCAAGAAATTCGGACCCCCGCCATCCAATACCAGTGGGTATTGAAGGAGATCCTACTAAGCTTGACCCAGGTCCTTGCAGGATCTATACACTGAACAAGGCAAGACGCTTACCAAACCATTCCCTTAACCCCCGACCAGGTAGCCAACATATCTCCATATAGACCGAGGAGATATGAATGGTGTAAATCTTTTATTTTATATAGACAATAAAATAACGCCAAGACACCACGAACAAATGATAAGGAAGTTTCACCTTCAACATAAGAAACTAGTTATTAAAGTCATTAATACATAACCAAATAAAAAGTGCGAAAAGATTAAAAATAAAAAGTATTACACTAAATGCTTGTCTTCACCAAGTGATGTAAGAGACTTAGGAAAACATGGCCTTTGATTGTCAAGAACTCTTACTATCAATCTTGGATCCCGAGACTATTACACACACTCTATGATGGATGATGGATGATGGTGGCGGATGATGGTGTTATGGTGGTGGTGGAGTGTGGGTGAAGTGGGAGAGAGGTGGTTTTCCAAGGGATGGTTTGCAAATGAGCCAAGCACCCCTATTTATAACCTGCACAGAAGCCCGGACACGGCCCCGTGTCCATCCATCTTCTCTTTCTTCGTTAAATGCAGTTTGTCTGCATTAGTTGACCACGCCCCCGTGTCCGCTGAGCACGACCCCGTGTGCAGAAGCGTATCTGTACTATCAAGATTTTCCTAGATTCTGCGAATCTTAGAGTTGACCATGACCCCGTGTCCGCTGGACACGCCCCTGTGGTGAGTGATAGAAGCTTCTACAATTTTGTCTTTTCTGCAGACACTTGGGCACGCCCCCCGTGCTCATTGAGCACGGGGCGTGTTCAGCCTTCTGTTCTCTTGTTTTTGCTTAGGAGGATGCTGTCGAGGGGTCGGGCATGCCACATTTATTCCTTTTCTTGTATTTATGTTAGATTTAGCTGCCTTTTTGCTTCTTTTGTTCATTTGAGCTCATTTAATCCTGAAAATACAAAAGGAAGACAAAACACACTTTTGCCAACATTAGTACTAAAAAAGGGTTGGTTTTATGCCCCACGTTTGATGTAATTTATATGTTGCATTTTGCGCACATCAAATACCCCCACACTTGAATCTTTGCTTGTCCTCAAGCAAAACTCTTTATAATGTGGCTTTTGGGCTTGTCATAGAGTGTCGGGATTTCCAAGATTATTTATTAAGTTTTATTTTTAATTATTTACAATCCTATTCTTCATGATTTATTTAAAGCATTACATAAGATAAATTACTCCTTAGGGCATAACATGTCTTTTTAAAATTCCATTTATATACAAGTTCACATACCTCACGGGGGATCACTCAACACTCGGCCGAAAATGTATTTTTGTGAAACACTCGAGAGCGGCATGGAACTTACTTCTACCATAAGCTTGCCAAGCAATCAATCCTCCTCCTTTTTAACTATATACCTTTGTAAGTATCAAGAGGACTTTTGGGGGAAGGGTTATGTCACACCCCGACTTTCCACGTGTCACCGGTGGGCCCGGTGGGGAGTATCGTGACGTGGTTGGCAACATAATAGTCAAACAACACAATATTTAATATGCACAGCGGAAGCAAATGAAAGATATAAATTCAACCGAATATAATGTTGTAATATCAAGTATCACAATAGTCGATTGTTTATCCACAGACGGATCGAATATAAAATAGAAACAATAGTTCAACAAACTTTGACATCTAGAGCTTGCGAGACTTGAGTAATGACGCCTGGAGTAGCTAGCCTATTTCGTCTAGCACCTGCACTTAACCTTTTTGGAAAATACGTCAGTTTACACTGGTAAATACAACTCAACCGACTCGTTTTGAAAAGAGTTTGTAAATTGATTTGAATGCACTTCGGCACAAAATATCTTTATAACTTGGGACAATTATTTGTATATAATCTTGTATACAGATTTACTTATTTGCCATCCATTAGCACCGGTTAGAAGAGCCGGTTTAAGTTAACTGACACGCCACAGGTATAATGCCCACAAGGTTGATTCCTTTACGTGGATTACCAGTTTTTACATAATGCATCTGTCAGGTGTACGCCTACACCCCGTGCTTAGGTCGTGGCCATTTCGTAAAATGATGCCAAGGATATCCGGGACATGGTCATTCAACCCCCAAGGGCCATACATCAAATAATACAAAACAAAGCGAGTTATGTAAATACATTAATCACAATCCGATTTAAATGACTACATACCCGACCAAGCGGTACTTTTATAGTACCGTATCCCAAGCCCGTATAGGGAAAATAAGTTAAGAGTATTTACCTGAGCAAAGTATCAATCAAATACAGCAAATGCAAGTACTTTTACCGGGCTCCTAATCTGGAACGAAGGTTTATAATAACCTATTAGAATCCTAACGGGTCTTTAATTAAGCTTAAGCTTAGACCAGTTAGTTTCAAAGATACGGTTCGTACGCACTATTAAACGAAGACCGGATAGAATGTGATTTAGACCCGACAAGTTCGGAGAGTTGCTTAATATGGGTATTTCATACACACTCTGGATTTTGAGATAAAACCGATAAGGTTTGACCCGTTTCGGCTAATTTATGTAAACTAGTTACATAAACCGAACCGCACGCGTAATAAGCGTAACGGGTAATAATGAGAGCCATTTACAGGTTTCCTAAGTTAATATGCTCCAAATATGTTGTGACATCAGTAAGATATCATTTATTATGCCCGAAATGAATTTAAACACAACCTATGCCCCGTAGGGGTAGTTTGGTCATTTATAAGGTGATAAAAGAGTTTAAGTAGTATCCTGAGTTACAGGTCTGATATAATCAGCCAAAATACTTAGTTTACTAAGTTATAACAGTAGGGTAAAGTAGATATGTGAAATTTATCAAATATAACCAAACTATGCACCACATGGGCATTTTGGTAATTTCACATAAGCCGAAAAGCTCAAAACTGAAGTCTGAGTTTATCAACCTTTGCTTACTATTAAAATATTATAATTTGCCTAAAATATCAGTAGGTATCACCCTTGTATGTTTAAAAATAGTCTTAGTACATACTATGCGCTAAAAACGCTTAATAAGGCGATTAGAAGCCATTTCCGGGTTCGATACATAAAGCTGATATTTTTATTATTCCAGAAGGCTTAAATTAATTTATTTATCATATGTGATCAGTAGCAAAAGGTTTGGAGTCAATTAAATATGTAAAACTCATTTTATAGTCCGTAAGGGCAAAAACGACAATTACCGGATTAAGCCTACGACTATAAGTTATGCTCAGCCTAAAATTAATTAAAAATCTTCAAAAATCCCAAAATAATATATTACATCAGTGGGTAATAAGTTTGATATCAAAAAGTGAGTTTAAATAGGCTATACGCTAATTACGCCGTTTAATTATCATAAAGCCTTCAATTTACGCTAACGAGCATAACTCTTAATCTACACCTCAAACTGATGTCAAACTTTTCATACAAGTTTATATATTAGTAACTAAGGTTTCTACATTTTTACATTTTCACAAATCACGTTTTAAGGTGAAAAGGGCATAATGGTCAACATGTGAGCAATTAACGGAATCATGCGTATTAATCGGTTAACTAATGAACCATGGTGTATAATCACAGAGGGTTATACTAGCATGTAACCTGGTCCAAATGAAGCTCTTAGGTATTTCTAAATCATACCAAAACGGGTCAGAACTGAAGTCAAAGCAAAAGTCAAAGCTTTGCGACTTTCGGTTCCGAACCGGGTCTAAACAGTAAATTGTCGGGTTGAACATGTTTAGACATGTTCTTACACTAATTACCAAGTTATATTTATGATCAAACAGGTTGTATGTGTTCTACATTGCTAATCATGCATAAATTAGAAACTAAGTATCCTGTTGACTTTTTATTAACAAGTTTGACCCGACATTTGACCTAGTTAGAGTGGGAATCAGGGGGAACCCTTTTAAGGGTTTATTACCCACATAATTACCAACTTATAACTACTTTTAATTTGACTAATCACTGGACCATTAGTGATTAATCTTGAAGTCAACCGTTAATTATGACGGTTTGACTTTTAAGCTAAAACTTAATTAAGGAAGGTTAAGCAAACTTACAAGAGTCCTAGGAACGACCAGAGATCACTTGAGCGAAGACTTGAGCTCCAGAAGTGATCCAAAGTGCAGATGAAGGTGTGATTGAAATGTTGCAACTTAGGGGCTTTATATAGTGATCAAATCACCACAAAATGTTGACATCTAAGTCTACCACTGGCCACAATTCATCCACAAGTGTCCCTAGATGTTTAGGGGTTGTTTAGGGGTCAAGAAGGATGTGGAAAATCGGTTAAATTCGATTGAAAAGTCTATGGCAGACACTTAGGCACTTTTCTGATCAGGTAAGGCCGTCGCGTAGCGCGACGGCAAAGGGCCTAGGGCTCGCGCTACGCGAGCGTGTGTGCTTCAGCCAAACAAATTTTCCATTATTTGCAGTTTTGGTCCCTGGTCCTTCTAAAGGTCGCTTTCACGTCTTATTTTGCACTATGAGCCCTCTAAATTGACTTATAAGGGCTTTAAGACATTTACCCACTTTGTTTAGTCCTCGGTTAACTTTATTGTTACCCGAAAAGGCCTAACTTTCAACGTTGACGCTTTAACCCCTTGTATACGAATTTGATCATAACTTTCTCATACGATAACGAAACTTTATGAAATTTATATCGTGTATTCTAGTGAGCATAATTAACCGTTACAAAGCTTCGGGTTTGTCAAAAGGTCACTTAGAGGTATAACTTAAACATGTTGACACATTTAACCCCTGCAGTTTGTAATCTCTCACTTTCTTTCATATTTAGCTTCGTATGATCCACGATTTATTCGTTTGAAGGTATGAGCATCATGTAGGGTTAATGTACAATATATTTATTCACTGTTGACATTTGGAACTCGTATATTCACATACTTTCCATGATTGTAACCTTTAATCCTTTCATAACATTCTTTCACACGTTCAAACATATGACACGTGTCGACACATTATAGGACGTGAATTTTCGAGGTGTTACAGGTTAGGCTTGGGTTAAAGGTCTGGTTTGGTTAGTGGTTATTAGAAAAGGGCGAAAGGCGTAAAAAGCGTCGGTTTTCATAAGACTTTATTTTTATGACTTTTTATTCTAATGAAGCAATTTTTCAAACAAAGTTCTTTTTTGATAACCTTGTTTGTTTATTTCTTTTGGCTTCATTATCATCATTTTTTATAAGGAAGTCATAAGAAAACCCGAGCTTTGTTACTAAAATAAAGGGTTTAAAATGAAAAAAGGGTTTTGGTGGGTAAAAGGGTGTTTGCTTTGGGTTAAGAAATGAAAAGGTTTAGGCTCAAAGAGGTTAACTAGGGGGATTTTTGGGTAGGTGGTAAAAAAAATAATGGTGTTGAAATAAAAAGGGTTAGTCCTAATGCCTCCATCATTTACTTACATGGGTTTAAGTTGGTAAGGACCGGGAATGTATCGTCGTGGCAAGTTCTAGAGTCGTAAGAAACCAAGCGGCTATTCACACAAGAAACGAAGAATGAGCATTTAGTTTAAGGATGTATATTTGTATGCTCAATAAAGGCTCAAAACTAACTTTTTGTGGGAATGGGTTTTTATGTGATCAAGTATATATAATCAAATTTTAACTAGATTTGTTATGCCTTTTCATAATTTCCTTATGTTAGTTCTTTTTATCACAATGCTATCGGTTGTAAATTTGTAAAAATATAACATTTTTAGAACTTGTAACTCCCAAATTAAACCAAGACAAGTAAAAAAAATGAAAAGTTTTTGAAAAAATTTGGGGTGTTTAGCGGTTCCAATAGAGTTTTGTGTAAGGCTTGTAGTTAGGACTTGCAAAATTCAAGGTTTTAGCATCCCCCCCACACTTAAATTACACATTGTCCTCAATGTGTCCCAAAAATAAGTTTTTAGGTTGATTGAATGTGTAAAAAGATGTGAAAAAGCAAACATTTAAGTTACTGGGCGTCTGGACACGGCCCCGTGGTGTCCGGGCACGGCCCCGTGTTCAGATCGCCAGCAACAGAAAATAAAATAAAGTAACAAAAGGCTGGACACGGGGGCGTGTTCAGTGAGCACACCCCGTGTCCAGGTACCTGAACTGGGCATTTTTCTGCAGATGGTTGAGCACGGGGCGTGTTGGAAGAGCACGGCCCCGTGCTAAACTTGCTGTAATGAAGAAAAATTTAGCGGGAGGCTCTGTTTTTGTGCATGGGGTTCCGGTTCAAGTTTTCCCTTGGTATCCTTCACCATCCCAAGTGTGTTTTATTCATCACATCATCATCATCCAAACACCAATTTAATTAAAACATCATTCATTCAAATAGAGAAAGTTACATAATAATCCTAATAAATTAAAATTCTAGATAGGTCAAAAGAAACACAAGAAGTCAAAACCAAGAAGTTCTAGCCTAAAGTTTTGTCACGGCCCCCATCGTAGTTTTACCCGGTCCAGGAGCCGCGGGACAGAAACCCGTGGTATTTATTATTTGAGTTGACAGTGGAAGTCTAACAGGATCATTTAAACTTGAAAATTCCCAATTATTTTATTTCATAATTTGGGACAAACCCCGATATTTACAATAGAGGAATTTCACGAGGAAATTCCCTGTTTTTACAAAACATGTTTATTTATTTAACTGAGCCACTACTTCAAGCTTGTTAGTGCTCCGTAGCACTTTTCCTTGCTTCACAGTAGGTCACCTGAAACATGTTTTAAAAATATTTTATCAGCGGGGAAATACTGGCGAGTCACTCAAATTTGATAAAATGACACATAGTTATAAATTACAGCATAAGAGCGATTACAATGGCTACTATCTTATTTTTATCTGGCACCGTGTCACCTCCTGGTGACGATGGTCATACCACTATTGGGTCTTTTCACCCAAGTAGTGATGATTATTACTGTTAGGTTAATGAACCTAACCGTGAGAAATTAGTAATGTACAAAATACCCCACTAGCCAGTGATTCAAGATAACCACAACTTAATCCCTGCAATTATAACTTTTGAAAATGATTGGAGTATTGTAAAACATTATTGATAAAAAGAGAATGACTCACTTTGCAAGTTTAACCGGGCAGAGTTTAGCCTACTGATAAGCCTTGTAACCTAGATTAAATAATAATGCACACGAACTAGGTCAGTAACTTAATACAACATTTACGATAACTCACGAGATTAAAACCCTCACGGCGAATGACAAAGTATAGCCCTGATTCGGGCAGCACTTAAACATCCATCGGATTGGTTTCAATCGATCGGACATTGAATCGTAGCAGTGACCGAGTTAATACCCTGTATCGTAGCAGCGTTTCTCTATGTAAAAGTGTGATTTTGAGCAGTAGAACTTCGTTTTTGATTGATTTCTCGAGCACAGATGAACTGCTCATGTCTAACTCATTTATTGGTGAAAAACGGGTTTTACGCGACCCGCATAAACCCACTCTAACATTTATGCGGCCCGCGAGGGCCACCTAGTCGTAGACTAGGGCTAGCGTGTCACACCTAGGTCTGCCACGTGTGCGACACGTGGCCTGGGACGCTTATCTGGTCAACACCACATTGACGCGGCCCGCGTAAGCCTAAGCTTACTCTTACGCGGCCCGCGTGAAACCCAGAAATCTTGTTTTCTTGGTTTTTCATGCACATTAGGGTTTCAGGGTTCCGGGTTTTCACTTACGGGTCGTTTTGAGACATTTTTGCAAGTCCTTACATCCTCCCCACCTTATTTAAAATCTCGTCCTCGAGATTTATTGAAATAAGTGAGGATATTTTTGCTTCATCTCCGATTCTAGCTCCCAGGTGTATTCAGGTCCTCTTTTGAATTCCACTTGCCCTTGACCAGTACTAGTCTTTTGTGTTTGAGAAACTTGACCTTTCTGTCTTCTATCTGAAGCGGTTTCTCTACGAACTTTAATTTTTCATTTATCTCTATATCTTGAAGAGGTACTACCAGGGATTCGTCAGATAGACATTTCTTGAGGTTGGATACATGAAACACGTTATGTACTCCAGCTAACTCTTCTGGTAGTTGTAGGCGATAGGCGACTGGTCCTATTCGCTGGATTACTGGAAAGGGTCCTACGTACCTTGGACTTAGCTTTCCCTTCTTACCGAACTGAACTATTCCTTTCCAAGGAGAAACTTTCAAGAGTACCATGTCTCCAACTTGAAATTCTAGTGGCTTGCGTCGATTATCGGCATAACTCTTCTGGCGATCTCGAGCCGTTTTCAGTCTTTCCTTGATTTGAGTGATCTTGTCGGTAGTTTCTTGTACAATTTCGGGACCTGATAATTGACTTTCTCCTATTTCTGCCCAACAAACTGGAGTTCTGCATTTTCGTCCATACAGTGCTTCGAATGGGGCAGCTTCAATGCTTGAATGATAACTATTATTATAGGAGAATTCGATTAAGGGTAGGTGGTCATCCCAGTTTCCACCAAAATCTATCACACATGCCCTAAGCATGTCCTCCAGGGTTTGGATTGTCCTTTCACTTTGTCCGTCTGTTTGAGGATGGTATGCAGTGCTTAAATTTAACCGGGTTCCCATGGCTTCCTGGAAACTAGTCCAGAAATGGGAAGTGAAACGACTATCTCTATCCGATACAATGGAGAGTGGAACTCCATGTATGGATACTACTTCATCTACATATAATTTGGTTAACCTTTCCATGTTAAAGGTTTCTTTCATGGGTAGAAAATGAGCTGATTTGGTTAATCGATCCACAATTACCCAAATCGCATCATTACCTTTTCTGGTTTTAGGTAACTTAGTAACAAAATCCATGGTTATGAGTTCCCATTTCCATACCGGTATTTCTAATTGTTGGAGTAATCATGAAGGTTTCTGGTGTTCTGCCTTAACTTGTGAACAAGTAAGACACTTAGATACATATCTAGCTATGTCCTTTTTCATTCCTATCCACCAAAAGTTATTCCTTAAATCTTGGTACATCTTATTATTACCAGGATGCATGGTATATCTAGATTTATGGGCTTCCTCTAAAATTTTATTTCTTAACTCTCCCTGCTTAGGTAACCAAATCCTTTTCTTATGGAATCTCCAAATTCCATCACTTCCTTGCTCTAATTCCTTTATTCGTCCTTTCATTCCTTCGGCATCATCCTTGATTGCCGTTACTTGTACATTCTTCAGTTGTTCCATTAAATCTAATTGTAAACTTAATCTAAGAGCACGAACTCGCTTTTGCTTTTCATGATACTTATGACTTAAAGCATCTGCAACTACGTTTGCTTTTCCTTCGTGATATTGAATATCACAGTCGTAGTCACTTAAAATTTCCATCCATCTTCTTTGCCTCATGTTTAATTCTTTTTGCCCAAATATGTATCTTAAACTCTTATGATCTGTATAGACAGTAAACTTGCTTCCATACAGATAGTGTCTCCAAATTTTAAGGGCAAAAATTACGGCTCCTAACTCTAAGTCATGAGTCGTATAATTTTCTTCGTGCCTTTTCAATTGCCTTGAGGCATACGCAATTACCTTCTTGCGTTGCATTAGCGCATATCCTAATCCTAGCTTAGAAGCATCACAATAAACTTCAAAATCTTCTGTCCCTTCAGGTAAGGCAAGAATTGGGGTGTTTGTTAATCTTTTCTTTAAAATCTTAAAAGCTTCCTCTTGTCTAGGTCCCCATTCAAACTTAACTGATTTACAGGTTAGCTTAGTCAATGGTACAGCTATCTTGGAAAAATCCTTAATGAAGCGCCTATAGTACCCAGCTAATCCTAGAAAACTTCTAATTTCCATAGCTGATTGCGGGACCTTCCGTTTGGTGATCGCTTCTATCTTGGAAGAATCTACGTGAATACCTTCGTGATTCACCATGTGTCCTAAAAATTGTACCTCTTTTAGCCAAAATTCACACTTCGAGAATTTGGCGTAAAGCTTTTCCTCTCTTAACAAGGTTAAGAGTGCATGCAAGTGTTCACAATGCTCGTCCTGACTTTTGGAATAAATGAGTATATCGTCGATGAAGACAATTACAAATTTATCCAAATATGGTTTACAGATTCTATTCATCATGTCCATGAATGCTGCAGGAGCATTTGTTAGTCCAAAGGGCATGACTGTAAACTCGTAATGACCATACCTAGTTCTGAAAGCAGTTTTAGGTATGTCCTCTTCTTGTACTTTCAACTGATGGTATCCGGAGCGTAAATCTATCTTAGAAAAAATATCTAGCTCCTTGAAGCTGATCAAAAAGATCGTCAATCCTAGGTAATGGGTATCGATTCTTAATTGTAACCTTATTCAATTCCCTATAATCGATACACATTCGCATCAAACCATCCTTCTTCTTTACAAACAACACTGGAGCTCCCCACGGGGAGGAACTAGGTTGTATGAATCCTTTGCTTAGTAATTCATCTAACTACTTTTTCAATTCTAGCATTTCGGTGGGTGCTAACCGATAAGGTGCCTTGGCTATCGGTGTAGTTCCAGAAATTAAATGAATTGTAAATTCTACTTCCCTATCGGGTGGTAGTCCAGGTAGTTCTTCCGGGAATACATCCGAGTATTCTGACACTACTGGAATCTCCTTACGTTCTTTACCTTTAGTGTTAATGATTACCGAAATCATATACACTATTTCTTGTTTTCTTGAATAACTGGCCACTTTCATTACTGAAATGAATTTCAGTGGCTTACATGGCTTATCTCCTATAATCACCACTATTTCTCCTGTGGGTGTATGAATTTCTATGGAATTCTATGGAATTCTTATCACAAAGAATTCGAGCATGGTTGGCTACTAACCAATCCATTCCTAATACAACGTCGAATCCGGCTAAATCCATAGGTAAAAGGTTTGCAGAAAATTTATGGCCTAAGAGCTCTATCTTTCCTTCTCGCAAAACCTTATCTATTTTAACAGAATTCCCATCTGCCGTTTCGACATTAAAAATTTGCCTAAGTTTGGTTAAGGGTAGGTTAAGAGCTTGGCAGAATGAAGTATTTATAAAACTTTGGTTTACACCAGAGTCAAATAATACTTTTGCATAAACGTCATGAACTAGAAACGTACCAGCTATCACATCAGGGATTAGCTCGGCTTCCTGGGTAGTTAGTTGGAAGGCTCTAGCATTTTTCTTGGTAGTTCCTTCTACAGGTTTGGCTTTGTTATCAGCTGGTTTGACCAATTTTGGGCAGTCTGGCCTAAAATGTCCAGCTTCTCCACAGTTGTAGCAGATTGTTGATTTCTTCCTCCTGCAATCTTCCTCTTGGTGTCCTGGAATCTTGCAGAAGTTACAATACCCTTTGCATCTACCAAAATGCTTTCTTTTACAAGTACGACAGAATGGAGTAATGGAAGATTGCCCCGTTCCCTTCTTCTTGAAATTACTACTGTTACCCACACGGAATCCTTAGGTAATCTTTTGGGCCACTTCCTTCTTTCGGTTTTCTTCTCTTGTGCGTACCAGCCCGTCAGTCAGGGTGTTGGCTAATTCTACGGCATCATCAATAGTGCGAGGTCTTGCAGCTTTGACAATGTCACGAATTTCGCCAATCAAACCCCAGATGTAGCTAGAAATAAGTACCGGTTCTGGCGAAGCCAGGGTTGGTACGACTCTAGCATATTCGAAGAATGTCGAAGGATACCCTCGACAGTCTACATCCACCATCCGGTGGTTCAACAATTTATTCGCCATTTGCTCTTTCTCATATTCAGGACAAAATTTTCTTTCCACCAGCCGCTTAAATTCTTCCCAACTCATGGCATAGGCCATGTCACTTCCCTTGGCTTGTAACACCGTATTCCACTATTCTAGCGCCCCTTCTTTAAAAAGATGTGACGCGTACATGACCTTGTCTTCCTCGGCACATTTAATTACTGCCTCGGTTTTCTCCAACCAACGCAGTGCGGCAGTTGCCCCCTCGTTGCCTGCAAATTCAGCCGGTTTACAGGCAAGAAATTCCTTGTAAGTGCAACCAGGCGTTGCAGCTTTCATTCTTTTAAGAAATGGGGCTTGTATCACATCATCGTTATTATTATTGTTGCTGCCTCCATTTACACTATTACTGAAATTGTCATCACGAGTACGTTTGCTGGGAATAGGTGGTGGAGGTTCAACTGGAATTCGAGCAGCAGCAAGGATTGCTGGAATAGCATTTGCTATTCCCTGGGCAATAATGTTTTCTATATCTTGCCTATTCAGAAATTGATCTTCATGGTTTTGCTCAGATGGGTTAACTTCGTTAACTGGTTCATTACTAGCGTGTTCCATCTGGTAATTAATATATATAAGTGATTAGCATAAAATAGTTAACAACCAAACACAATATAATAATCGCACATAATCACGACACACATATAGCCAAAATTGTCGACTTTGCGACTTCCATATTTTTATATATTTTAGTATGCGTCCGTACATACCAGTTATCTTACAAAAGTTTTATTTTTAGTTATTTTACATAATTATATTTATATTATTATATTATTATTAAACACACATTCCCACAACCCCATACGATCCCTGTCAGCTGGCAATTCAGAAACGACGTTCCCTCTCGTCGTATTTCCAGGATATCCTCTCCCCTACTTCCCGGATTCTATTCCCTGCGTCCACCAGCTCCTCGCCATAGTGGCGGAGTTCAGCTAAGTTTTCTGAGCTCATAGGTGAGTGTAGTGGAGGCTCAGGGTCAAATTAGGGGAAAAAAGGTGTTAGGGTTGTTTAAGAGGTTCTGAAACTGCCAGTCAGTGGTCCACCATTCTTCCAGTTCTCCTGGTAGAGGTCGAGGGTGGATAATAGGATCTGGGATAGCAGGTTCCAGATTAACTGGAAGTTGTGCTTCTGCTGGGTAACCAAAGAGGTTTTCATCGGCAGGTCCGATGAGGTCGCTATTTGCTAGTTGGCGGTGCAGCTCCTCCCAGGGTGGCATTTCTTGGGCTTGCCTTGAAATTTCTCCGATCTATATTCCTTTGCCTTTATCTTTGGGATCCTAAGGCTTTATAACTTTTTGTGTTGCTGGCCTCTTCCTACGCACACGCCTCCAGCCTACAAGTGTTCTTCTTTTCTTCGGTTTAGGTTTTTCCTGAGGTTGGGCTTGGAATACCATTGGCTCTTCAGTATCAACCTGGTAGCCAGTAAAGGTACCGGTGGTATCCATATCTGAGCTATGGATAGAAAAGTTTTGAAGTGCTTCTGATAGTTCATTCATGTTGTTAGCATACATGAAGAAACACACAAAATTCTAGGTCAAAATTAAATTTTCACAGAATCACAGAATGGAAATCAGAAAATTAAGTATTTCTAATTACTTAATTGGCTTAAATCAGTGGCTCTGATACCACCTTTTCCTGTCACGGCCCCATCCCAGTTTTACCCGCTCCAGGAGCCGAGGGACAGAAACCCGTGGTATTTATTATTTGAGTTGACAGCGGAAGTCTAACAGTATCGTTTAAACTTGAAAATGCCCAATTATTTTATTTCATAATTTGGGACAAACCCCGATATTTACAATAGAGGAATTTCACGAGGAAATTCCCTGTTTTTACAAAACATGTTTATTTATTTAACTGAGCCACTACTTCAAGCTTGTTAGTGCTCCGTAGCACTTTTCCTTGCTTCACAGTAGGTCACCTGAAACATGTTAAAAATATTTTATCAGCTGGGAAATACTGGCGAGTCACTCAAATTTGATAAAATGACACATAGTTATAAATTACAGCATAAGAGCGATTAAAATGGCTACTATCTTATTTTTATCTGGCGCCGTGTCACCTCCTGGTGATGATGGTCATACCACTATTGGGTCCTTTCACCCAAGTAGTGATGATTATCACTATTAGGTTAATGAACCTAACCGTGAGAAATTAGTAATGTGCACAATACCCCACTAGCCAGTGATTCAAGATAACCACGACTTAATCCCTGTAATTATAACTTTTGAAAATGATTGGAGTATTGTAAAACATTATTGATAAAAAGATAATGACTCACTTTTCAAGTTTAACCGGGTAGAGTTTAGCCTACTGATAAGCCTTGTAACCTAGATTAAATAACAATGCACACGAACTAGGTCAGTAACTTAATACAACATTTACGATAACTCACGAGATTAAAACCCTCACGACGAATGACAAAGTATAGCCCTGATTCGGGCAGCACTTAAACATCCATCGGATTGGTTTCAATCGATCGGACATTGAATCGTAGCAATGATCGAGTTAATACCCTGTATCGTAGCAGCGTTTCTCTATGTAAAAGTGTGATTTTGAGCAGTAGAACTTCGTTTTTGATTGATTTCTTGAGCACAGATGAACTGCTCATGTCTAACTCATTTATAGGTGAAAATAGGTTTTACGCGGCCCACGTAAACCCACTCTAACATTTACGCGGCCCGCGAGGGCCACCTAGTCGTAAACTAGGGCTAGCGTGTCACACCTAGGTCTGCCACGTGTGCGACACGTGGCCTGGGACGCTTATCTGGTCATCACCACATTGACGTGGCCCGCGTAAGCCTAAGCTTACTCTTACGCGGCCCGCGTGAAACCCATAAATCTTGTTTTCTTGGTTTTTTATGCACATTAGGGTTTCATGGGTCCGAGTTTTCACTTACGGGTCGTTTTGAGACATTTTTGCAAGTCCTTACAAGTTTATTCTATTAGCAAAATTTCCAAAAAGATAATTCTCTCGGTTGGATGCGGCTCGAAGAACTTCTTCCTCCGGATATGGGTCCCTCATACGTCGGAGAGCCATTCCTCTATCTCCCTTGGGAGAAGAAAGGAGGGCTCATTTGCATTAGTTTGAGGGGGTGCAACCTCCACCGGGACTTCTTGCAAATCGTCAAGAGGAGGTTTCGCGGGGATGTCATCCCATCCGGTGGGATTATTGACTCCAAGTGCTAGGTTCCAATCCTCTTAAGGGAGGATTGGCTCCATGGGAGGCGTCACAAGAATATTCAACCTCTGGTGCAAGAGGTTGATTTCTTGAAAACTGTTTTCCTACCCCACCGTAAGATAATTTATACGGTCTATTAGGACCTCCTCTCCCGATGTCATCTCATCAAGAGCTTCATGTAATGCCATCACGTAGCGTACGAGAGTTGCCTCAATCGAAGACCTTCTTTCCCTTCGACTGTTTCTGGAATGTGCAGAAGAAGTTCCACTGTTTTGGCTCGACATTCTACGAAAATAAACTGAAAAGAGTTCATTTTAATGAAACAGTAGCCTCGGACATGGCCCCGTGCTTAATGAGCACGGCCCCATGTTGTAAAACTTATTTTTCAAATTATTTTTCCAACTTAAGAAGCTTTTTTTAGCAGAAATAACTTAAAACAATGTTGTAAAACTTATTTTTAACAAGATTCCTTGAACAAAAACTGTCACACCCCTAATTCCACGTGTCACCGGTGGGCCCGGTGGGGAAGTATCGTGACGTAATTGATATCATCATAGTCAAACAACACAATATTTAAATGCACAGTGGAAGCAAAAGATAAATATGTTACAATCCGAATACAAAGTAATATCAGAGTATTACAACGGAAAGTAAAGAGATCCACAGGCGGATCGAATAATCATAATCATTGTTCAACAGACTTTAGACGCCTAGGACTTGCAAGATTCCTTATAATCGCCCTGAGCTTCCAGCCAATTACGTTCAGTACCTGTCACTTAACCTTTTGGAAAAATACGTCAGTTTTCACTGGTAAATACAATTTAACTGACTCATTTTGAAAAGAGTTTGAAAATTGATTTGAGTGCAAACGGCACAAAATCTTTTGACACATTGATTAAAATGCGCAGAGGCAAGATTAATCTTTTATAACTTGGGACAATTTTGTTAATAAAAATCTTGTATCCGATTTACATGTTTGTCCAACATTTAGGGCCGGTGATCATACAATACAATACGATACGAGCCGGACAAGATTAATCGACACACCACAAATATAATCTCACAAGAAGTTACCCTTACGAATGAGTATACGTTTTACATATGCAACAGGAGGTGTTTTGTCTACACCTTGTGCTTACGTCGTGGTCATTCACTTTTTAAAATGAGCCAAGGATATCCAGGACACGGTCATTAACCCCCAATGTTATTTGTTATCAAGCAATACGAATTAAAACGGGATTATGCAATTCAATCATCTCCGATCAAAAGGTTTCTACACCCGACCAAGCGGTATTTTTATAATACCGTACCCCAAGCCCGTATAAGGGAAAATAAGTTAAAAGTATTTACCTGAGCTAGCTCCTGTCTTAATTAATAAGAGTTTAATAACTCAGCCGTATTCACTTAGTAAGCGTAGGTACCATTTACCGGAAAGGCTCTAGTCTGGAATGATGACATAAATAATTAATTAGAACGCTAACGGGTCTTTGCTTAAGCCAAAACTTAGACCGGTTAGTCTTAGGGAACATACGGTTCAAACGCACGATTAAGCGAAGACCGGATAGAATGTGATTTAGACCCGACAAGTTTGAAGACTTGTATAATATGGGTATACTAAACACATTCTGGATTTGGAGACAAAAATGATAAAGTTTGACTCGCTTCGGCTAATATAAATGAACTAGTCACATAAGCCGATCCGAACGCGACAAGTGCGTAACGAGTAACCAAAAGAGTCATAGACATGTTTCCTAAGTTATTATGCCTTTAATATGTCGTGATATCAATAAGATATCTTCTATTATGCCCAAAACGAGTTAAATCTCAAAATAAGCCCCGTAGGGGTATTTTGGTCATTTTAATGATCATAAAAGAGTTTGAATATAAATCTGAGTTTCGGGTCTGGTCTATATAGTAAATATACTTATTTTAACATGTTATAATAGTAGGGTATGACCCATATGTGAAAATTATCATTTAAAACCAAACTATGCACTTTAGGGGCATTTTGGTAATTTCACTTAGGCTTAAAAGGTTAAAACCGGAAACCTGAGTTTATAAACTTTTACTCACTGTTATTTTATAAAAATATACTAAACACATCAGTAAGTATAAGTCTTATATGTTTGATATGGTTATAGTATATACTATGCGTTAAAAATGCCTAAAAAGGCGATTTAGAGCCGTTTCCGGGTTTGTAAAAGAAAGCTGAGATTTTTATATTTCCAGAAGGCTCAACATACTTTATTTAACAAATAAAATCAGTAGAAAAAGGTTTGGGGTCAATCGGATTTGTAGAACTCGTTTTATGACCGAAAAGGCAAAATCGGTATTTACCGAATTTGGTTTAAAGACCTATGTTATGCTTATCCAAAAATTTAATAAAAATCTTTAAAAATCCCAAAATATTATATAATATCAGTGGGTAGAAAGTTTGATACTAAAAAGTGGGTTAAAATAGGCTTTGCGCTAATTGCGCTATTTACTTAACATAAAGCTTGTGATTTACGATATCGAGCATATCTCTTAATCTGAACCACAAACTGATCTGAAACTTTTGGTGCAAGTTTATAAATCAGTAACAAATGATTCTACTCTTTTACTTTTTCAAAAATCACGTTTTATATTAAAAAGGGCAAAATAGTCAACTTTAAGCATAAATCGAAAACATGCATATGAATCGGTTAAACATGGAACCAAGATGTAAAATTCCAGAGGGTTGTACATACATGAAACTTTGCCCAAAATATGCTCTAATGCAGATCTTAACATGCATGCACGGATCAGAACTGAAAGTCAAAGGAAAAGTCAATTTATGTGACTTTCGGTTCCGATTCGGGTTTAAACAGAAAATTGTCGAGTTGATCATGTTGAAACACATTCTTACATTAATTATAAAGTTATTTTGATGATCAAACAGGTTGCATGTACCCTATATCGCTAATCATACTTAAATTTGCAAATAACAATTCTGTTGACTTTTTAAGAAAGGCTTTGACTCGACAATTAACATGCTTAGAATGTAAATCTGAAAATACCCTTTTGAGGGTTTGTTACACACATAAATACCAACATGTGGGTACTTTCAATTTGAGAAAATACTATGCACATCTTGATTAATCATGAAGTCAAACTAGTTTTACGATGGTTTGACTTTCGGTTAACACACTAAGCTAGAACGAATTTGGAGGAGTTATAAACACTTACAAAAGTCCTAATTATGCTTAGAGATCACTAGAAAGCTTGAGGTTGATCAGAGGAGCTCCAGAATTGAGTATGCAAGTGAGAGTGAGTTTGGTTGCAACTTGAGTGTTCTTGCATATGAACTTTGATCAATCAAAATGGTGTTACAAATGATCTACTGATGTTGTAAGACTTGTTCAAGGGCCCCTAGTATCATATAAAACCATTGGAGAGCCCATGGTATCAAGTACAGCTATTATCAACTCGAAATCAGCCATGAAACCGGCAGCTGTCGTTCATATTGCCCAGTTACAGGCCTAGCGCACCGTTACGCTTCTGATGTAGCGGTGCGCTAGCCTTGTTAGATGGCAAACTTTTGTTCCTTTGTTTTGCATTTCAGTCCTTGGTCCTTCGGAACGTGGTTTTGACTATTATTCTTGTATGTTAGACCCTAAAACTGAATTTTAAGAGCCTTGGGACATTTACCAACATGGTAAAGTCCTCGGTTAACTTTGCGCTTACCCAAAAAGTCTCGAAACTCAACGTTGACACATTTACCCCTTCGTGTACGGTTTTGATCACAACTTTCTCATACGTTCACGAAACTTTATGAAATTTTTACCACATAACCTAGTGAGTATATTTTATCATTACAAACCTTCGGGTTTGCCAAAGGATCACTCAGAGGTATACTTTCAACATGTTGACACATTTAGCCCCTGTAGTTTGTAATTCCTCACTTTCTTTCATTTCCCGTTTCGTATGATCCATAATCTATCCGTTTAAGGTTATAAACACCATGTAGGGTTATTATAGAGCTTATTTATCCATTGTTGACACTTTGGACTCTTACTATCACACAGTTTCACTGTATGTCAACTTTAGTCCTTCTAAAGTACTGTTCACATATTCAAAGCCCATGACACGTGTCACTACATTATTGGACGTAAATTTTCGAGGTGTTACATCCTCACCCCCTTAAAAGAAATCTCGACCTCGAGATTTGATAAATTGCGGGAAGTACTTTTTGTCGCATAATGGACTTAACCTCAATAGCATATTTGGAGCTTTTTCCAAGCTCTCAAGTTGGCCTTTATAATGGGCACATTTATCCTTTTGGAGATTCTTCACCTATCGATCCTCAATCGATATAGGTTGCTTATTATACCATAAATCTGCATATCATCATATGATAATGCTTCTCGACTTATTGATGAAACATATCCTTAAATCATTAGTGTGAAATATATTTCGAGCTCCATCCATCTTCTTAAAAAGGTTTTAGCTTTAAGCTATCTGATCTTAATACATTCGATCCCTTCGAATGATTTTATATATTCAGAGCTTAACTAGCCTGATAATTTAACAAATTTGCACACCCTTCCAGGGTGATATCTTTTGTTGATCCTTATTTCTTAACAAGAACTTAGGAGGGTTGCTAACTTCATTAATCCTTGATTTTCTGCCGAATAATGGCAACTTACAATCGATTATGGATTTGTTTGATCTTATTCGTTGTTTCCAATGCAACTTTTAGATTCTGACGATTTGGACTTACCAATCTTTTGTCTTAATAGATGTTTTAACATTCCATCTATACAAGTTTTCCAGAAGAGTAGCCTTGATACTTATATAACAACTATTATAGGAAAGCTAAATTTAAGGTGAGATGGTTATTCCGACCATTGCTTAAAACTAATCTTAAGGAATTAGCTAATCCTTGCCGTTAGTCGAACAAATCGACGATCCTGGGCAGCTGATAACAATTCTTACTTGTTGCCTAATTCGGGTTGCGGTAATCAATGCATAAGCAAAATGAACCGTCTTCCTTAATTAACTATACCGAATTCTTAGAATATTGAGTTAGGCTATATGAACCTATATCTTAAATTTTACTTAATCAGGGTTTCGATTATTCCATGATCAACACGGAGTTCCCACCACACTTTAACCTTAAGCGGGATGTCAATATTAACTCTACTTGCCTCTCAGAAGGTAAACAGGATATTCTTAGTGAAAGATACTTAGGTATAATGAGATTACAGAGATTTTCCAAATCTCAGGCTCTAATTCTTCCATTGATGTCGGTGTCAGATAATGACACATTCTTTTTGCAAATGCAAGGATGTCCTAAGCAGAGATACTTATAAGGACATTTTATATTGGATATCTTCTTTGAATACTACTAGTCGACTTTAGTACGATATGACCATTGGGATATCTCAGGGGTTCCATGCATTAAACCTCCATACTGATCAGGCATGGAAGCAATCTATGGGACACACTAGGATACGCCAATCCTCATATGGCACTTTTTATCAAACATAGTTTGGCATTCGCAGTTGATAAAATCAATGAGGAAAATAATTAAAATAACATATCTTGTCGTACTCTACTCGAAGAAGGAGTACTCTTAGATTTTTCAGAGAGATCATTGCTGAGAAGAATAAAAGAAATAGTCTCTGTGGTTTCATTAGTAGGTTCTACCTCGAGGATAATCTAAAAGTTTGCTAAGCTTAGTTTATGAAGGATTTATTGGTATCTGAAAAATAAAAAACTCTTAGCATTCATATCGTTGATAAGTGTTAAGGGAGGTACCTGATGCCATTATTTATGAATTAGTCCAGGCATTTTAGGCGCTTTCAATCTTAGGCTTTACTTCCTTAGCCGCCTTTCCTTTGACAGATTCAGGGCACGTGGTCTTGATGTGGCCTTTCTCATAACAGCCGAAGCAGACTGCATCCTTCATGTACTTGCAGTCCAACGTTTTATGATCCTTCGATTTGCAGATCCCACAAACCCTCGGCCGCGATCGGGATTTTGGTTCGAACCTGCACTTCCCATAATGGCGCTTCTTGCAAATCTCGCATACAGGTTTCTGGTTGGACTTTTGTTTATTCTTTTTCTTAGAACTCTGGGAGTTATCCTCCTCTCTTTTCCTCTTTAGTTCATCCCGTGCCTTAGAGGTATGAACGAGATCCTCCTTGTGAGTAAGGACGTGTGGTCTTGGATGAGACTTGGAGCCAATAGCATTGGGCTCCTTGAACTTTTTCACGGCCTTCTTCACAGCTTTTCCAACAGTTGCGTCTATCATAGTTTGAAGGACATCATTGGAAATTCTAAGGTTCACAATTGTAGTATCATTGGAATGCGTCGCATCATCCATAGCACGATCAACGGCTGTCTTATCTGAGTTTGCCATACTTGATATTGGTTCCTAACATTGATGAAGCAATTACTTAATTGCAATCCGACAACCGCTATTCATCATCCTGGCAACTCATCATATACTATCCATGGTACCATTAAACCATATAGGACACTATAACATAAACATTCTTAATGAACATTGTTTAGATATGTATACTTATAGATTTTACTTAGCCTAGGCCATAAAAGACCATCGAGGGCATTTAGGGTCTGGACCTAGTCCATCACCTTTTTGACAGGGGATCGAAATGTCACATCTGTCTTTATTATATTGATGAAGTTGGATAGCTTGAAAGCTTGCCATAAGGATATTAGAAAAGAGTGGTTCCTAATAGATATAAAATATCTATTTAAGGTTCGTCGGAGCATTCTCCAAGGTATCATCGGCCAATTTCTACTTCATGTCAAATGGCCGGAGCTTAAATCAGGCGAAGACGACAGTTCTTAACATTTATCGTTCATTAAAGAATCATATGTGCTAGCATAAAGAAAAAATAATTTATGCCTAAACTTCCTGATAAGGAAAAGTACCTGCTATATGGTTAGCATTCTGTACCACCTCGTGGGCGTTCCTCTGGAAGACTCATGATTTTGTTTTTCCTTGCCTTTCTCGGCTTCTTTAAAATCTTTGGGCAGTTAGTCTTGATATGCCCTTCCTCGTTACAATTGTGACAGATCGCGTTCTTCAACTCCTTGCAATCTAAAGTCTTGTGGCCCTTGGTCTTGCAAATTCCACACAGTTTGGCACCTGGGTCAATTGTACACTTCCCAGAATGTTGCTTTTTGCAGTTACTGCACTTAGGCCTGTTATTAGACTGACTCGAGTTTTTCCTAGACTCGGATTCTTTCTTGTTCCTTAAGCTTCCCTTTTTCTTCTTATCAGATCGATGAGAGTTCTCTTCCTCTCTTTCCCTTTTTCCCTCACCGGAAGCCTTAACAGACTTATTTCTGATTGCATCTAAAGTGAGAGATAAGGATAAGTCCACTGCGGACCTATAAGTGGTTGGCCTAGATGCTTTAACATTTCCCTTTATCTCTGGGGCTAGGCCTCCAATAAAACGCGCTATGCGTTTAGGTTCAGGGGTGACTAAATAAGGAACTAGGCGGGACATAGTGTTAAAACTTGTCACGTATGCCTGGCAATCTAAATCCTTCATGACTAGAGTCAAGAAGTCTGATTCTATCTCTTCTACCTCATGCTGAGGGCAAAAATTTTCCTTGACTAATTCAACAAATTGATCCCAAGATAAGTTGTAGAGTAGGACCTTTCCCGTGGCTTGGAGCAATGATCTCCACCACGCCAACGCTTCTCCTTTGAACGATTGCGAAACAAATTTCACAACGTCCTGCTTCGTGCAACCGCTGATGTCAACAACAGCATCCATCTCCTCGAGCCACGTCATGCAATCGATGGCTCCTTTTTCTCCTGTAAAGTCTCTGGGCTTGCAGGAGGCAAAATATTTATATGTGCAGGTCTTAACTGGTGCCTCTTGGTGAAGCACGACCTGACTAGGCGGATCATTCCTTCGTTGTGACGGGTTATGAACATCGTCTTCCTCTGACTCATGTGATTTAGGAGGGGGTTTAATACGAGCCACAGATAGAGTCGTAGAGTGGTTATCATTTGATTCGTTATACTGATTGTCAAGAGCTTGAGTAATAGCACTATTTATTAGTGCCTGCAGTTCCGCTTCAGTCATGCTAATTTTGGTAATATCATCGTTCTTCTTCGGGTGGCTGTTGGCCTCCTCTGATCCAGTCATGTAGCTTGATCGCTACATAAACAATGGCAATGATTTATTCAGAGGTTATTATGGTATCCCCATTTTTGACGATTCATCAACCATGGTAATATAAACCATATCGGTTAATTTGTTAGTTATTTTAAATTAGTATTTTCCATTATAATTTATCCTAGTTATAAAACATTAAGGATATTAAAGTGGCGCAGAAGGCCTAGTCACAAGGACAGTTTCAAATTTATAAGCCATGATCGTTTGGGATCGAGGCATTTAAGGTTTGAGCATAGTCGGTTACTTTTCTTAACAGGGAGTCGAGGACTACAACTGCCTTTTGTCTTTTAGGACAATAGATATAGTCCGTGGGCATTCCCTTCTGAGGGATGTTTATGATATGTTCATCTTTTCAGATGCTATTAGTCCAGATCATTTGGATCATACCGACCATTATGCTTGGACATGGTCCAACATTTTTAGACAGGAGGTCAAGGACCACCACTGTCGTTGTCTTATCGGACAACAAATTTAGCCCGTAGGCACTTCATCACTTACGGATGTTTATAATGTGATCATCTTATAAGATGATATAAGCCCTGATTTCTAGATCATAAGGTAAATTAGAAAAAGAAATTTTACAATATAGGGATGACTGTTGTGATTTTATCGAATCACATTTTGTCAGGAGTGCTAACACGTTCTTAGGTGTTAACAAGGATCTGAATCTCTTGAGTAGGTCTCACCATATTGGCCGCGTAGGCTAGGTTTCTCCTTTATGATTCTTTTTAAAATGTATACTGACAGGGAAGGGGGATATTTATTTCCTTCAGGATTCTCCTCATAATTCCTACTTTACAAGTTAATAATAGCACAAATGGCCTAGTCGCGTAGACAAGTTTATAAGCCATGACTTCAGAGAATCGAGGCATTCAAGTTTTAATAATGGCACAAGTGGCCTAGTCACGTAGACAAGCTTATAAGCCATGACTTCAGAGAATCGAGGCATTAAAGTTTCAATAATGGCACAAATGGCCTAGTCACGTAGACAAGCTTATAAGCCATGACTTCAGAGAATCGAGGCATTAAAGTTTCAATAATGGCACAAATGGCCTAGTCACGTAGACAAGTTTATAAGCCATGATTTCAGAGAGTCGAGGCATTAAAGTTTTAATAATGGCACAAATGGCCTAGTCACGTAGACAGTTTTATAAGCCATGATTTCAGAGAATCAAAGCATTTGAGGTTTGAACCTAGTTCATTACCTTTATCTGACAGGGAGTCATAGCCACCACTGTATTTTGGCTCATGTAGAAATGAGCAAGGCCCGTAGGCACTATATTACCAAGTATGGTTAAAATATGATCATCTTAACTGATGACGTAAACCCAGGATTCAGGGATCATTAAACTGGGTTAGGAATTTTTTTGAAGAATCCTATATAAAAATGACGTGTGATTTTAAATGAATCACATCTGCCAGGAGTGTTAACATGTTTTAAGATGTTAACAGGGAATTGAATCTTTTAAACAGGTCTTACCATCTTGGCCCGGTCTTATTATTGACCCATAGGCTAGGTTTCACACTTAAGATTCTTAATTAATAATTAACGCAGAGAAATTTTAAATTGAGATGTTAATATGGATCTAAATCTAATTATGGAACTACCATCTTGGCCCGGTCTTAAAATGACACGTGGCTAGGTCTTGTCCTTTTTAGACTTTGCCATTTTATTATAATGGTAGATCTTGTAAAAGAAATGTTATTTTATATTTATTTAATATTTCTTGTTTAGAATGAAAGTTTAAACTTCATCATTCCATTATATAAAATAAAAGTATAAAGTTGCCCTAAGCGGGACTTGAAAGAAATAATGTTGTCCTCGGAGGGACTGAAAGATAATTATGTCCTTATAAGGACTAATAAGGAAACGATCTTCAGTAAGAGGAGTTTCTTCTTCATTCTTATTTCTGAATGCTTTCTCCTTGTAGGCTCGTTTCATCCTGGCCGCGGTATGAGGCTCAGCATTTCAAGGCTCCGAGTGTGGAGAACTCCTATTACAGCTTCTTCGCTTGGCGACGTATTCAATTAGAATTGGAAGCAAAAATTTCCAGATTAGGATTGATATTATTCCTATGTTAAGTCTAGACTCAGAAGGTCAAAGAATGTGCTATTGTGTCATTGAGATTAAACACAAAAAGGATAGTGTTTAATTCCCTCAATGTTGGCTCTGATACCAACCTGTCACACCCCTAATTCCACGTGTCACCGGTGGGCCCGGTGGGGAAGTATCGTGACGTAATTGATATCATCATAGTCAAACAACACAATATTTAAATGCACAGTGGAAGCAAAAGATAAATATGTTACAATCCGAATACAAAGTAATATCAGAGTATTACAACGGAAAGTAAAGAGATCCACAGGCGGATCGAATAATCATAATCATTGTTCAACAGACTTTAGACGCCTAGGACTTGCAAGATTCCTTATAATCGCCCTGAGCTTCCAGCCAATTACGTTCAGTACCTGTCACTTAACCTTTTGGAAAAATACGTCAGTTTTCACTGGTAAATACAATTTAACTGACTCATTTTGAAAAGAGTTTGAAAATTGATTTGAGTGCAAACGGCACAAAATCTTTTGACACATTGATTAAAATGCGCAGAGGCAAGATTAATCTTTTATAACTTGGGACAATTTTGTTAATAAAAATCTTGTATCCGATTTACATGTTTGTCCAACATTTAGGGCCGGTGATCATACAATACAATACGATACGAGCCGGACAAGATTAATCGACACACCACAAATATAATCTCACAAGAAGTTACCCTTACGAATGAGTATACGTTTTACATATGCAACAGGAGGTGTTTTGTCTACACCTTGTGCTTACGTCGTGGCCATTCACTTTTTAAAATGAGCCAAGGATATCCAGGACACGGTCATTAACCCCCAATGTTATTTGTTATCAAGCAATACGAATTAAAATGGGATTATGCAATTCAATCATCTCCGATCAAAAGGTTTCTACACCCGACCAAGCGGTATTTTTATAATACCGTACCCCAAGCCCGTATAAGGGAAAATAAGTTAAAAGTATTTACCTGAGCTAGCTCCTGTCTTAATTAATAAGATTTTAATAACTCAGCCGTATTCACTTAGTAAGCGTAGGTACCATTTACCGGAAAGGCTCTAGTCTGGAATGATGACATAAATAATTAATTAGAACGCTAACGGGTCTTTGCTTAAGCCAAAACTTAGACCGGTTAGTCTTAGGGAACATACGGTTCAAACGCACGATTAAGCGAAGACCGGATAGAATGTGATTTAGACCCGACAAGTTTGAAGACTTGTATAATATGGGTATACTAAACACATTCTGGATTTGGAGACAAAAATGATAAAGTTTGACTCGCTTCGGCTAATATAAATGAACTAGTCACATAAGCCGACCCGAACGCGACAAGTGCGTAACGAGTAACCAAAAGAGTCATAGACATGTTTCCTAAGTTATTATGCCTTTAATATGTCGTGATATCAATAAGATATCTTCTATTATGCCCAAAACGAGTTAAATCTCAAAATAAGCCCCGTAGGGGTATTTTGGTCATTTTAATGATCATAAAAGAGTTTGAATATAAATCTGAGTTTCGGGTCTGGTCTATATAGTAAATACACTTATTTTAACATGTTAAAATAGTAGGGTATGACCCATATGTGAAAATTATCATTTAAAACCAAACTATGCACTTTAGGGGCATTTTGGTAATTTCACTTAGGCTTAAAAGGTTAAAACCGGAAACCTGAGTTTATAAACTTTTACTCACTGTTATTTTATAAAAATATACTAAACACATCAGTAAGTATAAGTCTTATATGTTTGATATGGTTATAGTATATACTATGCGTTAAAAATGCCTAAAAAGGCGATTTAGAGCCGTTTCCGGGTTTGTAAAAGAAAGCTGAGATTTTTATATTTCCAGAAGGCTCAACATACTTTATTTAACAAATAAAATCAGTAGAAAAAGGTTTGGGGTCAATCGGATTTGTAGAACTCGTTTTATGACCGAAAAGGCAAAATCGGTATTTACCGAATTTGGTTTAAAGACCTATGTTATGCTTATCCAAAAATTTAATAAAAATCTTTAAAAATCCCAAAATATTATATAATATCAGTGGGTAGAAATTTTGATACTAAAAAGTGGGTTAAAATAGGCTTTGCGCTAATTGCGCTATTTACTTAACATAAAGCTTGTGATTTACGATATCGAGCATATCTCTTAATCTGAACCACAAACTGATCTGAAACTTTTGGTGCAAGTTTATAAATCAGTAACAAATGATTCTACTCTTTTACTTTTTCAAAAATCACGTTTTATATTAAAAAGGGCAAAATAGTCAACTTTAAGCATAAATCGGAAACATGCATATGAATCGGTTAAACATGGAACCAAGATGTAAAATTCCAGAGGGTTGTACATACATGAAACTTGGCCCAAAATATGCTCTAATGCAGATCTTAACATGCATGCACGGATCAGAACTGAAAGTCAAAGGAAAAGTCAATTTATGTGACTTTCGGTTCCGATTCGGGTTTAAACAGAAAATTGTCGAGTTGATCATGTTGAAACACATTCTTACATTAATTATAAAGTTATTTTGATGATCAAACAGGTTGCATGTACCCTATATCGCTAATCATACTTAAATTTGCAAATAACAATTCTGTTGACTTTTTAAGAAAGGCTTTGACTCGACAATTAACATGCTTAGAATGTAAATCTGAAAATACCCTTTTGAGGGTTTGTTACACACATAAATACCAACATGTGGGTACTTTCAATTTGAGAAAATACTGTGCACATCTTGATTAATCATGAAGTCAAACTAGTTTTACGATGGTTTGACTTTCGGTTAACACACTAAGCTAGAACGAATTTGGAGGAGTTATAAACACTTACAAAAGTCCTAATTATGCTTAGAGATCACTAGAAAGCTTGAGGTTGATCAGAGGAGCTCCAGAATTGAGTATGCAAGTGAGAGTGAGTTTGGTTGCAACTTGAGTGTTCTTGCATATGAACTTTGATCAATCAAAATGGTGTTACAAATGATCTACTGATGTTGTAAGACTTGTTCAAGGGCCCCTAGTATCATATAAAACCATTGGAGAGCCCATGGTATCAAGTACAGCTATTATCAACTCGAAATCAGCCATGAAACCGGCAGCTGTCGTTCATATTGCCCAGTTACAGGCCTAGCGCACCGTTACGCTTCTGATGTAGCGGTGCGCTAGCCTTGTTAGATGGCAAACTTTTGTTCCTTTGTTTTGCATTTCAGTCCTTGGTCCTTCGGAACGTGGTTTCGACTATTATTCTTGTATGTTAGACCCTAAAACTGAATTTTAAGAGCCTTGGGACATTTACCAACATGGTAAAGTCCTCGGTTAACTTTGCGCTTACCCAAAAAGTCTCGAAACTCAACGTTGACGCATTTACCCCTTCGTGTACGGTTTTGATCACAACTTTCTCATACGTTCACGAAACTTTATGAAATTTTTACCACATAACCTAGTGAGTATATTTTATCATTACAAAGCTTCGGGTTTGCCAAAGGATCACTCAGAGGTATACTTTCAACATGTTGACACATTTAGCCCCTGTAGTTTGTAATTCCTCACTTTCTTTCATTTCCCGTTTCGTATGATCCATAATCTATCCGTTTAAGGTTATAAACACCATGTAGGGTTATTATAGAGCTTATTTATCCATTGTTGACACTTTGGACTCTTACTATCACACAGTTTCACTGTATGTCAACTTTAGTCCTTCTAAAGTACTGTTTCACATATTCAAAGCCCATGACACGTGTCACTACATTATTGGACGTAAATTTTCGAGGTGTTAAAAAACCAAACAAACATCACAATAAATCTTGGAACCATGGTGATCTCAAGCTCTAATGGAGGTGTTGAGGTAAAAAAAAATGAAGAAGAACGGAATGGACAAGAGAGGAAAGGACAAGATGGTATATGAGAACCTTTTTTTAGAAAATACCTAGGATGGTATGTGTGAAGATCCCACCAAATCTCTGTCCCTGGAATGGTCAAAATGTGCAGGATTCTTGGCTGCATTTATAGAAAATGACAGCACGCTGCACACGGCCCCGTGTCGGCTGGACACGGCCCCGTGTGCAGACAAGATCCTGACACATTTTGGACACGGAGCCGTGTGGAGACAAGATCCTGACACATTTTGTCCGTATTCTGACAAAAAGTCAGAAAGGAATCTTTTGGTGGACACGGGGGCGTGTTGACCTGGACACGGCCCCGTGTCTAGAGGCTGTTTATGAAGTTTCGTCTATTTCTAAGGAATTTATCCGGATCGGGCGGTTCCTTACTGGATGGAACAACCCCAAAGTGCCTGAGATACCTTAATTGCTCTAGATTAAGACGAGAACGCAAGAGGTTGTCGGTGAGGGTGATTCCTATTCTTAATGTAGGTGGACATGTTCAACCCTTTCACGGGCTCTCGTTAAAGAAGGTGTATGTCGAATTGCTCGAGTCTATGTATGCATCGAACGAGGTCGATGGGGAGTCCGTCATGGCACAATCGACACAGGGACGACTATCGCTCACATCTTTCCTAGAGTTATAGGTGATATCAGGAACAACGAAGTTGTTTTCATCCGAATGCGATCTCAATAATTCTTCTTAGGCTTCGTCTTGAGGTGAATTAATGATATTCATCTCAAGTTCTCTCACCCAATTAAGAATTAGATCTTCTATTTGAAATAATTCACCCAGAAGCATTTCTCCTAGAAGGGTTGATTGAGAGCATTCGAGGGAGAGATAAGGATTATTTTTACTTTCGCATCTCTTAAGGCTACAGGAAAAAAATGGGTCAATATAGTGGGGCTTGTAATTTAAAAAATAACATTCTAAATCTTTATGAGGGCCACCACATATTTGACACCACGTACCATAAGAGTGCCGAAGGTAAAAAATATCAGTATCACTCGTGTTTGTGTAAGAAATTACCAACCGTCGGGATCTTACGGTTCTGTTTTCAGTAACTGATACTTGGGCACGGGGCGTGTTGAGTGGGCACGACCCCGTGTTCAGCTACTGTCTGACTTAAAACAGGATTGCTAGTACCAAAGATTGGGCACGGGGCGTGTTCAGCGGGCACGGCCCGTGCTGAGCTCTGCAGAAGCTGAAAATTTAAGAAAAATCCTAAAAAAATAGAAAAATAAGAAAAAAATGTGTAGGCCGTTGTGTGTCCCCGGCAACGGCGCCAAAAACTTGATGCGTGTTGTCGTGTATATATTTTTATGTATATTTTTAGCCCCTTTTAACACTTTGGTCAAGTTTTAAATTTATAAAACACGATATTCTACTAACACTAAACACACATATGGGCAAGTGCACCCATCGTGAGCTTAGTAGAGTGTTGGCAAGATACCGTGGTCGTCCAAGGACAGAAGTGCTTTTAATACCGGCTTATCCTCAACGTCTAATCAAAACAAAAGTTTAGAAAAAAAGTTTGAACATGAAAATAAAAACTAAAATGCTGAAAAATAAAAATAAAAATAAAAACAAAAACAGATAGACAAGATGAATCACTTGGATCCGACTCGCCTTTAGTGTAACCTTTGATTATTTCCACACTTTTGCAATTTTTAAGAGATTATCTTAGTTATTGTAGTAGGCCCATCTTTTGAAGGTGACGTTACCCTCAACCCAGTAGTTTGAGTCAGCAATGATACAATCCTAAAGGGTTGGATTATTGAAAGATAATTAATTAACTTATTAACGCATAATGTGGTAGGCCCCTATTTTGAAGGTGACGTTACCCTCGGCTAAGTAGTCTGAGTCAGCAGGGATACAGTCCTAAGTAGCCGGGTTAATATATTAATAGTAGTTTACATATGAGGGGATCAAGAAATTCGGACCCCCGCCATCCAATACCAGTGGGTATTGAAGGAGATCCTACTAAGCGTGACCCAGGTCCTTGCAGGATCTATACACTGAACAAGGCAAGACGCTTACCAAACCATTCCCTTAACCCCCGACCAGGTAGCCAACATATCTCCATATAGACTGTCGAGATATGAATCGTGTAAATCTTTTATTTTATATAGACAGTAAAATAACGCCAAGACACCACGAACAAATGATAAGGAAGTTTCACCTTCAACATAAGAAACTAGTTATTAAAGTCATTAATACATAACCAAATAAAAAGTGCGAAAAGATTAAAAATAAAAATTATTACACTAAATGCTTGTCTTCACCAAGTGATGTAAGAGACTTAGGCAAACATGGCCTTTGATTGTCAAGAACTCTTACTGTCAATCTTGGATCCCGAGACTACTACACACACTCTATGATGGATGATGGTGGTGGATGATGGTGTTATGTTGGTGGTGGAGTGTGGGTGAAGTGGGAGAGAGGTGGTTTGCCAAGGGATGGTTAGCAAATGAGCCAAGCACCCCTATTTATAGCCTACACAGAAGCCCGGACACGGCCCCGTGTCCATTGGGCATGGCCCCGTGTCCACCCATCTTCTCTTTCTTCATTAAATGCAGTTTGTCGGCATGAGGTTACCACGCCCCCGTGTCCGCTGGGCACGACCCCGTGTGCAGAAGCGTATCTGTACTATCAAGATTTTCCTAGATTCTGCGAATCTTAGAGTTGACCACGGCCCCGTGTCCATTGGACACGCCCCCATGGTGGGTGATATAAGCTTCTACAACTTTTTCTTTTCTGCAGACACTTGGGCACGCCCCCGTGCTCATTGAGCACGGGGCGTGTTCAGCCTTCTGTTATCTTGTTTTTGCTTGGGAGGATGCTGTCGAGGGGTCGGGCATGCCACATTTATTCCTTTTCTTGTATTTATGTTAGATTTAGCTGCCTTTTTGCTTCTTTTGTTCATTTGAGCTCATTTAATCCTGAAAATACAAAAGGAAGACAAAAACACACTTTTTCCAACATTAGTACTAAAAAGGTTTAGTTTTATGCCACATTTGTTGTAATTCATATGTTGCATTTTGCGCACATCAGGGCGACATAGAGCTCCCCTTCAAACTCTAAATCCTCACAAATCTCACAAATTAAAGGTCAAGATCAATTCCAAAATGAAATTCGAGTCTGGATTAGTGATCTCCATTGTAAGGGGGTCATAAGGTATGTGAAATTTGATAGAAAATCTCTACTTGAAATTCTCATGAACTTAGGGAATTCGAAATCTGTTGATGCATGATTGTTATATGGATAGAATAGGAACGATATAGTGTCTAGGAGTAAACCCTAGACAACAATATGTGAAATCATCTTTAATTTCTGAAAATTTCATGAACACCATGAAGGTGATTAGTGGGTTTTGTGGAACTTGATAAACACTAGGATTTTGATTGTTGTTCTAGTGTAATCTAAATTCTATGAAGTGAATTATGATTGAATAATGTTAAATTTGATGTGAAATTGCCCGTTTAATGTTAATCTTGGCTATATAACAAGCTATGAAATTGATAATGAATTGTGAGAAATTTGTGCCTTTAAGGTGTTTGTAAGAATGCCTCAAAGAAGGCTTAAAACTGGAAATTTGGGTTAAAACGCGTATTTGTAAATTTCGGCAAACTACGCGTTATATGTTAAGAAAAGAGTTCTAAACGGGTTGTGGTTGAACTCTATAGGAAAGGATATCGGAGCGTCAAGTGGACAAGCCGGTGGCGACTTGCGTTTGAAGGGCGTGCTTTGAAGGTATGTAACTTGTTATGTTACAATATGTAAATTAGATATTTAAATGTTCATATCCGTATTTAGAATAAAGGTTGGTATTAGTTGAAGTGACATTGTTCACTATTTGATTGAATGAGTTGAAATTAGATTAGGAAGCATTTGGTAGTCATTAGAAACGGAGGATTCCGTAATTGAGCCAAACGGGTCGAATAATTGGTTAGTAGTAGCAAAAGTGTGTTTTGAATATCATTAGGCGATGACAGATCACATGAGCGTTAAGCCATAAGTTGGTAATGAAACGCCAGTGGTCGTAAGCCCCGGAAGTTGGGGTAAATACGCCTTGTAGCCATAAGTTTGTTACTAGTTAAATTAGTACAAAAACTGAACAGGTCAAATAAATACATTGTGCATTTATTGGTTCCCAGCCGTACATTCCATTTTTGACCGAATGATTATGATAGACGCGTTGGTAATTTTATTACAGACGTATAGAAAAAAGAATCACTTAAAACGGATTATCGGATTGAAAGTTATGAACAATTGAAGTTGGATTTGTGCTAAAACTTTGAGCTGGGAATTTGCTGCTCAAAACATGAAACAGGCTGTGAAAAATGGGGTGTCGCGCTACGCGACACCGAATTAAAAACATCGTCGCGCGACGCGACGGCTGTGGCGGGCCGCGAAGACTGAGCCGGTAGCCGTCGCGGGGCGCGACAGCCTCAATACGCAGCATGTTGTTTGTTTTTCATTGTTTAAGCCATAGAACTTGTTTATACTTGATTTTAAGATGTCAAAACTAACAATTTATGTGGTTTTGACCATAGGTGATGATGGACTTAATCCGGATGGCGATCAAGCATCTTTTCAAGAACCAAACACAATCTTTTGAAGCTTTCGCGATTAGTTAACTCTGTTTATGACAATGTTTATGTTGTTGACACTTAAATTCTTGTTTTGGGATTGTTAAACTAGTAGTAGTTATCTAGTATGTTAACTCTATGAAAATTTCCTTATGAATGATATGTCAAACGAAGTTTTTGGTATATAAAATGCTTAGTTTATATTAAATTATTATAAAAACAAGACGGGTGTTACAAGTTGGTAATCAGAGCTCAAGGTTGTCAACAAAGTGTTCGGTTCAAGCTTGATTGATAGTACGGTAAGAATTAATTATTTATTTTAGTAGATCTTATCATATGTGAGAATTAAGGTGCACGGGAAGAGCGTGTTAACACACTAAAACCCGGAAAGTGCACTAAATGAGAACGGTCAAAGCAAGTTACGAACTTGGCTAAACCGAAGTAAATAAAGCTATGTTATAAATGAAATGTTTAATAATCGATGTAAACATTTCATCTTCAAGATGACGGAAAGGAATGACAACGATCCGGTGCCGACAAGCACCGAACAAATGAAAAAAATAATTGCCGAAGAAGTGGGAAAGGTAATTGAGGGTAGTCTATCCGTTTTCATAGACAAAATTCAAAACACGGTGTTATCGTTAGTCGAAGAACGAGTTAAAAGGTTGGAAGATACTGTCAACCTTATGAGAGAGAAACCTGGAGAACGTAAGGGATGTTCGTATAAGGAGTTTATGGCATGTAAAGCGCCAATCTACAACGGGGAGGTCGACCCGATAATATGCCAGAGATGGTTAAGTGATGTCGAAGGGGTGTTTGAAAAGACCCACTGTGACGTAAGCTATTTTGTGGCTTACGGAACGGGTTAGTTGAGGGGTCAAGCCAAGGATTGGTGGGACAACAAAAAGAAGGAGATAGGAGCCAAAGCGGCAAGGGTCATGACATGGGACGAGTTTAAGGTGCCATTCCTTAAACATCATAGTCCTAAGGCAGTCATCAACAGGATCAAGGAAGAGTTCATCCAGTTAAGACAGAGGGATGAAACAATTGATAAAATCACGGGCATTTCTATGGATAAACTGAGATTCTACGAGAAGTTAGTCACCACTAAAGAACAAAAGATATATTACTATTACAAATTGTTGAACGCTGAATACCGGGAGTTTATGACTCCCTCAAAGTATGAAACCCTCACGGAAATCATTAACACCGCCCGGGAGCGGGAAATCGAGTTGAAGAAACAGATCAAGAGGGGCGAACGAAGGGCGCAGGATGTGAATCCAAGCCCTACAAAGAAGGCGAAAACATCAGAATCGACACGAAAGACGGATGCGAAAGGCGGGTCGCCAAGTTGTAAAGTTTGTGGAAAAGGGCACAAGGGCGAGTGTCGTTTCAAAGATAAACCATGTCCCATATGCAGGAAAACGGGGCACACGACATCTCTATGCCTGGGTAAAGTCTCAGTTTGTTACAAATGCTATCAGCCCGGCCACAAAAAGTCTGAATGCCCAGACTTAGTTGGAAAGAAAGACACTAAAGAATCTCCAACAAAAGCTCCAAAGGCGAAGGCCAGGTCCTTCCAACTAACAACGGCTGAAGCTAAAACAGAACCCGATGTGGTCTCAGGTATATTCGCAATAAACTCGATTCCTGCACGTGTATTATTTGATACGGGTGCGAATAAATCCTTTATTTCACATGAATTTATTCTACATATTTCATTTGTATTGACGAAATTATCTGTGCCCTTAGAAGTTGAAATAGGGGACAACAAAAGTTTCATAGTTTGTGATGTTTGTCAAGGCTATAAATTAAGTATCGATGAAGAGGAATACTTGATAGATCTAATCCCGATGTCTATGGGAGAGTTTCAAGTAGTTGTTGGGATGGATTGGCTATCTCGACACCACGCAAAGGTCGTATGTTTCCGTAAGGAGATAAAACTAACATCTCCGAGCCGAAAGCACGTTACAATCTATGGCGAGAAAGGAGGCAATCCTATAATATGTTCGATGTTGAAAGCTCACAAGCTCATGAAGCATGGATGTGGAGCATTTATGATATACGTCAATGAGCCCGAGAAAGGATCACCGAAGATTGGAGATGTACCGGTGGTGCGTGAATTCGAAGATGTATTTCCAGAAGATCTACCCGGGATACCGCCTGAACGGGAGGTAGAGTTTGGAATCGAATTGGTTCCGGGCGTGAAACCCATAGCTAAAGCGTCGTACAGACTCGCGTCATATAAATTACAAGAACTAATGTCGCAGATTCAAGACTTGCTCGATAAAGGATTTATAAGGCCGAGTGTGTCTCCTTGGGGCGCCCGGTACTATTCGTGAAAAAGAAAGACGGGAGCATGCGAATGTGTATAGATTACCGGGAGTTAAACAAACTCACGGTAAAGAATCGATACCCGCTTCCGAGAATAGACGATCTATTCGACCAATTACAAGGTGCGAATTGGTTTTCGAAAATCGACCTTAGATCGGGGTATCACCAATTAAAAGTCAAGGAAGAGGATGCACCGAAAACAGCTTTCCGCACGCGATACGGACATTATGAGTTCCTCGTGATGTCATTCGGGCTAACGAATGCACCCGCAGTATTCATGGACCTCATGAACTGGGTTTGCAAGCCAATGTTAGACAAGTCGGTAATCGTGTTTATCGACGACATTCTGGTATACTCGAAAAGTGAAGCAACTCATGCACATCATTTACAAGAGGTGTTAGAGACACTCAGACGAGAAAAGTTCTATACAAAATTCTCAAAGTGCGCCTTTTGGTTACGGGAGGTGCAATTCCTCGGCCACATCATAAGTGTCGATGGAATATTGGTAGATCCGTCGAAGATAGAGGCCGTGTCGAAATGGAGCCCTCCGAGGAACCCTTCGGAAATAAGAAGTTTCTTAGGACTTGCGGGATACTACAGGAGATTCATTCAAGATTTCTTCGCCATTAACTAAACTAACTCGGAAAGAGGAGAGATTCATTTGGGGCGTTGAATAAGAAAGAGCGTTCCAAACGCTAAAAGAAAAGTTAACACAAGCTCCAGTATTAACATTGTCGGACAGAGTCGAAGACTTGGTAGTCTATTCGGATGCCTCGCTTTCGGGGCTTGGATGTGTTTTAATGCAACGAGGCAATTAAAGACGCATGAAAAGAAATATCCCACGCACGATCTTGAACTAGCGGCGGTGGTGTTTGCGTTAAAAATATGGAGGCACTATTTATACGGGGTAAAGTGCACCATATTCACCGCAAGAGTTTAAAATACTTCTTCGATCAGAAGGATTTAAATATGCGACAAAGGCGATGGTTAGAAACGGTGAAAGATTACGACTGCGAAATACATTACCACCCCGGAAGGGCAAATGTTGTGGCGGATGCCTTGAGCAGAAAATCGGATTATGTCCCAATACGAGTGAGGTCGATGCAGCTTGTTGTAACCTCGGGTATACTTGAACGTATCTGAGAAGCACAAGTAGAGGAAGTGAAAGAGGAAAACTTGAAAAAGGAAAGGATAGTCGGTCAGCTGAAGGGTTTGGCGGATGGTAACAACGGGTTGAAGACTCGATTCGGAAGAATATAGGTCCCAAATTCCTGTGGAGTTAAGACACTTCTACTCGATGAAGCTCATAAATCCCATTATTCTATTCATCCTGGTGTAACCAAGATGTACAACGATCTGAAGCAAAACTATTGATGGCCCGAAATGAAGACGGATGTAGTAAAGTATGTGGAGAAGTGCTTGACTTGTTTACAAGTCAAGGCGGAACACTAGAAACCATATGGAAAACTGCAACCATTGGAAATCCCGGTTTGGAAATGGGAACATATTACCATGGACCTGTTGACCAAACTGCCTAGGACGAATCGGGGGTTCGATGCTATATGGGTGGTTGTGGATAGATTGACGAAGAGTGCTCATTTCATTCCTATACGCGAGACATATACTTCGGAAAAGATGTCAGAAGTATATACAAACGAGATAGTGGCATGTCACGGAGTACCGGTATCCATTGTGTCGGACAGAGATACCCGGTTTACTTCAAACTTCTGGCGAGATTTTCAAGAACAGATGGGAACAAAACTTTTTATCAACACCACATACCATCCTCAGACGGATGGGCAGAGTGAAAGAACAATACAGACCTTGGAGGATATGTTACGGGCGTGTATCATCGACTTCGAGGGAAGTTGGGATGTTTATCTACCATTGGCCGAATTTTCGTATAATAATAGTTACCATGCAAGCATCGGCATGGCTCCGTATGAGATGCTATATGGTAGGAAATGTAGAACCCCGGTGTGTTGGGGTGAAGTGGGTCCGCGTGAACTGGCCTATAAGGATGTTGTCCAAGACACTAACGAGAAAATCGACGTGGTTCGAGCTCACTTGAAAGCGACCCAAGACAGGCAAAAGTCTTATGCCGACAAAAGACGAAAACCGATTGAATTTCAGTGGGCGACATGGTTATGTTAAAGGTTTCCCCATGGAAGGGCGTCATCCGATTCCGAAAGAGAGGGAAACTAAGCCCGAGGTTTATCGGGCCATTTAAAATTATTTAACGGGTTGGCAAGGTAGCTTATCGCCTTGAGTTACCGGACGAATTGAGTGGAATACATGGCACGTTTCATGTGTCACAACTGCGAAAATGTCTAGCGGAGGAAACGGCTTATAGCCATTACGATGATATCGAGGTGGATAATAGCCTCAATTATGCAGTGAGGCCATTAAAGATTCTAGATCGAAAGGTTAAGAACTTGTGAAATAAGAGAATTGATCAAGTTAAGATCAAATGGGGCATAGAAAGGGATCAGACACTACATGGGAATCCGAGGAGGAGATGCGGCGTCTCTACCCGGCATTATTTGGTACGTATTTCCGGTTTCGAGGACGAAACCCTTTTAAGGGGGGTGGACTTGTAACACCCCGAAAACATAAAGTCTTTTATTACAAATATGTTGTCGGTAATAAAGCAAAATAAACTAACTAAGAATGACACTAACTGATGTGTGCAAAATGCAACATATAAATTACATCAAATGTGGCATAAAACTAACCCTTTTTTAGTACTAATGTTGGAAAAAGTATGTGTTAGGGGAGGATTTTCTAACAATTAGTGTTCCTTACTTGTTATCCTAATTAATGATCCTTACTTCTGTGACAGATAGTGATCCTCAGAAGAGCTTCAGGATCATGGATCACTTTAAGGATCCTCGTACTGACGATTGTTTGTTTGTGTTTTGTATTACTTCGCAGGAGTAGCAAGCTTGACTTGGTCTTGGCAACGTTATTATGGAATATTCCACGGGTATTTCGCACACGTTTGACTGGAAATGGACGTTGTGGAGAACGTGGAAGCTTGGCACAAAAGTCGGATAGTTAGTTATTGTAGTTAACTTCTATTTTTAAAGGGGTGACGAGCTAGAATTAGAACACTTAGCCATTTTCAGCTACACACACTCTCATACAATCGCATACTTGAAGCTCTCGACGAACACTTATTAGTTTTCACTCACTTTTACACATTTCACCATAGTGATCCTTGTACCTAGCTCGTTACTATCCGAAGTTGTAAACATTTATTGATTTATTTGAGCTTGGTGATCGGTAGTTTCCATCACCCGGGGTTTTTTGTGCCGGAGATCAACTCTTGATCAAGGGCTTTTTCCCCGTATAAATCCTTGTGTCATTTGTGCAATATACATTGAAGTGATCCTTGTCATTGTTCTACATTATAGGCATCATACCCCGTAACAGAGAGTTTGGTTGCATTATGCTCATCAGATTTTTTGACCAAAACAGTTTGGCGCCCACCGTGGGGCAATTGGTGCTTCACTCTTAGAAAAATTCGTATTTCTGTGGTCATTTCAGTTCACTACAACCAAGCAAATGGCTTCCTCAGCGAAGAATGCTTCAAATTCGATGCCCTCATTCAGTTCTTCACAAGGCGTTCCTCTTTTGCCTCCACCACCTTCTGGATCCCAGAAGAATGCTGAAAATGCTGCGAAGAAACCAACTCCCAATTTCTCAAAACCACCTACTTCTTCTGTTTCAACTAATCCTTCAACTAATGATCTCTATGCCTTGATTTTGCAGATGAGGAATCATGCACAAGAGCAGGATAAAACCAACGAAAGGATCCTCCGGGAGATTGACGAAATCAAGAAACAAAAGAAAACGGCAGAGGATCGTTCCCCACTGATGCCCAGATCTTTGAATTTTGATACTCCGGTGATTACTTCTCATCCATCAGTGGTTCCAGATGTTCAATATGTGGGTGGACCAAAGGGAGTGCACTACGGAACAACAACAATGACCCAGGCATTAGGTCCATACTTCCAGCCGGCAGGATCCTATCCTCAGCATATGGGATCCTTCATGACTTCAGGAAGATATTCAGGAGCGCAGCAGATTCAAGGATCCTCCTTTGTTCCAGGATCATTCCAGGTTCAAGGATCCTCCTTTGTTCCAGGATCATCCCAGGTTCAAGGATCCTCCCTTGTTCCAGGATCATCCCAGGTTCAAGGATCCTCCCTTGTTCCAGGATCATCCCAGGTACAAGGATCCTCCTTTGTTCCAGGATCATCTCAGGTTCAAGGATCTTCCTTTGTTCCAGGATCATCCCAGGTTCAAGGATCCTCCTTTGTTCCAGGATCGTCCCAGTTTCAGGGATCCTTCCAGATGCCAGGATCCTTGAGGAGTTTGCAAACAGGAAGTTCAGATATCCATCAGGGAGATTTTATTCCAATGCAGACCAATGCTTCTACTGGTCCTTCGATCATTCCAGAGCATCAACAATATGGACTTACATCCACTCTTCCCAACTTGAATCCAATGGGAGGTAACACTTTTAATAATTCTTGTACTACTAACCATGGTCTCATGCAGGATCCAGGTATCAATCATGCCATGGCCAGAGAATTGCAAAAGCTAAAGGATATGATATCAAGTGTTCCATGAGTGGTCAAACCTATCCCAGAGATTGCAGATGGGAGCCACAAGATATCTCATTTTGCACCACCAATCTGTGATGCTGAGATACCCAAGAGGTTCCATGTGCCAACAATGAAGCTGTATGATGGTTCGACGGATCCTGAAGAACACATAGCTCAATACAGGGAGAGGATGGAGATCAATCCAATCCCAGAAAGGTTAAAGGAAGCATGCTTGTGCAAGGGATTCGGATCCACTCTTACTGGATCAGCTCTCAAATGGCTGCTAAGTCTTCCCCCCTACTCTATTACCTTATTTGCTAATCTAGTTAACCTATTTAATAATCAGTTTTCTTGTAGTAGAAAATTCGAACGATTAACTAGTGATCTATATAGGATAACCCAGGGTCATAATGAATCATTAAGAGATTACATTACCAAATTCAGTAAAGAATCCTTAGACATTCCCAACTTAGATATAGCCACGGCTGTTGAGGCCTTTAAAATGGGATTGCTTAGGGATTCGTCGTTCTATGATGATCTTGTTATGACACCATGCAGGAACTTAGATGAGGTAAGAACCCGAGCACTTAGGTTCATTCGGCTAGAGGATGACAAGAGGATCCAGGAGAGGTTAGCAGGATCCTCAAAGCAGGATAAACAAGGATCCTCATTCAGGAACAACAAGTTCAGATCCTACAACAGATCTGATAACCAGAACGTGCATGCCGTTGATCAAGAAGAGGATGATGAGGATTATCCTCCAATCTCTGAATATTGTTTTTCTGTAGATAACAATGAATTAATCCTTGCGATGCAGAATCTAGGTGATAAAGCCAGATGGCCCAGAAAGAATGATAGGCCAGCTGCAACTAAGGATAAGTCAAAGTGGTGTGCATACCATGAAGATTTTGGGCATCTCACAGAAGAATGCATTGCACTAAGAAAGGAAATTGGATACTTGCTGAGCAAGGGGCATCTAAAAGAGTTGTTGGGTAGGAAAAAGTCAAGGACTCAGGATCCTGAAAGGATCCCTAAGAAATCTCCGGCCCCTCCAGCAGATGCACAAGTAATAAACTTTATTTCTGGAGGATCAGACATATGTGGCACATCCTTCTCAGCAGCAAAAAGGCATGCAAAGGAAACTAAGATGGATAGTGGAGAAAGACCCGTTCGAACATCAAGTGTCTCCGAAGGAAAAGTCATAACCTTTGATGAGGATGATCGTGTTGATATCCAGGATCCTCATCACGATGGTTTAGTTATTACTCTTTTCATTTCTAACCATTTTGTCCGCAGGATCCTTATAGACGGGGGAAGTTCAGTGAACATTATCCAGCTTGATGTTCTAAAGAAGATGGGTATCCCTGAGTCAGATATCATACCAAGATCCTCCGTGCTCGTGGGATTTAGTGGCGAAACTAAGAATACCTTGGGGGACATTAAGCTCCCAATATACATCGAAGGCCTACACTCTTATCAAAAATTTTGTGTTATTGACTGTTTATCTTGTTGTAATGTTATCCTTGGCAGGCCCTGGATACATGATATGAAGGCAGTCCCATCTACCTACCATCAATGCGTGAAGCTCCCTAGTCCTTGGGGAATAGTGAAGATTGATAGTGATCAGCAGGAGGCTAAGAATTGCTATACTTCATCGATGAAACCAGCCTCGAAGTCAAAGGAGCAATAGCAATCAAAGTATCCTCCAAGGGATGTCTTGGAGGCAAGAGAGCAGGATGTGGTAGAAATCCTCATGGATCCTTATGATCCTGAATCCAAAATCTATATAGGATCAGGGATCCTTGGCGAAATGAAAGAAGACCTTGTATCCTTCCTCAAAAGGAGAGAGAGTACCTTTGCATGGAAACATGAAGACATGACTGGTATATCTAAAGATGTAATCACTCACAAACTTGGCATTGATAGGTCCTTCAAACCAATCCATCAAAGGAGAAGAAATTTTGCACCGGAAAGGAATGCCATTATCCAAGAAGAGGTAGAGAAGTTGCTCCGGGCAGGTATAATTAGAGAGGTCAAATATCCAAGATGGTTGGCCAATGTGGTTGTCGTTCAAAAGAAAAACGGAAAGTGGAGGGTATGTGTTGATTTTACCGATTTAAATAAGGCATGTCCCAAGGATCCTTTCCCATTACCCCACATTGACTCCATGGTGGATGCAACTGCGGGTCATGAACTGTTAACTTTTATGGATGCTTCATCTGGATTTCAACAAATCCAAATGGAACCATCCGATCAAGAGGATACAGCCTTCATGACTCCAACTGGTATATGCCGTTCGGATTAAGAAATGCAGGTGCAACATATCAAAGGCTGGTGAATATGATGTTCAAGGATCAGATAGGACAAACTATGGAGGTTTACATAGATGATATGGTGGTAAAATCCATAAAAGCTGAGGATCACCTAAGGGACTTGGAGGAAGCATTCGATATCCTTGACAAATATAACATGAAACTTAATCCTTCAAAATGTCACTTTGGTGTTAAAGCAGGTAAATTCTTAGGATATATGGTGATAAAGAGAGGCATTGAAGCTAGCCCGGAACAAATCAAAGCAATAGTGAACATCAAATCTCCTGCCAATGCTAAGGATGTTCAAAGGCTAACAGGCAGGATAGCAGCTTTGAACAGATTTATATCCAAATCTTCAGAGAAGTGCAAAGAATTCTATGATATCCTAAGGAAGAACAAGAAATTTGAGTGGACTGAGAAGCATGAAAATGCTTTAAGAGCCCTCAAAGATTACCTATCCTCAGCCCCGACCTTGATGAAACCAGAAAAAGGCGATGTGCTATCCTTGTATCTTGCAGTATCCTCAAAAGCAGTAAGTGCGGTCCTTGTTAAGAATCATGAAGGTACACAACATCCTGTCTATTATGTAAGTAAAAGTTTACTTGATGCCGAATCCAGGTATTCACACCTTGAAAAGCTTATTCTTGCATTAATTATGGCATCTACTAAGTTGAGACACTATTTTGAAACTCATGTTATTGTTGTTAAAACTAATTTTCCAATTAAGAATGTCCTCAGGAAACCAGAGATGTCAGGAAGGATGGCTAAGTGGGCAGTGAAGCTAAGTGCATATGATATAAGATATGAGCCTAGGACAGCCATCAAATCCCAAGAATTAGCTGACTTTGTGGCTGATTTCAGTAGTGATTTACAAAGAGAAGCTGAGTTAGAAGTCCAGCAGCTAGAGGAGACCAAGGATCCTTGGATACTCTACACTGATGGATCCTCAAATGTCAAAGGCACAGGGCTTGGAATACTACTAAAATCGCCACAGGGGGACATAATACCCCACTCTATAGCTTGTGAGTTCCAAACCACTAACAATGAGGCTGAATATGAAGCCTTAATTGCTGGTTTGCAAATTGCTAAGCATATGGGGATCAGGTATCTTGAGGTACACGTAGATTCTTTGTTAATTACAAACCACTTTAATGGATCCTACGCTGTTAAAGGCGAAAAGCTAACCAAATATTTAGAGATAGTCAAGAATTTGGCACTCTCTTTTGTTTCCTTTAGTTTGACACAGGTACCAAGGGAAGAAAATACAGAAGCTGATGCATTGGCTAACTTAGGATCATCCTTGAAGATCCCGGAGGATATCAAGATCCCTATTATCCATATCCTGACCCCGGCTATCGAGGATCATGTGGCTATGGAGATAGGAAATGATTCTGCAATTATCCCTAGTGAGGATACTCGATCCCATTCAGGATCAGGATCATGGATCTCACCAATTATGAAATACTTACAACATGGAGAGATTCCTACAGGAGAAAACCCTAGGGCTTTCAAAATTAAGGTATCTCAATTCACAATTTTAAATAATATGTTGTATAGACGATCTCTTGCAGGACCATACTTGAGATGCATAGAGGATCCTGAAATCCAAGAAGTTTTAAAAGACTTCCATGAAGGAGATTGTGGAAACCACACTGGGGGCAGGGCATTATTCTCAAGGATCCTGAGGATAGGATACTACTGGCCAACCATGAAAAGAGATGCTGTGGAGTATGCTAAGAGATTTGATCATGTGTCCTTTATCCATCTCTCACGTGAGTTTAAGTTTTGAAAGTTCAGGTATCCTTAGCATAACATTGGTTATCTGCAGAAGCAATCCATTCCTTGGGTTTAACCCCAGTTATTTGGGCTTGACCCCAGTTCCGCCTGTAGCGCATGATGATCCTGGTATAGTTCAAGGCAGTGGGACCAGTACTCGTTTTAGGGGCTGATAATTCCATTGTACTGGCTATGCCTAGGATCCTACGTATAATGGTAGACGTACCATACATCCGTTCCTAAGGTTTCTAACGTTTTCACGTTAGCTAAGGTTTCTAACGTTTTCACGTTAGCTAAGGTTTTGGCATTTTCATGTCACTAAGTTTGGATAGTCGCCAGTTAGGGCCATACTCCAGTTTACACACGATCCTTGGACTTGTCCCCAGTTATCCTTGGGCTTGTCCCCAGTTGCTAACTCTTTTCTTATATCGTCTTAGTCCCAAGTTATGCTCTATTTCAGGTCCTTATCAGATAGGCAACTAGGGATCCTTGATCCTTACTTCTCTCTAAGGTTTATCTTATAGTTATCCTTATTAGGGTTAGGATCCTAACTTGGATCCTCAGGTATGATCCTTAACTATTTTTAATTCTATTCATTATTTATTTGAATAACCCTTAAAATTTGACAACTAGACTTGTGATCCTTAAAATGTATGACTTTTTGGGATTCTTTAACTATGGGATATTTGGTCATGGATTATGTACTAAATATTTTCAATCTGACTTATTCAAAATTGTTTATTCAATAAATGTACATCAAAACAAAGGAGAATTAAAGAAACAAAACGATAACAACACAAGATAAGCGACAAAAGGTTAAGATTTTATTTATTAACAAAAGACTAACCCTTAAAAGGTTGTCAAAATTACCTACCCCGAGCATCTACCAGCAAAACGTGGCCCGTCCGCTGGGGTAGGTAAAGGGTGTCCATGATAATAAGTTCAAAAGTAGTGCAGGAATATAAAGGCGGCAGGATCACAATGGCTTCATCCCCCAAACAGAGGATCCCTCCACCAATTGCGATCCTACTTATTGTCCAAAGGATCATACATGATCCTTAATCCTAAAAACTATTGTTCAAGTACAAACCATCAAATTGTTCGACATCACAACCACAAAAAACTACTACCAAATTTAAAAATTGGGCTCCGACTGCGTCTAAGAATGTCCATCATCGCCTAATCATGCAGCCTAAACCTTCGCTGCGTTACCACCTCCAGCTCCACTTGTTTCACCACCTTCACCCTTGCCTCCAGCTTCGATCGTCAGGATCTCTTCAACCTCCTCAGCCTCTTCATCGTCCAGTTCAGCCAGCCTTGCCTTCCAACCTTCAACATCCCAGGTGCTCTTGTCAAAAGCAGGATCCTGAGCTTCCAAAGCCATTTGCAACTTGGTCTTGTACATTGCTATGGCGGCAGAGACTTTGGCGTCTTCGGTGATCTCACACTTCTCATAGTCAACATTAATCAGCACCTTGGCCGTCTCCTGTTTGGCATCCCGGACTTCCTTCTGAAGATCAGCAATTGCAAGGTCCTTAAGCACGGTAACCTGCTGGAGGTCGGCAATCTTCCTATCCTGATCCTCAACGTGGCCAACATAATCCTCAATTTCAGAGAATTTCTGCAAAGGGGATAAAAGATAAGGTTAGGACCAAGTGATCCTCGAATCAGCAGGATATATCAGCAGGATATGTCAACAGAATATACAAAGCAGAGACAGTGATCCTTACCTCATTGAAGTACTCGAGGAATTGGTGGCGGATCAGAGGTAGACCCTGCAGATCCTCAGCTTCAGAGGCCTTTCTCTTCTTGATTCCCTTTCCTTTGAGGGGTGCCTTGGGGACCGAAGCTGTCGGACTGGTAGGAGCTTTTCTCTTGGAGGATTTGACGGTGGTGAGATCAGTGACATTGAACTTTGAAGCAGACTTGGTGGATTTTCCAGCACCTACACAACCAAAACAAGATAAGTATCTTCACTTAACTTATATTTCACTATTTATTTAAATTTTAAACAAGGATACTTACTTGACATCGTGACAGAGCCTGAGGATACCTCCTGTGAATCTTGGGTTGTTGTCTTGAAAGATCTTTTTTCAGGATCAAGTTTCTTGCAAGCGAGAAGTCTCTCTTTAGCAGCAGGAGACAATCTGAGGTGCGAGACGGTGATAGCTGCATAACAAGAAAGCAAAAATATAAGTGATCCTTACATCAAAAGAAAGTTTTTAGTGATCCTTCTCAGGATCCTCCACCCTACCATGGGTAGCCCATTTCTTGGGTAGATCCTTTCCATCCTCAATAGAATCTCTCTTGACGAAAAAGAAACGCCGCTTCCAATTAGCATCGTTCTTGGTGGCTTTGAAGATCGGGTGTTCCTCACCGGGCTTACGTTTAAACAAATAGCGATGAGAACCAAAGGTAGTAAGATCATACAGCTCTCCCAGCTCTGACATTCCTAGGTCTATCCCTTCCTGCTCGATGATCCTTTCAAGGGTATACAAAACCCTCCAAATCATCGGCATGACTTGGATATAAGAGATGCCGGTTAGGGAAAAGAAAGATTGGGTGAAGGCTGGGAAAGGATATGTATAGCCTATGGTGAACGGAGTGACAGGAAAAGCAACCCACTTGTCGGAAATATGATCACTCAGGGCATTGGGATCAAAAGGTCTGAACTCAGTGTTCGCCGGGAAGCAGTGGCGGATCCTATCAATTTGTGCATCATTGAAACATCAGCGTTCTTTTATGGAATCTTCGATGATCCCCTGGCTTTTCGGAGGGCTGTTTTTCGGGTGATCCTTAGCTGGGGAGTTTCGGAGCAACATCTTTGATGGAATGATGGAAAGAAATGAAAACAGAGCAAGAGAAGGAAGAAGATGAAGAGAGAATACATGTTTATCTTCGGAATGCAGTTATAAAGGGAGTCTCTCTGAAATTTTAAATGCATTTGATCCTATCTTTATCTCCTATTTATAATCATGACCGTGCAGGGTTGTCACTTCTGTGACGTCATGGGTGCAACGGATAGTTCCACAATAACGGCTATATTTACGATAGTTAGTTGCGGATAAGATCAAGAAAACATAACTCGCTCATTTAACATATCACTCCTTATATTTTGGGGGCAATTGTTAGGGGAGGATTTTCTAACAATTAGTGATCCTTACTTGTTATCCTAATTAATGATCCTTACTTCTGTGACAGATAGTGATCCTCAGAAGAGCTTCAGGATCAGGATCATGGATCATTTTAAGGATCCTCGTATTGACGATTGTTTGTTTGTGTTTTGTATTACTTCGCAGGAGTAGCAAGCTTGACTTGGTCTTGGCAACGTTATTATGGAATATTCCACGGGTATTTCGCACACGTTTGACTGGAAATGGACGTTGTGGAGAACGTGGAAGCTTGGCACAAAAGTCGGATAGTTAGTTATTGTAGTTAACTTCTATTTTTAAAGGGGTGGCGAGCTAGAATTAGAACACTTATCCATTTTCAGCTACACACACTCTCATACAATCGCATACTTGAAGCTCTCGACGAACACTTATTAGTTTTCACTCACTTTTACACATTTCACCATAGTGATCCTTGTACCTAGCTCGTTACTATCCGAAGTTGTAAACATTTATTGATTTATTTGAGCTTGGTGATCGGTAGTTTCCATCACCCGGGGTTTTTTGTGCCGGAGATCAACTCTTGATCAAGGGCTTTTTCCCCGTATAAATCCTTGTGTCATTTGTGCAATATACATTGAAGTGATCCTTGTCATTGTTCTACATTATAGGCATCATACCCCGTAACAGAGAGTTTGGTTGCATTATCCTCATCAGATTTTTTGACCAAAACAGTATGTTTTTGTCTTCCTTTTGTATTTTCAGGAATAAATAATCTCAAATGAACAAAAGAAGCAAAAAGGCAGCTAAATCTAACATATATATAAGAAAAGGAACAAATGTGGCATGCCCGACCCCCCGACACCATATTCCCAAGCAAAAACAAGAGAACAGAAACTGAACATGCCCCGTGCTTATTGAGCACGGGGGCGTGCCCAAGTGTCTGCAGAAAAGACAAAGCTGTAGAAGCTTCTATCACCCACCACGGGGGCGTGCCCACCGGACACGGGGCCGTGGTCAACTCTAAGATTCGTAGAATGTGGGGAAATCTTGATAGTACAGGCTTATGCACACAGAGTCGTGCCCAGCGGACACGGGGGCGTGGTCAACTAATGTAGACAAACTGCAATTAATGAAGAAAGAGAAGGAGGGTGGACACGTGGCCGTGCCCAATGGACACGGAGGCGTGCCCGAGCTGCTGTTTAGGCTATAAATAGGGGTGCTTGGCTCATTTGCAAACCATCCCTTGGCACACCACCTCTCTCACACTTCACCCACACTCCACCACCATCACAACACCATCATCCATCATCCATCATAGAGTGTGTGGAGTCGTCTCGGGATCCAAGATTGATCGTAAGAGTTCTTGACAATCAAAGGCCATGTTTGCCTAAGTCTCTTACATCACTTGGTGAAGACAAGTGTCTAGTGTAATACTTTTTATTTTTAATCTTTTCGCACTTTTTATTTGGTTATGTATTAATGACTTTAATAACTAGTTTCTTATGTTGAAGGTGATTCTTCCTTATCGTTTGTCCGTGGTGTCTTGGCATTATTTTACTGTCTATATAAAATAAAAGATTTTCACCATTCATATCTCCACGGTCTATATGGAGGTATGTTGGCTACCTGGTCGGGGGTTAAGGGAACGGTTTGGTAAGAGTCTTGCCTTGTTCAGTGTATAGATCTTGCAAGGACCTGGGTCAAATTTAGTAGGACCTCCTTCAATACCACCGGTATTGGATGGCGGGGTTCCAAACTCTTTGATCCCCTCATATGTAAGCTACTATTAAAACTTTAACCCGGCTAGTTAGGACTGTATCCCTGCTGACTCAGACTACTTAGCCGAGGGTAACGTCACCTTCAAAAGAGGGACCTACCACATTATGCATTAATAACTTAATTAATTATCTTTCAATAATCCGACCTTTTAGGATTGTATCCTTGCTGACTCAAACTGCTGGGTTGAGGGTAACGACACCTTCAAAAGAGGGGCCTACTACAATAACTAATATAATCTCATAAAAAGTGCAAAAGTGTGGAAATAATCAAAGGTTACACTAAACACGAGTCGGATCCAAGTGATTCATCTTGTCTATCTGTTTTTATTTTATTTTATTTTTCAGCATTTTAGTTAGTTTTTATTTTTCTAGTTTAAAACCTTTTTCTAAACTTTTGATTTGATTAGACGTTGAGGATAAACCGCTATTAAAAGCTCTTGTGTCCTTGGACGACCTCGGTATCTTACCAACACTATACTACGCTCACGATGGGTGCACTTGCCCATATGTGTGTTTGGTGTTAGTATAATATCGTGTTTTATAAATTTAAAACTTGACTAACGTGTAAAAAGGGCTTAAAATATACTTAAATATATATCACACCACATGCGCATCAAGTTTTTGGCGCCGTTGCCGGGGACACAAGGATTTTAAGAAAGCTTAAAATCGACGGCTTAATCAGTTTTTCAAAACCTTTTTAAAACACGCACATTTTAGTTAGAATTTTCATTTACAGTTACCTGAACACGGGGCCGTGCTCACTGAACACGCCCCGTGCTCAACGAAATCAGTAACTTTAATTAAAACGCCCAGATACAGATTATGTACACGGGGCCGTGTCCAGCCTCTGTTTCCATTTTTATTTTTGTTTTCTGGTCTCGAGACTCTGTTGTGGTCTGCTGAGTGATTCTTATGGATCAATACTCAGGAGGTTACAACTACACCTATGAGGAGGATGATTATGGGGAAAATTATTGCACTAATTGTGGTGACCCGCACTCGGTTCAATATTGTAACTTATTTCAACCATCCACTTCATACACCTACTATGAGGAGCCCATGTATGAGCCATCAACTTCATACACATCCTATGAAGACCAAAGGTATGAACCTTCTCCCTCATACTCATATTTTGATGAACCAAGGTATGAGCCTTCATACTCATACTTTGAGGAACCAAGATATGAGCCTCCACCTTCATATACTTATTATGAGGAACCATGGCGTGAACAACCCACCTCATATGAGTATTATGAAGAACAAAATTACGACCCTTATCCATCATATACTTACAATGAAGAACAATGGTGTGAACCATCTACTTCACATGGGTATTATGAGGAACAAAGGATCGAACATCCAGATTCAAGCTTTGAAAATCCCGATCCTTACTCTATCGCTGACGTAACCGATAGGATATTAGAACACCTTAAAACTATCGAACGTTACATAAAAGAATCTCGCGCAAGGGAAGAGGAGTCCCGCGCAAGAGAATAATTAAATAAAGAAAAGATAGTTGAAAGTGTAAAAATGGAAGAACAAATAAGTGAAAAACCGACACATGAGTTAGACAACGAAAAAGGTGACTCCGTTAACGTTAAATTTCAAGAAGAGTCTAATTTTGAAGAAATTAATCTCTTGTCACCTTCTTTTGAAAATCATTATTTAGTTCCCACTCATGCTAAGTTTTTAAAAGAGTTAAACACTAACACTAAAATTGACGAAACGGTAAGCGTTAAGTTAACAAATGATCAAACTTCGCTAATAAAAGAAGACCCATTTGAAATCAACATTACACCGGTTCCATGTTTTTTTCAAAATTCATTTATTAGTAATATCACAATTGATAAAGATCTTTGTGTTAACATAATGCCAAACTACATTTTCGAAAAATTAAGTATTGGTGATTTTTCTCCACTTCAAATACCCATTTTTCTATCTAATCGGAAAATAATAAAATCAATCGGTATAGTTGAGGATGTCTTGGTCCAAACAAATCAAATGGTAATCCCAACGGACTTTGTCATCCTTGATGACGCTCCTCTAGTATTGGGATGACCTTTTGTAAAAACACACGAAGCCTTGAAAAACCGGAAGTACAATAATCTATCTATTCAATTAGGGGCCTTCAAAAGATGTGTCGATCTTGAACGATCAATGAAATATCCAATCGGCAATGACGACCCCTAATTGAAGATGAGCCAGAACCACCCGATAAGGTGGGTCTAGCCAAGGACCCTTATAAACGTGGCGCACCACGGGGGCATTCCGCGGAACTATCCTTAGTTTAATTTAGATTAACTTTTATATTTTCTAGTTTATTTTTAATTTTCAGGAATAAAACACACTCGGGATGGTGAAGGATACTAAGGGAAGCTTGAACCAACACCCCATGCACAAAAACAGAGTCTCCCGACAATTTTTCTTCATTACAGCAAGTTCAGCACGGGGTCGTGCCCACCCCAACACTCCACGTGCCCGAGGTTCTGCAGAAAATGCTCAGTTCAGGTAACTGGACACGGGGCCGTGCTCACTGAACACGCCCCCGTGCCCAGCCTTCTGTTTAAATTTGATACTGGCAGTCTGACCACGGGGCAATGCTCAGCCAACACACCCCGTGTTCAACTACCCAGTAACATAAAATCTTGTTTTTAACACACTTTTACACATTTTAATCAACCGAAAAACTTATTTTTGGGACACATTGAGGACAATGTGTAATTTAGGTGTGTGTGTGGGGGGGGGGGGGGATGCTAAAAGCTTGAATCTTGCAAGTCCTAAAAACAAGCCTTACACAAAACTCTATTGGAACCGCTAATCACCCCAATTTTTTTTTCAAAAATTTCCAGTTTTTTACTTGTCTAGGTTTAACTTGTGAATTTCAAGTTCTAAAAAGGTTATATTTTTATAAATTTACAACCGATAGCGTCGTGATAAAAAGAACCAACATAAGAAAATTATGAAACGGCATGACAAGTTTAGTTAAAATTTGATTATATATACTTGATTACATAAAAACTCATTCCCACAAAAAGTGAGTTTTTAGCCTTTATTGAGCATACAATACACATCTTTAAACTAAATGCTCATTTTTCGTTTCTTGTGTGAATAGCCGCTTGGTTCTTACGACTCTAGAACTTGCCACGACGATATATTCCCGGTCCTTACCAACTTAAACCCGAGTAAGTAAATGACGGATGCATTAGGACTAACCCTTTTTATTTCTACACCATTATTTTTCTTTTTTTTTTTACCACCTACCCAAAATCCCTCTAGTCAACCCCTTTGAGACTAAACCTTTTCATTTCTTAACAAAAAAACAAACATCCTTTTACCCACCAAAACATTTTTATTTTTTTAACCATTTGTTTTAGTAACAAGCTCGGTTTTTCTTATGACTTCAAAAAAAAAAAACAAAAAACAAAAAAAAATTGATGATGAAGTAAAAAAGAAATAAACAAACAAGTTTATCAAAAATAACTTTGTTTGAATAATAGGTTCATCAAAATAAAAAGAAATTACAAAAAAGAAAAAGTCTTACGAAAACCGACGCTTTTTACGCCTTTTGCCCTTTTACTAACCACTAACCCAACCACCTACCTTTAACCCAAGCCTAACCCTACACCCAAAAGTCCTCTTGATATTTACAAATGTGTATAGTTAAAAAGGAGGAGGATTGATTGCTTGGAAAGCCTATGGTAGGAGTAAGTTCCATGCCGCTCTCGAGTGATTCACTAAAATACATCTTCGGCCGAGTGTTGAGTGATCCCCCGTGAGGTATGTGAACTTGTATATAAATGAAATTTAAAAAAAAAGGCATGTTATGACCTAATAAGTAATTTATCTTATGTAATGTTTTAAATAAATCATGACGAATAGGATTGTAAATAAATAAAAATAAAACTTAATAAAGAATCTTGGAAATCCCGAAACTCTATGACAAACCCAAAAACCTTCTCTTCTACCCATTCCATTTGGGAGTGTAAAGCCACATTATAAAGAGTTTTGCTTCAGGACAAACAAAGATTCAAGTGTGGGGGTATTTGATGTGTGCAAAATGCAACATATAAATTACATCAAATGTGGCATAAAACTAACACTTTTTTAGTACTAATGTTGGAAAAGGTATGTTTTTGTCTTCCTTTTGTATTTTCAGGATTAAAAGAGCTCAAATGAACAAAAGAAGCAAAAAAGGCAGCTAAATCTAACATAAATACAAGAAAAGGAACAAACGTGGCATGCCCGACCCCCCGACAGCATCTTCCCAAGCAAAAACAAGAGAACAAAAGGCTGAACACGCCCCGTGCTCAGTGAGCACGGGGGTGTGCCCAAGTGTCTGCAGAAAAGACAAAGCTGTAGAAGCTTCTATCACCCACCATGGGGGCGTGCCCACCGGAAACGGGGCCGTGGTCAACTCTAAGATTCGCAGAATCTGGGGAAATCTTGATAGTACAGATACGCTTCTGCACACGGGGTAGTGTCCAGCGGACACGGGGGCGTGGTCAACTAATGCAGACAAACTGCAATTAATGAAGAAAGAGAACGAGGGTGGACACGTGGCCGTGCCCAATTGACACGGCGTGCCCGAGCTGCTGTTCAGGCTATAAATAGGGGTGCTTGGGTCATTTGCAAACCATCCCTTGGCACACCACCTCTCTCACACTTCACCCACACTCCACCACCATCACAACACCATCATCCACCACCATCATCCATCATCCATCATAGAGTGTGTGGAGTCGTCTCGGGATCCAAGATTGATCGTAAGAGTTCTTGACAATCAAAGGCCATGTTTGCCTAAGTCTCTTACATCACTTGGTGAAGACAAGTGTCTAGTGTAATACTTTTTATTTTTAATCTTTTCGCACTTTTTATTTGGTTATGTATTAATGACTTTAATAACTAGTTTCTTATGTTGAAGGTGATTCTTCCTTATCGTTTGTCCGTGGTGTCTTGGCATTATTTCACTGTCTATATAAAATAAAATATTTTCACCATTCATATCTCCACGGTCTATATGGAGGTATGTTGGCTACCTGGTCGGGGGTTAAGGAAACGGTTTGGTAAGAGTCTTGCCTTGTTCAGTTTATAGATCCTGCAAGGACCTAGGTCAAATTTAGTAGGACCTCCTTCAATACCCACCTGTATTTGATGGCGGGGGTCCAAACTCTTTGATCCCCTCATATGTAAGCTACTATTAAAACTTTAACCCGGCTACTTAGGACTGTATCCCTACTGACTCAGACTACTTAGCCGAGGGTAACGTCACCTTCAAAAGAGGGGTCTACCACATTATGCATTAATAACTTAATTAATTATCTTTCAATAATTTGACCTTTTAGGATTGTATCCTTGCTGACTCAAACTACTGGGTTGAGGGTAACGTCACCTTTCAAAAGAGGGGCCTACTACAATAACTAAGATAATCTCTTAAAAAGTGCAAAAGTGCAGAAATAATCAAAGGTTACACTAAACACGAGTCGGATCCAAGTGATTCATCTTGTCTATCTGTTTTTATTTTATTTTATTTTTCAGCATTTTAGTTAGTTTTTATTTTTCTACTTTAAAACCTTTTTCTAAACTTTTGATTTGATTAGACGTTGAGGATAAATCGGTATTAAAAGCTCTTGTATCTTTGGACGACATTGGTATCTTACAAACACTATACTACGCTCACGATGGGTGCACTTGCCCATATGTGTGTTTGGTGTTAGTATAATATCGTGTTTTATAAATTTAAAACTTGACTAACATGTAAAACGGGCTTAAAATATACTTAAATATATATCACACCACACGCGCATCACTAACCTAGTTAGATAGTGACTTATGAGTGGGTTAAACACTTAAATAAAATAAAAACGAATTTGGAGGGACTAAATGTGTTAAAATTGAAACTTGTTTCAATAAAATAAAATAAAATACACCAAACACACACAAGAGTGTGTGTCTGGTCGATTGAAACACAGGGGGCGACATGGAGCTCCCCTTCAAACCCTAAATCCTCACAAATCTCACAAATTGAAGGTCAAGATCAATTCCAAAACGAAATTCGAGCCTGGATTAATGATCTCCATTGTAAGGGGGTCATAAGGTATGTGAAATTTGATAGAAAATCTCTACTTGAAATTCTCATGAACTTAGGGAATTTGAAATCTGTTGATGCATGATTGTTATATGGATAGAATAGGAATGATATAGTGTCTAGGAGTAAACCCTAGACAACAATATGTGAAATCATGTTTAATTTCTGAAAATTTCATGAACACCATGAAGGTGATTAGTGGGTTTTGTGGAACTTGATAAACACTAGGATTTTGATTGTTGTTCTAGTGTAATCTAAATTCTATGAAGTGAATTTTGATTGATTAATGTTAAATTTGATGTGAAATTGCCCGTTTAATGTTAATCTTGGTTGGATAAGAAGCTACGAAATTGATAATGAATTGTGAGAAATTTGTGCCTTTAAGGTGTTTGTAAGAATGCCTCAAAGAAGGCTTAAAACTGGAAATTTGGGTTAAAACGCGTATTTGTAAATTTTGGCAAACTATGCGTTATATGTTAAGATAAGAGTTCTAAACGGGTTGTGGTTGAACTCTATAGGAAAGGATACCGGAGCGTCAAGTGGACAAGCCGGTGGCGACTTGCGTTTGAAGGGCGTGCTTTGAAGGTATGTAACTTGTTATGTTACAATATGTAAATTAGATATTTAAATGTTCATATCCGTATTTATAATAAAGGTTGGTATTAGTTGAAGTGACATTGTTCACTATTTAATTGAATAAGTTGAAATTAGATTAGGAAGCGTTTGGTAGTCATTAGAAACGGAGGATTCCGTAATTGAGCCAAACGGGTCGAATAATTGGTTAGTAGTAGCAAAAGTGTGTTTTGAATATCATTAGGCGATGACGGATAACAAGAGCGTGAAGCCATAAGTTGGTAATGAAACGCCGGTGGTCGTAAGCCCCGGAAGTTGGGGTAAATACGCCTTGTAGCCATAAGTTTGTTACTAGTTAAATTAGTACAAAAACTAAACAGGTCAAATAAATACATTGTGCATTTATTGGTTCCTAGCCGTACATTCCATTTTTGACCGAGTGATTATGATAGACGCATCGGTAATTTTATTACAGACGTATAGGAAAAAGAATCACTTAAAAAGGATTATCGGATTGAAGGTTATGAACAATTGAAGTTGGATTTGTGCTAAAACTTAGAGCTGGGAATTTGCTGCTCAAAACATGAAACAGGCTGTGAAAAATGGGGTGTCGCACTACACGACACCGAATTAACAACATCGTCGCGCGACGCGACGCGACGGCAGTGGCGGGCCACAAAGACTGAGTCGGTAGCCGTCGCGGGGCGCGACAGCCTCAATACGCAGCATGTTGTTTGTTTTTCATTGTTTAAGCCATAGAACTTGTTTATACTTGATTTTAAGATGTCAAAACTAACAATTTATGTGGTTTTGACCATAGGTGATGATGGACTTAATCCGGATGGCGATCAAGCATCTTTTCAAGAACCAAACACAATCTTTTGAAGCTTCCGCGATTAGTTAACTCTGTTTATGACAATGTTTATGTTGTTGACACTTAAATAGTTGTTTTGGGATTGTTAAACTAGTAGTAGTTATCTAGTATGTTAACTCTATGAAAATTTCCTTATGAATGATATGTCAAACGAAGTTTCTGGCATATAAAATGCTTAGTTTATATTAAATTATTATAAAAACAAGACGGGTGTTACAGGAACGTCCCCGTCCACGGCCCCGGGAGGACTGGCGCTGCTGATAAAAATCATACTGATGTCCAGGGTGCATAGATGGTGGCGGCGGTTGTTGTTGTGGTTGGGTTGACATCGGTGGAGGGTTGGTACCGGGAGTTGCAGCAAAGGCGTTCTGAGATGCTTGTTGACGGGCGGCTTGTCTTCTTTGTTCCCTGTCGACCATGTCCCTGGCATCGTCCCACGACGTGTTTGACTGATTGATAAATGCAGCAGTGGTGTCATATTCCGGTGGTAGGCCGCGAACCATTTGTAGAACCAAGCGTGTTTCGGACACATTATGACCCACATCATTAAGTTGCTCAGCGATCTCTTTGAATTTTTGGAAATAATCATTAAGAGAAGAACAGGAGGCTAAAGTTGTAGTAATGAAAGCATGTTCAAGTGTGGCAGCGCGAGATTGCTTATTGTTGAGGAAGATAGACTGCAACCGGTTCCATGCCTCCTGTGCAGTTGATTCAGTTTCAAGAACTCGGACCAGCAAGTCATCCGAAAAAGTGCCATAGATCCACTGGAGAACTATGGCATCTATTTTGCTCCAAGAGTCGTAACTCTCATCGGTTTCACTCGAAGGATCTGTACCGTCGATGTGTGCTAACACATGGTAGCCGCGGGCATGAAGTTTGAACAACCTCACCCACGCAGAGTAGGTGACTTTAACTCCGTCCAGAACTCGCACCTTATTCTAGATGTTCATAACTGAATAGACGGGATGAAGATGTTTATCGGTCGTAACCAATGTCGATGGGGTTTGCTTGTCACCCATGTCAAAGCAAAGAAAAAAAAACGGTGCTAGGGTTTCAGAACCTAGAGCTCTGATAACATAAAAGTTTATGATATTGATTTAGTGAAAAATTGCCTGTTGAATACATTTTACAATGAATATATAATAGACTTTTCCTAACTAACATCCATCATTCCTAAAATACATGAGATATGAGATATCTCGTTTGCTAATAACAAGATGTTCCCATAATAATTTAGCTTATGAAACATTGCAAGGCATAATTTAGAAATAACATTTGAAAACCAGGATCTATATATCTTCACCAAAACACAAAAACATAGAGTTAAACATGAACAAGACTAGTAAACATTTGTCTTGTATTGTTATGCGCAATTCATCTGTTGACTTTTCAGATCTTGATGCCTTCCTGCACAAATTAAGACATGGAAATTAACTTATATACATATATTCATATAAAAAATGCTTTCGTTCCAACTTTCTGTCTTTGAATACTAGATAGTAATTTAATTCATCTAACAGGCCGGAGAGGTTTTATACACTAGAAATGATATTAAGATGAAAAGGCATGATCACCTACCTTAAACATTCCACCACTAAGGAGCGCAAAGATAACACTAAGTGACATTATGCTAGGGCCCCTCAAGTCGGTAACCAATGATATGACGACTCCACAGCCAAAACCTGCCACCATGCTGTGATGGTGTACAAAGATGATTATAACCGACAACTGAAAACATACTTGTACATAATAATTAAGCTTACCTTGTATGGACATCTTCTTTGCCTCGTATGTTTTTCATGACAAAAGATATGCTTTCATTACACCCGTACATGATTAGGGATTGTTCATCGAATCGAATATCGAATTTTCGAATTATTCGAATCGAATTGTTCGAATAATTTTTATTTTTCCTTGAATTAGTATTCGATTCGAATTCGATTAAAACCTACCGAATTCGATTCGAATTCGTATTCGAATAAAAAACTCAGTTCGTATTCGATTCGTATTCGACTAAAAATTCGAATCGAATTCGAATAAATTCGATTTAATTCGGATTCTTTAAAAACATGTAAAAAACTTTCAAAATGAAACATAAATTTTAAAGCAGCCATAAATCACGATATCACATTAAAAAGTTCCAAATAAAGTACCACAAGTCTAAAATTCAAAACGAGAAGCCGGGAATAACCACTCCACATTACAAGTTAATATTTTTACACTTAGAAATCTATTGATATATTTGTTAATTAGATTTTAGTTATGGGCCATGTAGTGAGTTTGGTAATGGGTAATTTTAATACTTGGAAAAAAATTTGAAAATAATTTATAGTATATATGTATTATATATAAAAATAATAAATAAAAATGTATAATTTTTATTCGAATTTCGAATCGAATCGAATTTGAAATTATAAATTCGTATTCGATTCGTATTCGATTTACTTGACTCGAATTGAATCGAATTCGAATTCTTATAATCGAAACGAATTCTTAATAATCGAATCGAATTTAAACGAATTTCAAATTTTTCGAATTCGAAACGAATTCTGCACACCCCTATACATGATAGCAAAATTTCGAGTCAATTCCAAGGGTCCTCTCTCAAAAAAGGATTCTCCCATTGGCTTGTACCCTCCAGAAAGACATAATCTAGGTACATACATACATACAGGGGCGGACCCAAGCCCAGCCCAAGGTGGGCGGGCGCACCCCCAGGGGAAAAAAATTTAGTGCTAAGTTCCGTCGAAAATCTCGTCCGCACCCCTTGGAATTTTTCGTCCGCACCCCATGGAATTTTTCGACAGCACCCTTGAAATTTTTTCGTCCGCACCCCTAAGGTAAAAAGTGTTATCAATTTATATTTTAATTTTTTTGTCGTAAACTCTTATTTAAAAAAAAAATACTACCAAAATTATATAACTTTTAATACCTAACTAACTAAACCCAAATACCTATACATTTACCCACTTATAATTCCTAACTAGCTAGCTCATTAAGTCTTAGCCCATTAACCAAACCCAACAAAATTTCAAACTATAATAAAATAATTAAAGCCCAAAACCTTTAGAAATTCTCTCCCGCTCCCTCTCTCTTGCGTCCCTGCACTGCCAACGAACAATATCACCCAACGACAACAGTCCAGCAGCCGGTGACCACCGTAATCAGCCACCATACCACCGTCGTTTGACACCAAATCTAACCGGAATCCGAACACGGCTAAGTTTCTTTGTTATTTTGATGATTTTGGTTGATATTATATGAGAAAAAAGGGTAATAAAGTTGTTAAATAGTTTTGAAATTTTGTGTGTTTTGACGTTGTTTATGGTTGTTTAGATGATTTTTAGGGTGATTATGTTGTTTATATATTTTTAGGGTGATTACAACTTACGTTATGATTTCTAGGGCTTGAATAGTTGAAAATTAAAATTAAAATTGAAACATTATGTTATGGAGCGATGAACTTATGTTGTATAGAGAAAGAATTGCTTAAGAAATTAGTTTTAGATGATGTTTTGGATAAAGAAATGAAAACCCGTAGGGCGTCAACGTTTTAATTATGTTTGTAATAAGGTTTGACATGTTTTTGATAATTATATAAATTTAGTTTGATGTTCGTTTGTTTTACATGACTCGACCCGACCCGATACGAACCGATTTTTTACTTATATACCTAGGGCCTAAAATTTTTAAAAATGTTCCGCACCCCCATGAAAAAATTCATGGGTCCGCCACTACATACATATATATATTCTGACCAACAAAATGAAACACAGTCTATATATAATATCAAAACACAACTTTAACACCCTTAGGGTGTCCGGAGTGGGGGCAGTAAACCCACCTGACACCGCTTACCATCCCACCGCCAACATGTTGCCGAAAATAGTTTGCCGAAAAGGGGGGCAAAATCGGTGAGTGCATGCCGAATCGGGGAAGGGAGGGAGGTGAGAGAGAGGGTTTTGTGGAGTGGGGTCCAATCAAATCTCAACCAATCACACTTTTTTTCCTTTTTTTTTAAAAAAGTTTACCACTTCACCAAATGTCTAAACCATTGCCAACACTTTTTACCAAAGTTTAAACACTTTTGCTTGATTGACATGGCGCGCTCTGATTAGTCGGTTTTTAGTTTACCACTCCAAAGTGTTTAACCACTCCTTACACCCTTAACAACCAATCACTTGATTTATTTTTATGTGTGTGTGTATTTACATGTGCCTAGAGGTGTTATGGCCTGGTTTTGACGATGTTTAGGTCAAACCGTTCAAATAAACATAACTTGCTTAAGAGGTAGCAACCAGTTGCATGTAATAAAAACATAGGCAATGAGTATTTAAAAAAAATTATAAATCCTTTGGAATATTTAACATAGCCATGATGAAGGCTTTTGTTCTACAGTACCACCACATATTAAACATAGCCATGATATACAAGTTGAACTTGAACGTCGTAGTGTAAGAAAGGCTCCACTGTTACTTAGCATAGTTTTAATTCAGAAAAGTATAATATAAATTAATTACATTATATATATATTATTTGGCACTGTTGTAATTTAACTAAGAATAGTAAAATATATTATTAAATCTTAGGGTCCGGACTGGTTTTTACGAACCAGGTATAAACAGTTCTCGCTACGGTTTGAAAGCGACCATGAAACCAAATGATGACTGGTTTCATAGTTTTAAACCGAAGCGTGAACATCAATTAACGAGGACAACCAAGTAGAAGGAGTTGCCGAAAATGTTGAAAGCACACACAGCAACTTCGCTGAGGGTGGGGGCAAACGCTGTTTGTCAACCCAATTCTTAAGTGTTTTGCATGTAATCTCAAAAACATGGTTCTTGTTAGCCACTGCTAAATCCCGGTCCCCCGCCATATATATTCTAAAATATTACCTGGAATGGAATCATGGATAAATTGATTAGCATAAGCACAAGAAGCATAATATATCCCCAATGCCTACAATAATGGCCTTTTGCCCTTTTGGGTCAGAGGCGTTTTGTTAATGAAGTTAATTTAAAAAAAAAAAAAAAAAACATGTCCTGCACCGAAACGACCTCACCATCTCATTCTGACACGCCTTGTCCCGCATCTACTCGACCTCACTCGATAAGGAAGCCGCCGACCCGCATAGTCTTATAATCTTAAGGTGATTTGTTCATTGTGCCTTTGAATAAAGAAACCAAAATACGTTATTGTCATACCGCTAAAAACTACCCGCACCGACACGCGTTGTACTAACCCAAGCTGGGTTTGTACCGATCTGCGCCGAACCGATATGACCCGCACCGACTCGGCTTATCGCCGACCCACACTGTCTCGAATTGTCGCCACCTGTCTCCCATCGTTTTGGCCACACTCCCCCCCCCCCCCCGGACCGTCACGGTCTTATAATCTTAAGATTAGTTGTTCTTTATCCCGTTGAATAATAAAACGAAAAGAAATTGTTGTCATACTGTTAAAAACTACCACGCGTTGTACTACCCCAAGCTGGGTAGGTACCGAACTGCCGATCCACCCTTTTCTCACATAACCCTCACCGATATGGTTTTTCATCGACCCGTACTGTCTAGGACTATCGCTACCTATCCCACATTGTTTTGACCGGGCCCAACCGGTACCGTCATATTCTGACTCGCCTTGTCTCGTATCTACTCAACCTGACTCGACCAGGAATTCATTGACCCCATAGCCTTATAATCTTAAGATGAAATTGTTCCTTGTAATGTTGAAAAAGAAAATGAAAAGATTGTTGTCATACTGTGAAAAATTACTTGCAGCAACGCGTGTTGTACTAACGCAAGCCAGGTATGTGACGATACGCGCTGTACCGACATGACCCACACTGTCTTGGACCGTCACCATGTGTCTCACACCATTTCGACCTCACCCGCACCGTCTCGTTCTGGCCCGGCTTGTCTCGCATCTACTCAACCTCACTCGATAAGGAAGTCACCGACCCATGCAGTTTTATAATCTTAAAATTAATTGTTTGTTGTGTCATTTAATAAGAAAATGAAAAGACATTGTTGTCATACTGTTAAAAACTACCCGCACCGACACACGTTGTGCTCACCTAAGCCGAGTAGGTGCCGATCTACGTCGTATCGAAATGACCTGCATCAACCAGGTTTATTTTCGACCCGAACTGTCTCGGACCGTCGCCAACAGTTTCACACCGTTTAGAACCGGCCCGACCCGTAACACCCCCCCCCCCCATTCTGACTCGCCTTATCCCGCATCCACTAGATCTGACTCGACAAGGAAGTCGCTGGCCCACATTGTGTGATAATCTTAAGATGAATTGTTCATTTTGTTGTTGAATAAGAAAACAAAAAGACATTGTAGTCATACTGTCAACAACTACCTGCACTGACTCGCGTTTGTTTTACTAACCCAAGTCGGGTAGGTGCCAATCCACGCCATACCGTGAGTGAGTCACCCCTAGCGTGTCTCTATAGTTAGCATTCCGTGGTAGAAACCTGATAGAATCACTACCCCTTGCATCCCTTACATTTCCCGGATGTACTGTTTCTAGTGGGACCGAGAGGATATGTTATCCAGATTAGGAGCACTAACGCCCGATTTTCGTTTTTTTACGCGTTTTGACCCCCGTTTGCGCATCCCGAAGGTCCCAATAGTAAAATAACATCTTTCCAAGCCCTCAAATCATTCTAACACTTAACCTCATGTCCCCATAACTAAAACTTTTACTTTTATCTTACTTTCTAGATTTTGACCCGTTTGATCCTACCAAGAACTTTTCGACATAGTTCACTACTTTAGACTCGCTACAACAATGCTTTCCTTATTACTGCCATTACTTACACATTTTTACATGATTCCCCCTATCTTCATACATACAAAACTCCCTTTTTACAAAATAAGAAGTGAGTCGGAAATACTTACCTTAAGCGTCCGTGTTCGTGCTTACTTCCTCGCCTCCTTTTGACCCGTATGCCTTCCGCGCTTGAGTCCGTGCTAATATGGTTCCTATCCTTTTATGTCACCACATTCATATTCTTCATTAACATACAACCCATACATATCATGAATCATTTTGAATTTATACCTTACATTACACTTTCATTAGTCAAACTCATATATCCACAATCTCATCTTTTCAAACTCATATAATTCATCGTGTCATCACATATAACACATATTGATGTAACATGTACCATATGATTTCCCTGTTACAATTGTGACAAAAAGTCTAACCATGCTATTTATACACAGTTGACTTTTAGAAAGTCAATTGTCTTTCATATGAACTTTCAACTTAACCTCATACATCCATATCAATATAGTAGACTAATGACACTATACACATTTCATACTCATGTAATATACATACAACCACATGATCCCCTAGTTATATACACACACAAACATATTTAATTGCTTCCATACTAGTAATCTCATTATTATACAATTGACACCATGACCTATACTTAGCAAACCCAACATCATTCCAACTTCATCCCCTTCTAATAATATTATATGCTTCACATTTAGTGTACATTTACTTCTCAAATTCAATTAAGCAAGTTTTCAAACATATGGCGAACATCATACCACTCAAACATAGAGTACAACCTTCTAATGGACATTTTTTACCAAATCATATAACCAACCAAAAATCCTACATGTATTCCATCTAAAATACTTTTCCTATGTTTAATTACCACCAAATACATCACATCCACATATTACATGTTTTCATCCATTACATGCATACCATTTCATCTATTAATCTCACCTAAGCATTTCATCAAATATTTGGTGTGCATACCACTATCTATGTATAATGTACAAGTATTTCATGCTTTATTTCATACTTCATGCTTTCATTCATCAACACCACTAAACATCAATCAATTCCATATCATGGTCAGGGGGATCCAACTTGAAAGAAGAGTTTGCCTAGATGAACCAACGCCTTCAAGACATACGCGACCTGAGGGCTCAATGTATACAAGAGAACCAGGGAAGTGGTCGAGCTTACGAAGGAGCGAACAAATGGAGAGAGAAATTGAGTATTACTTGAAGCCGATTGACCACCTAACAGGAAAGACGTCGGAATTAGCTCATAAGCGTAGGGCGATTATTGAAAAAAATTGGACTTTAGTTATTTAACTTTAGAGTATTTTTAAATCTTTTGTAATGTTTTTTAATTATTGTAATGTTTTGTTAATGAAATGTTATTTCTTTTTATTTATTATAAATTTAGAGATTAAGAAAAAAAAATAATTGAGTAATGATTGTAGGGGGTTATATGGCTCCATCCACTACATACACATTTGATATAACCCTCATTTCTTACACATTTTTCCACTTGTCACATAACTCCCCTCTAGGGCTCCATAGGACTTGACCACTACACGTGGTCTTATGGTTTTGGTTACGCTATATATTTCTTCACTTTAATAATTAGATTATTTGATGTATGCTCAGCCACTCTAATAATTAATTGGTGGGCATAACTTTTGATCTTGTGTTTGCCAAACATAGTCCATAGGTTATAAGTACGGTACCAATATAGTAATGAGCCGAACTTGTATTGATCCAATTCCCTCCTAGGGGTGGGTGGGCGAGCCGTACCCCCAGCCAAGGCCCTTTTTTTCTAGGGGCCTAAATTTTGAATTTTTTTTCTTTGATATATTTTATATACAAAGAGAGTGAATATAAACCGTAAACATATTTTCCTCGCTGGTTAAATTTCTTGCTCCCTTGTTTGTTTGTTCTGTGTTCGATTCTTGGCGTCATCCATTTTGGCCGGTTCCCTGTTTTTAGTGTTTTCCCACTATATTTGTTTTTCATTCTCATTTTTTTTGTTTTTTAATATCATGTCATTATTTCCTAACAAAGATAAGTACAAGAACTTCACAAAACGGGCCATACATCAAATGTGATTTTCTAAAGTTTTGTAAAATGCTAAAAGATTAGAAAAATATATTCTAAGTAACCAGGTTGCTTTTATAAGTTTTTTTTTATTAAAGGATAATCAAAGTTTGATTATATAGACGTTTTGGGTGAAATATTAAGAACTTTGTACTACAATGCATAGATTAACCCAAATACCCAATAAATTAATGGTTAAAGACAACTAAAAGGTGGAATAATTCGTGAGAAAAGTTTGATGAATAAGTAGCTACAAACCATGATATGAACATGTAAATAAGTATCACAACACATACTCGAACTGTTATATAAGTTATGTCCATTTTGTGCATAGTTAAGTCATTCACCAAGTAAACTAATAGTTTTGAGGAAATCGTCACATGATTATTCTTTCTTACACAGCCGTATGTACAAAAAGCCTTTGGATACCAGAGAGTCGTGTTTTTGTTTGATATTACATCATTCTGCTTATATTGATTGTTGCTTATCATTTTTGCGTGTTCTACTGTGTAGTGAAATCATTGTAGAACCAGGAACGTCACTCTATGTAAAAGTAAGCTCACCTCTTGAGCCGTCTAAGTCAACTGCTGTCGTAACTAAGAAAGGAGAGACCAAATCTGCATCTTCACAGGTCCATCTTGTTTTTATTCAGTTTTAAACTTCTTTTTTGGTTGCTGATCTCTCTCAGTTTTCTTTGTTTGGTTGACCTTTGTTGAAACTTATCTCGACAAGGATTTTTTTCCTTCCATTCTTACGGATGAAATCTCTAATCCTCTAAACAAGATAAGCATTTTCAAATTCCCCTCCGAAAGCACTTGCCTGGACTGGTAACCCGCAACTGATTGAGACTACTACAAAAGTTGTACCGATCCTTAACCTTTTAACAAAATCTGCTGTTATGATGTTGTTCCAATATGTTTTTGGAAACAAAGCCGAATTGAAAGCGTAGATGACAAGCCGAAAGCGGGTACAGGAGACAAGCCGAAAGAGGGTGCAAGTTATGACAAAGGTGTTGGGTTGGTTGAAGGTGGTGTTGGAGAAGGTGCTGGGTTGGTTGAAGGTGGTGTTAGAGAAGGTGTCAAGTCGGTTGAAGGTGGTTTTGGAGAAGGTGTCGGGTCGGTTGAAGACGGTGCTGGACCTGCTGAAGGTAACTGAAAAGATGATCAATTGTTTTTGTTGAGCACGATATAATATAAATAAGTTTTAGGTGTGGTTAGCCTACTTTGGTACATTTTAGATATGGTGAGTAGCGCTTATGATATGAGTTCATAGCTGACTAATAATATAGGCTTATGAGATATCGATGACTATTTTTGAGAATAGTGTTGAATATTAATTTCTAATATCAGTGAAATCGGAACCTCTAAATATGTTGTTGTGGTGATTTCCTCGGAACCTCTAAATTTGTTGTTGTGGTGCTTTCCCAGTTTTGCATATTAATTTCTAATATTAGTGATGTTCTTGGCATAGTCACATGGTTCGTGGTACGCTCCGGTACGGGAACGTGAAACGGGGTTGCAATTCGCTAGGTCTCTAAAATTCGGTACGAGCGGGGGTAGGCTCATTTCGGATCGCTTCGGTACGATTTACCATATAATATGGTATGATATACATGTTGAAGTTAACTATAAATAAGTTGCAGGTTCTTAAAAGCAAGATCTTGACATAGTTTGGATAAGCAATACCAACATCCTTCAAACCAAGATCTTGACATACATGAAGAGAAAACTTGAAAACAAACTTGACAGAATTTGGCCGGATTCTCTTCAAAGTTTCTCTATGGCACAAACCGCTCTAAATTAGAGAAAATGGACCTCACCATGGTGTTCGGAACGTCGAAATTAGTAGAAAAAGTGTACCTTTGGCCGGAAAACGGTCGCCGAAAAGTTCGCCGGAAAACCGCCGCCGGCATGTGCCGCCGTGGTCGGCTGCCGCCGCCGCCACGGCTCCGCCGTGTGGTGGCTGGATTCTGGTCGACGGATCTTGTGTTCTAGAGAGAGAATGTAGAGAGAGGTTAGAGAGAAATGAGGCAGAGAGAAAATGTTTGTGAATAATGAAGGATGTGTAGGTATATAGGGGTTTATATACCTAAGTTTTGGTGGAGTGGGTTTGAACTTTGAAGCCCATCAGCCAAGCCCATCATTCTTCAGCCCACCATTGTCTGCACACAACTCCGTTCCAGCTTGTTCTTGCATCAGAATTCTCGTTTTCTCGCGTAAATTTCATTACAAATTAGTTTATAAATTAAAATAATTATTTTTATGCTCAAAATATTAGTATTTTGCTGGTATGGCATTAAATGTCGCGCACACGCGCTACGTGTTGAAATCGCGTAAGTTGATCTACTTGCTGATTCTTGTCGTTTCAATGACCCGAAAGTTACTGTAACTTATAAACATACTTTTTCAATAATAAATAAGTATTCTAAACATATTTATTACGATTAACGCACAAATTCTTGTTATCCCATGCGCAGTGTTGACCGTATACACATCAAAACACTATGTATCTCTCCTAAATGCTAACTTTTAAATCTTAAAGATACAATTTCTTTCTTAATCATAAAGTTTAAAATAGAGAGTCAAACATTTGTCTTGAGTTATATTTTTGGTTGAGTCTTTGTTTTCATGTATACTAATCGGGTTTTTCAATGTTAGTGTGTTCTTAAATAATCATTAGTTTTTTTTCTACATCTTATTTTAAGACGGTGTTTGTTTTTCTAAAAAAATATCTGCATAGGCTCTTATGTCTGTTCCACGCAGATATTGCCATCTGCAAACTGTTTGTTTTTTCAAATATGTTTCATTAAAAAACATTTTCGCGAGCTCTTGTTGGTGCAGACTTGGACCAACCACTTTTAAAATCTTCTAAGGTTTGTAGAGGATTAAACACCACTACCGTCCATCAACATCACCACCGTCCACCACCCCCGTCCAACACCACCACCCATCATCCACGTCCCCCTCCCACCACCACCACCACCACCGCCACTAGGGATGGGATTGGTATCGTACTCGTACTGGTACCAATACCGAAAATACTGATATCGAATTTGAACAAAACTGGGTACCAAATATATAGGTAACGTACGGGTACGGGTATTTTCGATACAGTACCCGTTTTGGTACCATTTTGTTTTTATATAGTTTTTAAGTACTTGTACGGGGTACTAAATAGGTAAAATTGACATGAGTAACAATATAGTACGGGTGCCAAATATGTAGAATTGGTACGAGTACCAATATGATACGGGTACCGTATAGGTAAAATCAATACAAGTACTATAAATACCATAACACGAAATAAAACATAATATAAAAAACTTTTAAAGGTCTACATAAAACTGAGTACCGATATATGTACAAAATACCTAAAATTGGTACGGGTACAGGTACGGTACGATACGGGTACGAGTACGGGTATTTGGGAAAAAAAAGCTCATCCCTAACCGTCACCACCATTGTCCATACACCACCCACCAGTTTATATGTGTGTGTGTGTGTTATATTAAGGCCTTTTAGCTATCTTTCAATGATCTCGTGAAGTCCCCCTAGGTATTAGCATGTGATTCTTCCAACTCAACAATCTTCTTCACCGCAAGGCGTGTGACGTACCAGGATCCAGCCATTAATCACATTGAACTAACAATAATACAATAATAAAAATTCCCATTCAATGTAATTAGAAAATTCAAAACATTTGTTCAAAACATGTTTAGTTCAGCGGAAGCATAATTCGTTGTTTTAGTAACTCAAAACCAAAGTATGTAAAAACAATCAATACTCATTGTCTTTATACTAGTCACGACCCTTGACCACTCCAGCTCCGCAGACTGCAAGTCCCACATCAAATACCTATCGACCTGCAAGCATGCAGAAAAAGTGTGTCAACATAAAGCTGACGAGTTCACAGTTTTGTAAAACGTTTAGTTGCCAAGCGTTTAGTTTCAAAGCATGTTGATAATAACTCGATACCGCAAGATGGCTGTTGTTTGCCCTTCCCCAATGCCTATCAACATTGGTCGAGTGGTTAATGTCATTAGTTCACGCCTGTCCTATCCAGGTACGTCGTGAGGGTGTCAAACCTAATAGCGCTATCAACTAATAACCCCGTTGCCCTCCAAGCAACTAGTTCGGTAGTAAGATTGGACTTAAGGTGATAGTTTTGAGTGTATTATCCAACATCAACAGTTATAACGTATCCCCTCCAAGGATAAAAGTGTGTCAAGTATCCCCTACAGGGATGTAAGTTTGTTTGTTTGTCCCCACTAGACACATGCTTGTGAAAAGAGCAGTGAACTCACCTTAGATGTAACAGCCAAAAAGAGAGTATGTAAAGAAAACTTAAAATATTTAACTATACTGGGCAAAAAATAAAAATCATGTTAACAACAAAGATAGAGTAAATAAAAAAAAAACTCAAAATAATTTAACTATGTTAGGTAAAAATAGATTAAATTTCTTTTACCATTCATTGGCTAATAATAATATATACAGTTAAAATAAAAATAGAAATAAAATTAAAACAACCCTAAACTAAAGCAGCCGTCCTCCTCTTGTCTATCTCCCTGTTCGCTCCTCCATCTTCTAAACCTAAAAAACAAACAACCGACTCAGAGATCTTCTTTCTTTCATTCTACGATTCAACAGGGACGGAGGGAAGGTAAGGTTCAATCAGCCAGCAAGCAGGTAAGCTTCGATTAGCCACCATTTCTTCTCTATTACATTTGAATTGTTGCCATTATGGTCGTCGGAAACGCGATCCCTTGCGAACCCGGATCCTATTCGTACAGCGAATTGGATCGGACGAACCAAAACGAAAATCGTGCCATGACCAGCGAATTATGTGACTATGGTTCTTGGTTATACAATGATTTCACTACATAGTAGAACACGCAGAAATGATAGGCAACAATCAATATAAGCAGAATGATGTAATATCAAACGAAAATCATGTAGAAAGAATGAACTAAATGAATTTCAACAGATTAAAGCAATTATATGAAAGCAAATTAGGAACGAATAGAGGCATGTTTGATGAATTATTTCACTACAAACAATGAATTAATGTTTGATGAAGTAACAATCATGTAGAAAGAACGAACTAAATGAATTTCACTCTAGGTATTTCACTGCACAGTAGAACACGCAGAAATGATAAGCAACAATCAATATAAGCAGAATGATGTAATATCCAACGAAAATCATGTAGAAAGAACGAACTAAATGAATTTCAACAAATTAAATCAATTAAATGAAAGCAAATTAGGAACGAATAGAGGCATGTTTGATGAATTATTTCACTACAAACAATGAATTAATGTCTGATGAAGTAACAATCATGTAGAAAGAACAAACTAAATGAATTTCACCACACAGTAAAACACGCAGAAATGATAAGCAACAATCATTATAAGCAGAATGATGTAATATCAAACGAAAATCATGTAGAAAGAACGAACGAAATGAATTTCAACAGATTAAATAAATTATATGAAAGCAAATTAGGAACGAATAGAACTAAACAACAAATGGAATATATAACAAGCAATCAAAGCAACAAATGGAATATATAACAAACACATTTTGACGACTGAGCCAGTGGTTTCTATTCGGGCTTTAAAAAGCGCGCCTAGGCGCGAGGCGCAGATATCTGGCGCAGAAAAAGCACATTTTTTGGGTTTTTTTTAGGCTGAGGCACGCGCCTCTTTTACGTAGGGTGTTTTTTTTTTGCAGCAAACTGTTGCACCTTGGGTTATTTGGGGGGGGGGATATTCCACGGTCCTCCCAACCGTCGAGGTGATCCCACCTCGCAGACCGCCACCCAGCAAGCCTGAGTCTGGGGGGTAAAATCATATAAAAACCTTATTTATAGTTATTTTTTGGTAGGGGAAGCTACAAACTTATAGGATATATAAATAGTTTATATAATCATCTTGCACCTCAGGTACGAAAACCCTCTGCTTTTGCGCTTTGCGTCTCGGTTCTAAAATTTTAGACCTCGTGCTTTTTAAAACCAAGGTTGGCTGGGCTCACTACTCAGATTAAACCTCAAAACTTGTAAAACCATGTTGACCGTCAAAAACAGTTGACCTCTACTTAATTTTACCTGAAAAATTGACCAATACCTAAACAATTTAACCCCTGCTAAACTCAATTAGATCCTAAATCAATAAACATATGCATAACTTAAAGTTGAGTCAAAACAAATTCTAGGGTTTCTACTTTCTACACCAAAATCAGCATAATAATAAACAAAATTAAGCCAAACCTAGCATGTGTATCAACAAATTTAGCATCAGTAGAAGCAATCGAAATATCACAAGCAAGCGAGATCTCATAACCCGCCGTAACAGAAAACCCGGAAACCGCCCCGATTATCGGTTTCCGGCACCACTCCCATTTGAGCAACCGGATCCGTTTCCACATCCTTCAGAAGTCAGATCCACACCCGAACAGAACGACCGACCCGACCCGGACAGTATGATCACGCCCACGGAGTCGTCGGAGCTCAAAGAGTTGAATGCACGCGCCAGATCCACCATCATCGACCTTGTTAACGAGTTTAAGGACTTTGGGCGGTTGATTGTGACGTAAGCTATCCCGTCGGGTTCTTTTTTAACGACGATTAAGTTTCCCGGTGATGAATGAGTTACCCATTTTTACGATTTGGTGGGAATCGGGTTTTCCGTGTGTGAGTAGTTAACCGGTTATATAGTGTTGAATACTCGAATGTACAAGTTAAGTCCTTGAGTTTTAGTTACTGTAGCGAGAGGTCCTTGGACATTTTGAAATGATATTTGAGTTGAACAACGATGAAAGAATTATTTAGATAACACTAAATGGATTATTTGGTTGAGGTTTGATATGTTTTTTTGTTGTCATGATAGTATGCGATTAGATGTTTATCTTATTTGTGTTTTTAAAACCAAAGAGTAGAATTTTTATTTATCAATATTATGTAATTATAGCTAAATATACTTAAATCTCAAACGAGAAATTGAAATAAAAGATAATTGGCTATATGGATAGAAAATAGGGATCCCAAGGAGGTACTGCCATGGGTGTGTTCGGGGCAACGCGCCTTGAAAAAAGTTTTATGGAATGCTTCATTGGATTTGCTTTGGAGGTGGATAATTGGAGAAAAGTTCCACCATTATGGTTTGTAACTTTGCATCATTGGCAACAAATTTAACGATGGCAACATGAGTAATTACAACTGAAGTTTCCATTGAAGTTACATTGACGTACACGATGTAACAAGCGACGGTTACACCTCAACTGTCATACTCTTTCACTAAAAGTTGTGATGCTTCACCCCAACTATTGTAGTGGTTTAACCTCTCTATATAAAGGAATTCATCTTATATGGTTAGCAGATGAAAAGAGTTAATTAGTGTTTTCATCTCATCCGGATAACGATCTAATCGATAAAGATGATTTAATTGCTAAAAAACTATGTACCCGATCGCAGGGGGCTTAATACTAGTTTTTATAATAAAGGACAATACTAACCTTGGTCAACACTTGTGTATCTATGGTTTCTTTAGCGTTGATTAATTGATAAAGTAACCCCTCGATTCGTTCTTTATGTCACTAAACAATAAAGTTTGATTCAGTCAATTTTGAGTTTGGAGTTGAAGAATGTATATGTGGTATAAGTTAAGTTGTTTGATAAAAAAACTATATATATTAAATGTAACGTTACGATCTATGGATTGAATCAAGAGTAACGAGTACACATGGGTGTACGTACCAATGACTTTATGAGGTAAATGAACCCATTAGTATTGTTATATGTCATTTAGACTCTGTGGTTTGGACTATTTTTCCAGTTTAGTCGAAAAGTTTGAAACGTTGCCATTCTAGTCCAAATTGTTCCAAGCTGCCATTTTAGTCTACTGCGTTAACTTCATCTATTTTTTATGTTAGCTAGAAAGTTTCAAACCTTTGTACTGAACTGACAAAATAACCCAAACAACAGGGACTAAAATGGCATTTAACTTTTTTTTTTCAAATTAGTTCAAACGCATTTAGGGTTCCACTTTCCATATGATACTTTTTTTCTAGAATTTGTTTAAACCCATTTAGGCTTTCCACTAGTCCACTATCGCCATTTTTCAATTATTTAAGGCTTGAGCCTGGATTTCAATGATTCAAGTTTTAATTTCAAAGATGTAAAATTTCTTAATTTTCTTAATGTTAATGGAATGTGATTGTTGAATTAGTTTGAATTGTTTATTTGTTTCCAATTCTTAATTTGATACAAGGCCGGACCTATAGTATAAGTAATTCAGGCTTGGGCCTAGGGTCTCCAAAAATATAGGGTCTCCATTTAAAAGAAAATTAATATGCTAACCATTAACACTAGTACAAACTTATTGTTTTAGATGTGTTTGATTCCTTATACAAGCAAATCACTCTCTGTTATAGTTGTGTTAGAATTTTTCTTGGTTTCAAACACGGATAAAAGAGTATCTTTATAATAATTAAAGAAGGAAAAAGGGCCCCAAAATTGCATTTCGCCTTGAGTCTCCAAAAAAATTAGAACCGCCCTGATTTGATATTAGTTTGAACTTTGAAATTGTGAATTTAGGTCAACTTCAAAAGAATTTAAGTAAACTTCAAAAGAATTTAAGTAAACTTACAATTTGCTACATTGTTAACATTGTTGTTTTTCACTTGCTTATAGAATTTACCCTAATCTAGTTCAAATTCAGCACTAACCGGTGGTATCTGTTAATATTTATTCTTTAGTGATCTCTTAACATGTAATCATTGCAAATGTCAATAAAAATCTACCGTCATGAACTACATCAGAGGTATTTCCTATATTCTTAGGGGAGGAGGGGTGGTTCACTAGTGATAGAAACTATCACTCCCTCTATCCAATCAAGTTATGCCATGTGTACAACCAATATTCTATCACTAGTGATAGAAATGTAGGGGGGTGGTATCACTAGTGATGGAATTCTACCACTCCCAAATTTTAAAAATATTTACTCTCAACAAACAACACGTGGACATGCATCATCAATGCAATTTGTTGAAGTTGTCAACATGCAACAGGTGGCACAAACACATTTACTCTCACAATATTCCACAACAGGTGTCAACATGCAAGAGGAAAATTTATGAAGTTCAACGCGTGAACTTTTTAACGGAGTTATAAGTTTAACGCGTGAAGGGAGTGGAGGCGGCGGTGTGCTAACGCGTGATAGAGTTTATCACGATAAAATAACGTGCCACCCCGTGTGGCCTTATACAACAAACTTATTACTAGTTCAACATAAGAATTCAACCATCAAACTAAAATTCACTCCCTTTGTGCCCATTCCTAAATATATGACTTGTATACAAATTTGTGTTGTTATGGCATTAGCCTCTTGAGCTTGTGTTCCCATTCCAATTTAAAAGTTATATTTCAGAAAAATTAACAAAATAAGCACCAATTGCAATATGGAAGAAACATTATAAAATTGAATGATTCTCTAAAGCTCGTAGGGTCCGAACAACTATAGGTATTTTTTAGACTAAATTGCACAAACCAACCTTTATGTTATATCTAAACTGCACATTATATCTTTTACTATAAAATCAGCCAAACCAAACCTTTATGTTTATGTTTTGCTACAGGGTTCATCCTTTAACACTAATAGTTATGTCATTCACCAATTAAACTAATAGTTTTGAGGAAACTGTCACATGATTATTCTTTATTACACAGCCGTATGTACAAAAAGTCTTTGGCCTACTATATGATTTTAAGTCTACGTATAGGAAAAATGTTACCAACATTTGGGTGTACATTGAATTATGATGTAGGGATTCTGACAAGAGATTGACGAGCTTGCTTTACCTCAAGTGATTGACTTGCGTTTCAGGAGCTAACGTTTGATGACGTTCGTGACACACTTAGGCGGAATCGGGCCTTGGTGACTTAAAATGAAGCAAGAACAGTTTAATTTACGTTATGTTTCTAACGTTTCCAAGACAATGTAAACAATTTAATAAATAAAACCAAACTTTAAATTCCATATGTTATGAAACAATGATTCTGTTACGACACTCCCCGATGTTTCTGCCGCGGTTTGTTGTTTTACGCGGTCGGGTGTGACACATCTGCACCCACTTTCAATTCGGCCTTTGTTTCCAAAAAAAATTAGAACATCATAACAGCAAATTTTGTTAAAAGGTTAAGGACCGGTACAACTTTTGTAGTAGTCTCAATCAGTTGCGGGTTACCGGTCTAAGCAAGTGCTTTTGGAAGGAAGTTGAAAATGCTTATCTTGTTTAGAGGATTGGGGATTCCATCCGTAAGAATGGAAGGAATAAAATCCTTACCGAGGCAAGTTTTAACTAAGGTTAACGCCTGCAAAAGAAATTGAGAGAGATCAACAACCAAAAAAGAAGTTTAAAACTGATTAAAAACAAGATGGACCTGTGAAGATACATATTTGGTCTCTCCTTTCTTAGTTACGACAGCAGTTGACTTAGATGGCTCAAGAGGTGAGCTTACTTTTACATAGCGTGACGTTCCTGGTTCTACAATGATTTCACTACACAGTAGAACACGCAGAAATGATAAGCAACAATCAATATAAACAGAATGATGTAATATCAAACAAAAATCATGTAGAAAGAATGAACTAAATGAATTTCAACAAATTAAAGCAATTATATGAAAGCAAATTAGGAACGAATAGAGGCATGTTTGATGAATTATTTCACTACAAGCAATGAATTAATGTTTGATGAAGTAACAATCATGTAGAAAGAACAAACTAAATGAATTTCACTACACAATAGAACACACAGAAATGATAAGCAACAATCAATATAAGCAGAATGATGTAATATCAAACTAAAATCATGTAAAAAGAATGAACTAAATGAATTTCAACATATTAAATCAATTAAATGAAAGCAAATTAGGAACGAATAGAGGCATGCTTGATGAATTATTTCACTACAAACAATGAAATAATGTTTGATGAAGTAACAATCATGTAGAAAGAACGAACTAAATGAATTTCCCTACAATTATTTCACTACACTCTAGAACACGCAGAAATCAAAAGCAATAATCAATATAAGCAGAATGATGTAATATCAAACGGAAATCTTGTAGAAAGAAAAAACAAAATGAATTTCAACAGATTAAATCAATTATATGAAAACAAATTAGGAACAAATATAGGCATGAAGTTGAATCAACTAAACAACAAATGGAACATATAACAAGCTATCAAAGCAACAAATGGAATATAAACAACAAATTGAATATATAACAAGCAATCAAAGCATGTTCAATCGATTCTAGTGAAACAAACAATAAGAAATGATCAAATAAACAAACAAATATCAAACAAATGCATTTAATAATAGTGCATTTAATGTTGAATGAAGTAACACTTTCGTGTGAAACAAATGATTAAATAAACAGTTAATAATAGTGCCATGAGTATTTTTTTTTTTGAAAGGTGTGAATTATTCGCGAATGTCAGGAGGTCTAGCATACGTTGTCTTAACCGGGTCCGCGCTAGAGAGCCCCCTCGCACAATAGATCCCCAATTTAAACCCCTCAATGAGAAACCCCTATCACCAAGACTTGAACTTGAGACCTTGAGGGGAAAACTCACCCGGGCCCACCATAAGTGAAACTTAAATACCCGTGGCCACCACTAGAGCACTAGTGATGGTTGTGCCATGAGTATTTTTGAGAAAGTAAAATCGAACTCATTGTGTACAAAGTACAAGAGAGAGGGGGGGGGGGGGGACGATTGTTCAACAATCTCCAAATCAAATCAAATGAAAAAAATATTAATAAATGTGCATTTGATTCAAAAACTAAAATCAAAGAGGAAGAAGGAGAGGACTCACAGTGGGCCATTCTTGAACGACCCCTTCTGCTGCAAGTGTATCAGATTGGGGGAAGGAGAAGGACTAGAAAGAAATAGAGCCTTTGACATCATTTTTTATGTAAAATTTTGTTGAAAAAATGAGGGAGGTTGTGTGATTATGTACATATAATGGTTTATAAAATAAATAATGGAAAAGTAAACCAGAATTGCATTTCAGGATTTTGGGGGAGACCGAGTAGGAATAACGCATGACCAACACACCCATCTTGTTGATTCAAAAACAAAACCAAAATTAAGGCATCATAATGCCTTAGAAAAGTTTAAGTTATAAAATTCGTCATAATTTTTGTAGATAAAAAACAAGGCAGTTGTAGGCAGTTTAATTAAAATTCAAAATTTGAAATATAACTGCCTAGGAGCAGTTATCTGGTGATTATCCCCAATATTCGTAATTGTGTTTTTTGGTAAAAAAAACTAGTTTATACAAATTCTAGACACACACATATTGTTCTTATAATTCTCGAAATCAGAGTTGTATCCGATTGAATTATTTGGTAGAATCATTGAAATAATTTGATCTGAGAGTGAATACACGCCTCTCTGATCGTCTGGTTTCATAAAATTCCCCAACAACCAACCCACCACCTGGCCTGCACCCGTTATCGACTTGTCACATGTACCCGCTTTTGGATTGTCATCTGCACCCGCTTTCAATTTGGCTTTGTTTCCAAAAAAAAATTGGAACAGCATCATAACAACAAATTTTGTTAAAAGGTTAAGGACCGGTACAACTTTTGTAGTAGTCTCAATCAGCTGCGGGTTACCAGTCTAGGCAAGTGCTTTCGGAAGGAAGTTGAAAATGCTTATCTCGTTTAGAGGATTGGAGATTCCATCCATAAGAATGGAAGGAATAAAATCCTAGCCGAGATAAGTTTCAACAAAGGTCAACGCCTGCAAAAGAAAATGAGAGAGATCAGCAACCATGCAACAAGCTTTGAGGATATACATTTTTGTACTTGATTAACTTCAAGTATTTGGCGTTTTCAAGTGTTGGTATTTATGTATTTAGTTAACAAGCTTCCTAGCTTCTAAATATATACACATAAATACATACACATAGAGATAGTTTTCTAAGTATATATATATATATATATATATTTTCACCCTAAATATATACATATAGATTTCCATTTAACTTATGAAAATATCGTTATGTATTTAACTTAAACTTTTCATCCAAATTTGCCTAATCATGATTAAAGTTGCTAATCTCGTTTAGTTAAGATAATCACTTGTTAAACAACACTTTAATCATGATTAGGATTTAGAAAATTTCATCATGGTTTCCCCTATACTATGGACATTTTCCACATTTTTAAAACGTATTTTAAACCTATTATTAATCCAAATATCATCAAAACACAATCAAGTTCCCAAATCAACATTTTTCATGTATAATCACATAAGCATATCTTAAAGATTCACGAACTTTCTTATATATTTATCAAGATCACTAGAAGCATCATTACTTCTTATTTTCATCTACTAGTTTAACCACTTAACATAAACTTGCTTATGTTCTATTTTAAGATCATCACTTTATAGACCATGATCTTAGTTTCTTGATAAGTTTATATTTTTCAAAAATCATTTTCAAGACTATTGTTTAAGTTTATGAACTTTAAAGATGGTGGTGATTTTGCTAGATCTAAACATCTTTATTTTTAGATCATATTTTTAAGCATGTTCATGCAAGATCATCAAGTCTAAACAAGCTACACGACACTAAACATCATAATCAACACATAAAACACACAATTATGCAAGATTACTATGTTAAATTTTAAGGTTTCATGTATTTTGTTTTAGTGTTTTTCAAGATGATCAAAGTGTACTTTCAAGATCTACTAAGTATAAGAAACATAAAAATGAGTTTAGATTGTCTTACAACTAGCACTTAGGCTAGGTGAAGAAACACTAGATAAACGACCGGGATCGAAATATCTAGGGGGTTTGGATCTGCATAAAGGGGTTCGTTCTCTCTCGTTTGATTCGATTATGATTGACCTTCTTCTCCGATAAAACTCTGCAAAAAAGAAGCACCGTTAGCCTCGCCAAGGGGAGAAAGGGGTTCTCTCCTTGACCCGACTCCGGTGTGAGAATAAGTATGGGTTATGAAGAAGAAGATGTATTGAAGAAGTGTGTGTAACCTGCCTTTCGTACCTGAATTATCCTCATATTTATAGCCGGGAGTTTTTGGGCGGGAAAACCCGTTATTGAAAAGTTGACGGAAGATGCTAACGCCGTAGCGGTTATTTTCCTCCATCGTTAATTCCTGTGATCCGACGTGAGAGCACACGGATCGTTGTTTAGATCAAAGGCTGGGGAATTGCCACGTGGAAAGTGGACAAGTGATGATTTTTTTCTATTTCCATGCCATCACCGTGACTCTAAGGGAGGTTGGGGAGATGACACGTGGCCCAGACGGTTGTAACCGTCTAGGTGGTGCACGATTAAGTCTTCTAGAAGATTACTGCTGTAATCTGGTGTGATTCTTTACCGTGTGGTATCAGTTAAATAATATCCAAGCCTGGATATTATTAAGTGGGAATGCCTATCCTAGGATTTTCATTCCTTATGAAAGCGCAAGAATTTATGATTTCCTTTGGCGCGCGGGTGTTGTCTGCTATCTGCCTTAAGCCTTTCTTTTATAAAACCAGTGCGCGGCCACGTAAGGTAAAAAGGGCTTAAAAGACGAGGTTGTGGTATGGTCCCAAGTACTTATTACAAGGTTTTTGGGACCTTACCCCTTCAAGTCCCCCCAGTCTAGTGTTGCTCTTATGCAAGTAAGTGGAGCACTGGACTTATGAGAGGAAAGATGTTTTTGGCGCGAAAGTAGGGAATCTTCCGGAAGAAGATTCATTTTATTATAAAGATTTTTGAAAATCTTTGACTTTAGATGGTACTTGGTACAGTAAAGACTGAGTGACAGGCTGTCATTGTCAGTTGTCCCCTACTGTCCGTGTTCTACACGCGCGCGTGTACTCGCATTTGTGTTGATTTTCACTCGCTTTGCCGCTTGGATAACTGTGATATCCGGAAAAGGTGCTATGGCGGTTACCAATGCTATTTATTGAGGTGAGTATATAAGTTTGTTTGAGTTGCCCCTTTCCTGTTTAATCATTGCTTTATTGAAGAACTTTTCTTCTTCCTTTCTTCATTAATCGTTTGAGAAAAGGTTTATCATGTCTTTCTCTTATGTCAACCGGAGAACACCAAGAAGACCTATCTGAAGAAATGTCTGCTGAACTTCCACCGTTAAAATGGCCTAGAGCGACCTTTGATGGTTTGGTTCGGAACCTTAAATTTCCGGAGAACTGGGGTGCTCTGTACCCTGAAGAGGGGCAAACAGCAGCGGATGCTCCGACTGGGTATATCACCCTTTTTTGGGATTTTTTCTGTGAAGGCAACTTTCGTTTGCCTGTAACCAGATTCTTCCTTGAAATCCTTGAGTATTACAAGTTACATATTTCCCAATTGCACCCTGTTGGCATGGTTAGGGTTCGACATTTCGAGTTTGTGTGCCGAACGATGCATATCGAGCCGACAATCCCTCGATTTAGGGTTTTTTTACCAAATGCATTGTATTCAAGGGTTTTATTCTTTTGTTCAGAGAGCATCTGCAAAGAAGATTTTGCAACATCCTCCAAAGTCTTTCCATGACTGGAAGCAAAAAAAATTTCTTTATCAAAGCCGGAGTGATTCCGGTGAGGATGGTTTTAAGGGGAAAAGAAGATGTTCCTGTCGAAACAATTCAGACCCCTGTTGACGAGAACTGGTATCAAGATCTGAAGTATGTTCCCAATATCGCTTTGCCGGAGAAAGCTCTTGTTGGAGCCAGCATGAGTTTGAATTGGAAAATGGACCGTGATGACAAGCCGGTGTATACGGAGGATGGGCACGGTAAGATTGGGGTTTTTCCCTCTTCTCTCTCTCTCTCTCTTTTTTTTTTTTTTTTTTTTTTTTTGAACTTGCCTTTTTCCCTTGTAGTTGTTTCGCTGTATGTTGTCGCGTTCAAGAGAGAAGGCGGAAAGATGGGTACCATTAAGAAGAAGCCTGATGAAGAGCTTTGGTACCATCGTATTGTGAAGAATTTTGTTCTTCCGCGAGATGCGGATCTGTCTGCTCAGCCTGCTGCTGGTGCTAGTAAGTTATGTGCATATTGGTTTACTGTTCACTTTTGCGCTTTTGAGTAAAAATGTTTTTTACGCTTCCGTAGGTGAGTTGTCAAACTTGGGTATAGGCCCTGAGAAGAAGAGGCGCGCGGCGACTTCTACTTCTGCGCCGAAGAAGAACAAAACTGATAAAGCTCAATCTTTGAAGACAAAAAACGTTGGAGGAGAGAAGAAAGGTATGCGCCATTCCTCTGACTCCTGGTGTGATTATGTGGTGGTTTCTGACTCTCTGGAGGGTCTTACGTCTACAGTTACTGTTAGGAGGCCAAAACCTGAACCGAGAGATACTGCTGATATCCCTCCATCCAACCCAAATGATCCCATTGACTTGGAATCTAGCCCTGAACACTTAGTGCCGAGGAAAACGGGCAAAAGAAAACAAGCTGATACTGACGCTGAGGGTCAGCCCTCAAAGAAAATCCAGCGGAAGAAAATTACCAGGAAGGGCAATCTGGATGCTTTTATTTCGGAATCTGCTCCTAGTAAGTGTTGTCTTTTGCTTTTCCTCCTTATGCGTATCAGATATTTACAGGTTTTGTTGTTTTTTCCAGAAACCCCTGTTTCCCCTGTTCCCACAGAGCCGCAATCTGTGGTTAATGAAGAGCTTCCACCCACCCCTCCGCGTGCTTCTGTTGTTGACCAGTTAAAGACTACGGAGGTTGCTGATGGTGATGTGGAGAAGACTGTTGAGGCTGATAGGCCTGTTGATGTTACTGCAGGTGCTGAAAATGTTGTTAATCCAGGGGTTGTGGATGGTGTTGAGAATCCACGAACCCCTGAAACTGTTGCTCAGGACCTGGGGAAAGAACAAACTGCTGACAAAACTTCAACTTTTTCCCCTAAACCTTCTGATGTTATGCCTGAGCGTGTTGAGAAGGTTACTGTTGAGGAGCAAAGCGCGTTTTCTGATGCGGGCCCGAGTTCTCCAATCCACCCAGAGGAAACTCTGGGGGATTATTATTATAGAACTTATTCAGAAAAAGATGCTTCCGAGCCCCATGCCCCTGTTTGGAACTTGAGAAAAGGTGACACTTTCTCGGATTGGCGCGTGTGCCGAGACTGGTTGCAGGGAATATTCCCGCCCGAGGAGATCGAATTCCAAGAAAGCCGGTCTCATGAACAAGCTTATCAAGCTTACCTTGAGGAGACTGCTTCTCATGTTTCTACCACTCATCGCATAGTGTGTGAGTGGCATAGTATACATAAGGATTGGGAAGCTTTTAGGGTATCCCAGAAGAAGGTTGCTAGTGATGAGAAACGCTTAGCTCAGCTGAAAGCTCAATTGGAAACTGATCGAGCCAAGTTTGAGGCTGATCGTAAAACCAAGGAATGGTCTGTTGCTGGCTGGAAGAGGAAAGCGGAAGCTGAAGCTGCCCTCATTTCCGAAGAACGCAAAAACTGGAGGAGAATTTGCGAAAAAGATAATGCTGAGAAGGTAAATCTTCGCAATGTCATTAATAATCTCAAGGCTGAGATTGAAAAACTGAAGAGACAGGATGCGGAGATAGAAAGGTTAAAAAAGGAGAAAGCTGATGCAGAAGCTGCGCTAGAAGAAACGCGTTCTCATAGGGAGCGCAGTGAGCAACGAGAGGTACAAGCTAGCGCTACTCTTGCTCTTAGAGATAAAGAGTTGGAAGAACTTACTGCTTTGCTTTCTGACCAGGAACAACTTAAAAAGGATCTGGAGCTTGCGCATTCTGAAAAGGCTGAAACCTCTCGCCGTTTGACCGAAACTGAAGAAAAATTGGAAAACTCTGAAATGGCGCGAGCCACGGCGGAGAGCGAGCTTGAACCTTTAAAGAGTGATATGGTGTGGCTAAAAGATCGTGGAATTGCTTGTGTAAGTTGCTTGCCCCTTTTTTTTTCTTTTTTTTGCGGGCTTGTTTATGCGCCTTCTTGTTATTTACCCTTACCTATTTTCATAGGTTGCTGAATCAGTGCTGAATTCTGAGGAGTTGGATAAAACCGTTACGCGTTTAGTTGTTGCTGCGTGAAGAGACGGGTACGCCCAAGGTTATGCTGAATGTTCTCATCATGTAAACAGCGCTTTGAAGGTTGATTGGGATATCAGCAAATCTGCAACTCACGGCGTGAATACTGGTGCTGCACTTGCTGCTTTAAAGGCAGAATTTAACAACTTGCAACTCCCGGTTATGGATCTGATAAATGTTGCGCTGCAATCTGATGATCACGTAGCACAACTAAAGGAAATCTTTCCGGATGAGGGTGAAGATTTGGCGTAGGTTGAAAATGTATTGAACAATTTTCTTGTAATATTTGGGATGTATATCCCTTTTTTGTTGGTGCGCTGTTGCGCAAGTAACTAAAACACTGTCGTGTTTGATAGTTTTTAGGGCGTATCTGTACGCTAAGAATAGTATGTCATGTTTTTCATTTTACAATATCTTGCATGAATACGATTACTTTTATTGAGTAAGGCGAATAAAGTTGGTATAAAGCTCATGTGTGAACTTATGGTCGATTGTGACGTAATCACTGACCGTTCATGATGCTTTGTTTTGTAGTTACCATAATGTTTTTGCGCTTACTAAAAGAAATTGCATGCACTTTGTAAGAAAAACATCCAAATAATAGAAACTTTGCTATTTTATTTAGGGATAGAGCACAGAGGCTATTACAAAGTTTGCTAATATAATTATATGAAACTTAACTTACTCTCTAACTTTCCCGCTTCGTTTGATAGATCATGTTTTCCCGCGGGGAATTCATAGAGTTGTCTCTTAAGTTTTCGCCCTTTTGCTTGGGCCCTCCTCACCCCGAGTTATCTGCTTTATTTCTTTGCGCACATTTTGGAGAAAATGTGTGAGCTCGCCGCTCTTGAGGGCTTTTTCTATTTCTGTGCGTAAAGAAATGCAGTTGTTAGTGGTATGACCGTTGTCCTTGTGATACTCGCAATATTGGGCGGGTTCTTGTCCACGCTCGTTTTTCATGGGGATCGGAGGTTTGAATTGATAGTCTTCAGTACTCAAAACTTCCGCCGGGGTCTTAATTAAGGGAGTCCACTGTCTCTCCCTATTCTCCTGTTTGGTCTCCCTCTGCGTGGTAAGTTTGTTGATCGTTGCTCGAGCATCTTCAGACGAATGATTTGTCGAGCCAGAATCACGCCATGACTTCTTAAACTTTCTCCCGCCAGTGGAGCCTAAGTCCGCGGGTCTATTATGTGGTGGCGGCGGCCTATTTGTGGTAAGGTTCTTTTCAGTTTGAGCATAAACTTTTGCCGCTGCCATTACCTTCTCCCAGCTCTTCGGGAGGCCTTCTGTTCCGGATAAGACCTTAATCATGTCATCACACCTAACCGCGTATTTGAATTGAGCGCGAATTAGTTGCTCATGAACACCGCCAATCTCCAATACCTCTTTGTTGTATCTGGTGATAAAATCCTCCAGATTTTCGTCATCGTGGCGCCAAATGTTCATTACATCAGATGTATCGCGAATGGAACGCTGTTGTTGGCTAAAATGTGTCAGAAATTTTTCGCGCAGATCCTTCCACGATGTGATCTGTCCGATTGGCAAATTATCGAACCAGATTCTCACCGCGCCGGTTAGGGTCTGTACGAACAGATGGCACCATAATGGGAGGGTCCAGCCCCCAACCAAACCTGCGCTGGTAAATACTCTTAAGTGATCATCCGGGTCTGTCAACCCGTTGAACTTTCCCACATTAGATGGTAATTTTGCTTTCTCAAGCGGCACGAGAGCTATTTCCATGATGAATTTCGAATTTTCCGCTGCTTCCGCAGGGCGGTAAATCAAATCGTAATTATGCTCGGCCTCAGGGTTGTAAACCGCACGAGGTCTGCATTTGTTGTAATTGGGTTGTAAGCGGCTAAATACACTGGTATTTTCACTCACACGATAAGTTGGATCGGATTCATCGGTGTGAGTGCTTTGTTGAGGACCCAACCTAGTATGAACCGATTGCCTTCGGTGAGGGTATGGTTCATCATGATACTCTCTCTGGTGACTTCCTAACTGAGTGTACTCATGTTTTGATGTGGATCTGGCATAAACCTCTGTATTTTCGTAAGATGTATCCTCCCGTTGGGAAGCATTAGCACGAGATCCTGGTCTCCGTGATTGAGTCAAGGGAGCAGTTTGTGTACACAGCTGTGTGTATACTGCATTTAGTGGCCCTTGAGACCTGACATACCAGGAAATTGGAGTTTCTCCTGGTGATAGAATTGAGTGAACAGGGTTTGCTGGTAACACTCCTGGAGTGACAAGTTCGTTTGCTCGATTGGATTGAACCTCATTATCATCGGAGACTTCCTCCGGAATTCCTTCAGGTTGGACGTTATTACCAAAATTCGGTCGAGGGCCAGTTTGCCTGTGAGCTGATGTCTCTTCCATGAGCAAATGGAATCAACGAAGTGAATCGAATAAACAAGAGAAAAACGGGTGAAACAGAGAAAAACGGTGGGCGCCAATGAAGAAACACTAGATAAACGACCGGGATCGAAATATCTAGGGGGTTTGGATCTGCATAAAGGGGTTCGTTCTCTCTCGTTTGATTCGATTATGATTGACCTTCTTCTCCGATAAAACTCTGCAAAAAAGAAGCATCGTTAGCCTCGCCAAGGGGAGAAAGGGGTTCTCTCCTTGACCCGACTCCGGTGTGAGAATAAGTATGGGTTATGAAGAAGAAGATGTATTGAAGAAGTGTGTGTAACCTGCCTTTCGTACCTGAATTATCCTCATATTTATAGCCGGGAGTTTTTGGGCGGGAAAACCCGTTATTGAAAAGTTGACGGAAGATGCTAACGCCGTAGCGGTTATTTTCCTCCATCGTTAATTCCTGTGATCCGACATGAGAGCACACGGATCGTTGTTTAGATCAAAGGCTAGGGAATTGCCACGTGGAAAGTGGACAAGTGATGATTTCTTTCTATTTCCATGCCATCACCATGACTCTAAGGGAGGTTGGGGAGATGACACGTGGCCAAGACGGTTGTAACCGTCTGGGTGGTGCACGATTAAGTCTTCTAGAAGATTACTGCTGTAATCTGGTGTGATTCTTTACCGTGTGGTATCAGTTAAATAATATCCAAGCCTGAATATTATTAAGTGGGAATGCTTGTCCTAGGATTTTCATTCCTTATGAAAGCGCAAGAATTTATGATTTCCTTTGGCGCGCGGGCGTTGTCTGCTATCTGCCTTAAGCCTTTCTTTTATAAAACCAGTGCGCGGCCGCGCAAGGTAAAAAGGGCTTGAAAGACGAGGTTGTGGTATGGTTCCAAGTACTTATTACAAGGTTTTTGGGACCTTACCCCTTCACTAGGGAAGATCAAAGTGAAGATGATGAAGAAAACTAAAAGATGTTGAAGCTTCCAAGAACAAGTATAAGTTTCGTAGTTTGCTTCTAAGGCTTGAACCATCTTAAATCATCTTTGAAGGAATTATGAATGCTAGTGTTTATGTGCTTGAAGGTTGAAGATAGATGAAGATATGAGGGGTGTTTGGTGTTGTTTTTGAGAAGTAATAAAATGAGAGGAATGATGTGGTTATATGGTGGTTGAAATGGACTTCATCCATTTTATGAATTACATTACATAAAATGCTAGAAGTCCACACATGTACATCATCCATTTTATAAACTATATTGCAAAAAATGCTAGAAGTCCACACATGGACATCATCCATTTTATAAACTATATTGTATAAAATGCTAGAAGTCCACACATGTGGTGTGTGGGGCCCACTTGAGGGGGGGGGGGGGTAAAGTGTAACTTTATTGTTTATTTTTTTATAAATTGTATTATAACATGTGTGAATTTTGTAAGAAGATATTTTGGAGATTAGTTGTATCTAGATCAGTTAGAGTGCTAATTAGTGTTTAGGGTGTTACACGAGCTTGACTAGTCCACTAGACAAGTTAACGTTTAGTTTAGACACCAAAAATGTCACTAGTTTCGTTATCGGGTCGTTGCTGGTTAAAATACGGAGGGTGCACGACGATACTGGTAACAATACCTTTAATACATATATGATATTTTCGAGGTCGCTTAAGATAATTAGCATTATCTAATAGCTTTGTTGACGCTGCGAAATGCTGAAAAATGCTGTGAGATGCTGAATTTATTAGTTCATTATTCGGATCGGACAATTTTAGGTGTTTAGTCATTTTTCTGGAAACTTTAGGTAATATTGCAAGTGATGCCTCTAATTAGGATTTTTGTATATATGTTTATCATGATAGGCTTCCATATCATTCGTTAGTCATTTTAGGAAGTTTCTAAACTCTCTTGGCATGAATAGTGTGTTCAGGTGAGACTGGTGTTTTTCAGCATTGTTTGCCAGCGTATTAGGACATAGTTGTTTGTTTTCGCGACACGGCGAATCGACAATATGAATTGTAATGTTTTAACATTTCCTATCACTGCTAAACTTTGTACGACTCAATCATTCATAAATTAAGTCAGAAGAACGCAATTAAACTGTATAAATAGTGATTAAGTTGTACGGAATTATCATGAAATTTTGCTGGTTGTCACAAAGAGGTCTCACAGTGAGCCACTCTTGAACGACCTCTTCTGCTGCAAATGCAACAAATTGGGGGAAGGAGAAGGACTACAGAGAAACAGAGCCTTTGGCAGCATTTTTGTGTGTGAAATTTTGTTTAAAAAATGAGGGAGGGGGTGTGTGATTATATACACATAACATTTTGAAAAATAAATAATGGAAAAGTAAAACATAATTGCATTTCGGGATTTTTAGGGAGACCGAGTAGGAATCACGCATGACCAACACACCCATCTCGTTGATTCGAAAACAAAACCAAAATCTAGGTATCAAAATTAAAGCATATCATTTGAAATAGTTATAAAATTGCTACATATAGTTTGAAATATAACCCTGGTGAGGTGAGTGGTGATTTCTCATTTTTTTTTTTTTTTTGAACTGCTAAGTGGTGACTTCTCATGCCTGCGCAGATAGAAAGGATGGATGAAGCGAGTATATAACCTACGTTTTCTCCCTTTTATACACCAACCAAAAGACAACCTTTAAATGTTTAAGGGCTAAAGTGAAAATTACAATTAAAGACCAATGGTCATTTCCAATAAAACTATACAACCCGTTTGTTTATTTATTATGATTTCAATTTCGATAAAAAAGGAATATCGAATGTCACAACCGTTTGTTTATTTTCATTTCAAATTCGATTAGAAAAAGAAAACAAAAAGGAATGTCTACCGGATATAAATTTATTAATTAAATTAATAATAATCGTAATCACTTTTCTTTTTTTCTAAAATAAAATATACACACACATGTCACCAAACATATGTATTATTTATCATAAGCTATTGCAAAGTTAGCTAAATACACGATTGGTGTTTTAAATACAAATTGCCTAAGAAAGTGTTAATATGGGAATAAAAGGCAATATGTGTGACTCTACAAGTAATACATTGCATCAAAAAATAAAATGACAAGTTTTACGGTATTCGTACTTGTACGTTGTCTTAAAATACATTAAAGACCTAAACGGTTTTATATATTCTATTTTGTTACAACATTTATGAACTATATCATCTAGTTTCAGTTTTTTTACAAGGACTTTTTATACGTCTTATCCTTATCCCGTTCAATTTCCCACCATGTTTTAATTGAATTTTTGGCTACTCTTAGTTTGGCAGTCAAGTCTAGATACGGGCACCCTATTGCCACATGACTATTTAGAGCATTAACAACCACAACCTCAACACCATCCCGCCCAATCCGTGAGTTATAAAAACGAAAAGGAAAAGACCAAAAATTCCTTACCTCAGTTGAAAGTGTGATAGGGCAAGATCCGATTCGCACCAAGCTAAGGCCATCACTGTTGCATCTGGCCACTTATTCCAAAAATGATGACAGACCAGAAATCTATCCAGTTTACTCAGCTTTTCTCCATCATCTGATACTCTAGTATATTTCCGGCCTCCCGTCGAGTACTCTAATAACCCATTGTCTTCTATAAAATTCATTAAAAGCATTTGCACAACTCGGGACGAACTCCGTATTGAGTCTTTCTTCCGCTGACCGTACCGCGTTGAAATCACCAAATAGGACCCACATTCCTTCCATTAAACCCATTACATCTGTTATCGACTCCCATGGCTCCTTTTTTGCACCTAGACCTTGCGGAGCATAAACATTCACAAAATGTAATATATCATTAGTTTGACATAACGTACTTGAGACCACGATAAAATTGCGTTTCCGGATGACACCCGTCTTCGTAAAAAACTGGTATCCCATAAGCATGCCATACCACCAGATCTTCCATCCGTATTAACCCAATCGACATCCAATTGTCCCCTCCCCACAGCTTTCTGAATTGGATTCTTGACCCCGTCACACGCCATAGTCGCCTAGATTGCAACAAAATCTACCTTCTCACTAATCATATGTATTATTTATCGTAAGCTTTTGCAAAGTTAGCTAATACACAATTGTCGTTTTAAATACGAATAACCTAAGAAAGTGTTAATATGGGATTGAAAGGTGATACGTGTGACTCTACCAGTAATACATTGCATCAAAAAAATAAAGGAAAAATTACAAGTTTTGTCCTTTATCTTTATACCACTTTTCAGGCGGTATCATTTTTAACGAATGTTGACAGACGGTGTCCTTTACTAGGTATTTTGTTGCAAGTTTAGTCATTTACACCTAACCCAGTTAAAAAAACCATGTTAATTGTTGACAGACGGTGTCCTTTACTAGGTATTTTGTTGCAAGTTTAGTCCTTTACCTAGGTATTTTGTTACAAGTTTAGTCCTTTACACCCAACAATTAACAGGTTTTTTTAACTGGGTTGGGTGTAAAGGACTAGACTTGCAACAAAATACCTAGTAAAGGACACCGTCTGTCAACATTCGTTAAAAAAGATACCACCTTCAAAGTGGTATAAAGATAAAGGACAAAACTTGTAATTTTTCCAAAAATAAAATAACAAATTTTACGGTATTTGTACTTTGTATATAACAAGACGGGGAATAGTGTCAGGTATATGCATTTCCTCTATTGGTCTAAGTAATTTACGATTTTATCCTCGTTTTAAAATTATGATTTTGGCGTCAGATCAAAATTACGTTTTTGCCCCCAGTTCAAATAAAATTATGCTTTTACCCCCAGCTAAAAATTACAATTTTGCCCTCGGTTCAAGATGGGGGAATAGTGCCAGGCAGCTGGCACTCCCCCATTGGTCCAACCAATTTACTATTTTATCTCCATTTTAAAATTACGATTTTGCCATCATTTCAAAATTACGTTTGTGCCCCCAGTTCTAAATAAAATTATGTTTTTGCCCCCAACTAAAAATTACAATTTTGCCCTCGATTCAAAATTACGATTTTGCCCCATTTAAATTTACAGTTTTACCATCAATTTAAATTTACATTTTTGCCATCGTTTTTATTTGTTTTCCTAGAGTTGAGATCCTGTACAAACAGTGCTAATTGTAAAAACCGTAAAAACAAATCTGTGTCATTGATAGTTTAAATTAAGGTTTGGTATTGATTACAAATAAAACCCCTATAATTAATAATTAATACTATAGAGTTAGGGGTATTTTAGTCATTTAGTCATTTCCCATTAAATACTAATTCCAGCAAGTTTTTTAAATTAAAATAACTATTATATACTTCATTATTTTTGAAAAAAACTTATACCATAAAATCAAGTTTTTTTTACCTTTAATATGACTACCATATTGTTATACTCTTTTTATAAAAGTGATTTTAAAAATAAGTTACAAAAATGTGTTTTATAATTGTGCTAGATCTTAATTCAAATCATACAAATAAAATATGTATAGCATTGACATACAACATTTTAATAACAAACCCTTTTTTTAAGATCATAAATCTTACAAAAGAAAAGAATATTAGTTTAAAATGTACCTATTTAGCATGCTATTGGAAATACCTATGATTAATCTTCCAAGTAAGGAATCACCACCACACTAAACAACCTAAAATATATACATTACATTTCTTTCAAAAAGAGTAACAATCACAGTTCGTAACCCGTGAAACAAACACTTTTGTCGGATGGTTTACAATGAACGACTTTATCAATTTTGGTTGATTCTAATCAAACTTGATGTTGTCCTTAATCCAACACAATAAATTTTCGCTTCTTGATTGTTGATTTGATTTCGTTCAAATTCCTTTTTGGTGAAAACAAAGTAAATATTTCTTCGACATAAATTATTTCTTTACAAAGGTTTTTATTGATGTTTTCGTTCTTTGCGATGATTCTCCAACGGGATCGTTTATGACAGTTTCTTATCACATTACACTTACTCGGTTTATCCATGGTTCTTCACGAATCACGATAGACTCGCTCCTTTTCTTTTAAAACGGGCCCACTCCAATATTCCTCTTCTTCACATATCTTTTCCCAGTTTTTTGAGAAAGTCACTTTCTCCACGTCAATCACCGACTTCGTCTTTCCCACATGTCCCTAATGAGCGTACTGCTATGATAGAAAAAAGACGAATCAAGAAGCACTCTTCATATAAGATTCAATCACTGAATCTTGATGTTATTCCAACACAAACTTATACAAACTAAACACATAGTTAGCATTACAATTACAAATATACTATTTACAAATAGCATTACAAATATACTATATTTACAAATGATGATCGGTGGGGGCATTTATACCCACCGAACAGTTATGTCGTTTGGGGGTTAACTGCCAAGGGGAAGGTTCATTTGAGAAGAAATTTAATGTGAGAAGAAAAAGAAGAAAGGGCATATTAGTAAAATACTATTTCATTTATAACTCATATCATTAATTTTTAACTCTTTAATTAATTAGTCAACTAATCATTAATTATCCTACATATAATCTACAAAACCTACACATATCCAAATTTTCCTACATATACCCTACACATTATAGAATTTTATCCTACACAGTCAAAATTTATCCTACACACCTCGAAATATATATCATACACAACTCGTAATTTATCCTACACAATTAGTAATTTATTCTACACTTTAAATTAGGTTGTTTTTTTTAATTTGGAAAAAGTATATATTTTGAAAAGGAGTTACAAATTAATTTAGTTAGTTATTAAAGTGGAAGAATACAAATTAATGATTTTTGTAAGTTTACCAATATACCCTTATATTAAAATTAAATGAAAATATTAAATGAAGTAAAATGAAGCATTCTTATTGGATGAAACTTCTTCTTTTTTCTTCTTACAAAAAAATTCTTCTCATTTGAACCCTTCACTAACTGCCTATAACTAACAAACTTAGATTAACTAATAGTTATACAATAATTATAGTTAGGCTAAGTACAATTATAATGCCAAATTTATTTCCAACAACCGGTGTTATAACCTTTTAATATGATGATTAGCTTTTGTGAATCGTCATACGAACCGAGAGAATACATCAAACTGGTCGATTTTCCCAACCTTTAATTATCCCACCGGTGGAATAACCTTTTCGTACGTTGGGTTAAAATGTGAAGCGGGATGTGTTACGTCGTCTGGGATGTAACATTGTTGATGGTTTGTATTGCTTTTTGTATGAACACGCGCTGGTTGATGAAAAGCAGACTGCCATATCAAATCAAATTATGAATGAAGAGACACGTTGTTTAATAGTAATATAATTAATAAAACTAGTGTTTTTCAATTACGCGCGTTGCGCGAAAGGCATTTGTGTTTTTGACCGTGGGGTATGGTGGGGTGGGGGTTTGGGGCATGGGTTGACACGTGGACTTCGAGCCCCGCCCCCCCTGGTGAGTGACGTGTTGGGTCGGTATGACGGGGCGTGGCTAGCCCGTGTGGGTTGGCCAGTTTTATAAAAATTAAAAAAAAACCTAAAATTAAAAAATACATACAAAATTAAAAAAAAGCCTAAAATTATTATTAAAAGTTCCTAAAAATTACAAATTTCTACAAAAAAGGATTACAAAATTAAAAAAAAAGCCTAAAGTGTTAAGTAGATTTCGAACAGGGCGAGCTTGTCAAACGGCTTCCACTCCTCGCCCCGGAACTCGATGTTGGCCACCGCCACCCGGTCTTCGTGACTTATATCACCGCCTGGGACTCTATCGTAGTAGGCTTTAAAACGGTCGATCTTCGGTCGTAGCTCGCGCCACTTGTGTTGGCACGCGTTTAAATTGTGCCGGTCGTTCCCCACGTTGTGCCGGTAGCTAGCGAAAGCTTCCGGCCAGTAACGGGTCTCACCGGGTTGGCGGCCCTTCATCACGTTGTGCCGGTATCAAGTGTAGGTGGAGTGAAGGGTTGGGGTAGCGATGTGGACAGGCGGTAGGGTTGGGGGGTTTTATAGTGACTTGAGTGAACCGTTTGGCTTGGCCAAAGGGTTATTTTTTAGAATTTAAACCTAACCGCTATAGCCTAGCCAACCCAGCTAATGAGAGCCGGCCATGGAGGACCGCTAGGCATGCCCAACGCCCAGGCTGAAACTCCCGCTCAAAGGGCTACGCCGAAACCCAAGCCCACCTGGGGTGGTGACTTGAGCATTTATACCCAACCCACGCCCCATACCTCATACTCTATACTCTAATAAATGAATATAATAAGAAAACCACTGCTCATTCATTTTTATTTTTATCATATATAGATTTTGTAGGTAAAATGAATAAAATGAAAGGGTGTGAGTAAAATGAACTAAAGTGTGTGACTTTTAAACAAAGAGTATAAGGGTGCACGGGGCACCTTCGGTGACCCCATGCGGGGACTTCATTTGCCGTGCGGGTACACCGCCACCATCCAAACTTTACCGCGCGGGGACTTCATAGCTCGGTGTGTGCTCACCGATTGAGAGAGATGAGAGAGAGAGGGGGTGATTGGTTGTTAATGTGGGTCCACCATTTTTCCACCAATCATATTTTTTTCTTCTTTTTTATAAAACAATAATTGTGTGAGTGGAGTGATGCCAACGTTTGAGTGCAAAATGGGAACTTAAGAGGGGAGTTGACGTGGCGCGTGCTGATTGGGTGTGTGTAAGAGAGGTCATTCCCCCCTTAGAGGAGTGCCCCCCACACCCTAACTCAAGTTGCTAATTGTATAAGGGTATAGAGTGTGGTTAAACACTTGAAAGTGGTAAACTTCAAAATCAACCAATGAGAGTGTGCCATGTCATTCAACCTTAAGAGTTTAAGCTATGCTGAAAAGTGTTGGCAATGGTTAGACACTTGGATTAGGTAAACTATTATAAAAAAAACATATTCAGCAAAGCAAAAGCTGACAATCATCTCTCACAACCAACAACCCCGCATCAGCAAACGTTTACCGTCCCACCATGTTTACCGATCGGCAAAACCATCGGCGACGGTGTTACCGCGCGGTAAACTGCTTTGCCGAGTGGGCTTGCCGCCCACTCCGGACACCCTAAGGGTATAATATGAAGCGGTGTCAGGTGTGTGAGATACATGTATTAAAACATAAGCCAACAATTAGTTATTCTAACGGCACGTCACTTTTGTGATGAGTCACAACCATTATTCAAACATTCAACTACCATCTTCACAGCCAAACAGACACGTCTAATTATTGGTGGTACGGTTACAATGGGGTTGTGCGGTAGATAGTTGTGTTTCCCATAATGCTATTTTAAGGCTATATGGTATGGGGATGGTCCTCTCTTGGAAGATGATCCGTCACCTAGGCTTCACATCACCATCATTTTGAGGATGGTTCATCCCACAAAATCAATGAAAATGGGAGGATGATCCTACCCTACCCTACCATTTTTTTTTTTTTTTAAATCTTTCACTTTTTTTTAACATTTAACAAATAAATTAGGAAAATAGTTTCATTAATATTAAAAAAATAATACATAAACTTAAAAAAAATCCTAATAAATTAAACAAAAACATAAACTTAAAAAAATCAACGACTTTGATTTTCAAATTGCAATATGACTTTTATTATTATTTTTATTTAGTTCAAAAAAACTATCTCTTAAAATCGGTCATTTTCACTAACCTTTTACCATTGAAAGCTTTTGAAATCGTGGATTATTGTTTTTTTGTATTTTATTTTTATTAAAAAACAAACCCTAAATCACAATATAGAATACCACACACGCACACAGTATCATTTCTTCCACCTAGTGACAATGCCGCAGACAGTATTGTCTCTTTAGGCTATGGGGTATGGGGCCTGGGTTGGGGCGTGAGTTGGCTGAAAACGCCCAAGACACCACCCCGGGGGCTTGGGTTTGGGCGTGGCCCCTTTGGCGTGGGTTTGAAGCCGGGCGTGGGGCGGGCTAGCAAGGTGACATGGCGGGCTCTCAATGGCCATGTGTCAACTCATGCCCCAACCTAAGCCCCACCATACCCCATGGGCGTGGATTTTTTTTTTCCCATTCCACGTGTCAACAAATGCCCCAATCCATGCCCCAACCCAAGCCCACCATACCCCACGGTCTTATACCAACTACTCTTTATCTATAGCCTATTGTCTCTGATCAATATAATAAGTCCAATTCAATCAACAATTTCCTTTCTTCTTCAAACACCAATATTTCACCACCAAATTTCCTTTACTCTTTGATACACACCGAAAATCTGAATTTCCAGCAAATCAATTATGTCTGTGTCATCGAAGAAACTACCACACTTCTTCTTGTTTCACCTACCAGAGATCTGAACTTCTTCTTGCTTCTTGTGTTGTGTCGAATCTATATAATTTTGGGTTGGATTTTGGTGAGAGAGCCGTTTGAAACTTTATTAAAATTGGAAATAATTTTTTTTTATTATATAACGGTCATCAAGCATTGATACCCCAAAAATTTTGTCATTTTGTGCATCGTCTCAAACGTCTAGCAGCGGATGATCAGGACGAGGACGGTCTGGGCAGCGTGGTGTTTGGTTCGACGATGGTCCGGGACGGAGGGGGACGTTCCCCCATACCGTCTAGCCTAATAAAGCGGTGTGATAATCTCAAACAAAGTTGTAGTTATTAGGGTATAAGGAGTGGTTAGACACTTGAGAGTGGCAAACTAAAAAATCAACTAATCACAATGCGCCACGTCAATCAGTGAAAAATGTTTAAACTATGCTGAAAAGTGTTGGCAATGGTTAGACACTTGGTGAAGTGCTAAACTTCTTTTTTTTTAAAAAAGGAAAAAAGATATGATTGGTTGAGATTGAAATGGACCCCACCCCACACTACCATGTCTCTCTCATACCCTCCCTTCACCGTAGCGGCGTTTGAACCCCGAGCGACATTGAAACCGATCGGCAAAAGGGGTCGGCGGCTTGCCGAACTCCTTTCCCGCACCACACCGTATACCCTTAGAGCCTTTTATCAATGCAACTGGTAAATGCCAACCACTTAATCGGTGTGTTTTTTTGTGAAACGTCGATTGGTCTTTTTATTAATACACAACAGGTAGTAAATGCCATGCTGTGTTGTTTTTGAAAGGTACGGTTGTTAAACACAAACGACATGTCGGTTAAAATTGCACGTGTACCACACATTAGTTAAAGGAAAGGGCACGCTAATTAAAATCAAATGGGTGCCTTCTAATGAAACATTGCAATGGTGTATTAAAGGCAACCGAACTTGCCATTTGTAGTATTATATATAATAATTAAGCAAAGGATGTGTATGTTTGATTTTTTATAAGTCGCAACTTTTCATGTTTGAGAGGCAATCCAAGTTGCTTTTTGTAGGGTTATATAATATAATAATACATTAAAGACCTAAACGGTTTTATATATTCTATTTTGTTACAACATTTATGATCTATAATCTTAGGCGTTATTTTATTATAACAATTTATGCTTTATGTTTTGTGTGTCTTGTGCTTATTTTTCTAATAGTAAGTTTTATTTTATTTCATATAATATAAATCAATCACCTTTTATTTTATTTTACATAATATAAGTCAATCACCAAGAGGCACGTTTACCATGTTACATTCGTTCCTCTAATGGCATCATCCTGCTGGTCCCCATCATTATCTAACGGTATTGAAAATGACACCCATGCTTTTAGGGTATAGGGGGTCGATGCGGGAAACAATGCGGGGAGGGTTTTTGCCGCACGGGGATTCTGCCGCCAACAAGGTTTTGCCGGGCGGTGAAGATTTTTGCGGTGAGTTGTTGCCATATGCGGTGAAGTTTTGGGAGAGGGGATAAAGGTGGGGCCAGGCCCGGGCAAATGACAAGGACCAAAGGGTTTATAGGACCCGGCAAAAATTCAAGGCCTAGATTTTTAAGTGAACACCGTTATGTTAAATGTTTAATAAATAAGTTCAATAACAAAAAATGAAGCTAGTTCAATGGTTAAGAGACTCAAATTTGAGAACCAAGGTCATGAATTCTAATCCCCTCCGGTGCATTTTTGTTTAAACAAATATTATATGATTCATTAGTTAATGTTTAGGGTTATAATCTTTAGCATTTTTATTTAAACAATTTTCAACTATTATATGATTCATGGTTAATGTTTTGGGTTATAGTCTTGAGGTCATGAGTTCAAACCCCATGATTAACTTTTATTTTTAGTTAACGATTTTGTAACGATTCATTTTCTAAAAACAATATTAACGTTTTATAAAGTGAGATTACGCGACATGTTATGCCTAAGAACATAGCTAACTTGAATAACATATTTATATATACATGGGTGTATAAACATATTTTATCAAACTACACCATTTTTGGTTTGTTTTGTTTATTTTGACAATTATCGTCGCATTTTGGTTTCTTGATATATAACTGATGAGTTTATATTATAATAAGTGAGCCCAATTTTTTTGTTTCGCTCAAGGCCCAAATTTGTTTTATCGTTCTCGGAGACGGCCCTGGGTGGGGTCCATTATTATTCAACCAATCACACATTTTATTTATTTATTTTTTTAAAATGGTTTGGGTGAAACCACCCCTTGTGTTTTTGGACAAAAGTGGTGTATTAAGAGGGAAATTGACCTGATATATCATGATAGAATGAGTGAAAATTTCCCCATCTCATAAATATAAAGGGGTGCACCCCTTCACCCTTATTGCTTGATAGTTGATACCCGTCACGAGTCTACACATTCACAACTTTTATTGCTTCCACAAGTATACACATTCAGTTTAACTTAATTAATCACATTCACAACAACAGCAAAAGAAAATTATGATAACCAGTTTCTTTCTTTTTTCGTCCGGGCGTTGCCGCATATGCCTCTAAAACATCCTTGAAAAATGGTAAGAACTCAACACAAAATCAAGAGTTAAATGCCATTTTAGTCCTCTATGGTTTGGGCCATTTTGTTAGTTTAGTTTAAGGGTTTCATTTTTCACTTGTGGGTCCAAAAATGTTTCACCGTTGCCATTTTAGTCCACTGGGTTAACTTTATCCACTTTTTCTGTTAACGAGAAGGGCAATTCGGTCATTTTACATGGCCGAATTGGCCTTCTATCTAACGGAACCGAATTGCCCTTCTCGTTAACAGAAAAAATAATGAAGTTAACCCAGTTGACTAAAATGGAAACGGTGAAACCTTTTTGAACCCACAAACGAAAAATGAAACCTTTGAAGTAAACTGGTAAAATGGCCCAAACCATATGAACTAAAATGACATTTAACTCTAAAATCAAATAGACTAAAACATCAAAAAAATGTTACAAAAAAATCATGTTTCATTCCACTATAAACTTTATCTTTTTTTCAAGTAACTTTTATTCACAACACGCCACCCTTAACAGCAAGGGCAGCCATCTACAAAAACCGAAACCTGTTACAACATAGAGAAAGAGACCCAATTGTCCCAAGAAAAAACCCTATTTTTGGACCTATTTCTATACCACAAAAAAACCCAAAGACTTTACATCAAGAGCAATATTTGCAATCGATCTTTGTTTATTAGAAAACCTTCGTTCGTTCCTAGCTCTCCAGATGCACCAACACCCCACCATTATAATACCGTTAAGAATGTCTTTAGCTTTGTTCCCAAGGCCAGAAAATTCATGAATCTCGAGCAGATCCTTCATCGAGAAAGCATAAATCAGACTTATACGACACTATCGGCTGATGTGGTTCCACACCGCTACGGCAACCGCATAAGAGCAGAACAGATGCTCCGCCGACTCGTTACCATCATTGCACAGAACACAAGTCGCATCCCCGTTAAAGAAATTACGCTTGCTAAGAGCATTTAACGTAGCGATCCGACCCATTTGAGCTCTCCAAACCAAAATGTTTCCTTTTTTCGGCACCCATTTCGACCATTTAAAAACGAAGTTGTTGCTGTAATCTTCACTGCTTCTGAGAAAGTTCTTCACATCACCCACCGAAAAATCCCTGCTATCCTCCCAACCCATTCTCACCTATCTTTGGAATCCGAAAGAACAACTGAGTCCAAAAGGGGGATAAGGTTATTCCATTCGTCCAGTTCTGCAGGAGACTCTGGGTTACGGCTCCATCCCCATCTAGCCGAGAAAGCCTTAGTAGACGCATTATATTGGGCTATCACAAGACACTTCTTCTCAGCCTCGAGTCTGAATAAAAGAGGAAACCGCTCCTTAAAAGGAAGGTTGCAAACCCACGGATCTAGCCAGAACCTAAAGCCTTCCCATCTCCAACTAGACCTTTGATATTTTGAAGAAGATGAACTCATCCCACTTTAGTTTTTTTCGACTTCCATAACGATACCCTTCCACACTCCTCCAATATTTTTGTTTACCGGAACAGGGGCCTAGCTTCTATTAGAACTATGGATGGACTCAATCACCTCCTTCCACAGAGCTTGGCCATCGTTACAGTACCGCCAAACCCACTTACTCAACAAAGTGGTATTGATCTCTTTCAGCTTAGATAAACCGATGCCGCCCTTGTTTATCGACATGGTAGCCCGACTCCAGGCTACCCAGTAAAGCTTTTTATCCGTACTACTGCCCCCCACCCCCCACAAGAACTTTTTTATGATTGCCTCCAATCCCTTAAGGTCCGTCACTGGGACTTTAAAAAGAGACAAGTAATAATTATGTTGGCTTTCAAGAACCGATTTAATAAGAGGGACATGACCACATATAGACAACAAAGAAGCCTTCCACAAAGCAAGACGAGCTTCAAAAATATCGAAAATAAACTTCCAACTAGCCACTCTACTTATTTTTGCACCACCCAAAACACCAAGATGAATGAACGGGATCCTACCCACCGAGCAATTCATCATCGAAGCCATATCCTCCACATCGGAAGACTCCACCCCACCCCAAAAAGACTAGATTTTTTCATATTGATTTTTAAGCCGGAACATAAATAAAAACATCTAAGCAAGAGCGCCACATTTTTTATATTATTTCGAGCTCATTCTCCCATTATAACACAATCGTCCGCATAAAGGAGATGAGTTAGCACCGACTCTTCATTCGGAAGTATAATACCCCTTAAAGTACCTACCCGACTCGCCTTTCTTATCATACTTGAGAAAGCCTCCATAACAATTAAGAAGAGGAATGGAGAGATAGGGTCCCCTTGCCTCTTACCTTTGTGGCACGAGAACTCAAAAGTCGGAGAACTGTTAACAAGCACCGAAGACCGAGCCGAAGAAAGAATACTGTGAATCCATAAATACCATCTAGGAGGGAAACCCATTTGTTTCATCACCGACGAAACAAAATTCCAGTTGACATTGTTATATGCCTTAGCGAAATCGATTTTTAAACAGAAAAACTTTACTTCCTTTCTTCTTCGCCCACGCAAGGACTTCATGGAGGATAAGAGGACCATCCAAAATAAGCCTATCCTTAAGGAAGGCCGATTGATTAGCTGCAATAACCGTGCCGATCACCTTTTTAAGCCTGTTAGCAAGGACTTTCGATACAACTTTATTTATAATTCCGACGAGATTAATAGGACGGTATTCGCCTAAACCCCCCGGATCTTTCACTTTAGGAATAAGATTAATGAAAGATGAACTGCATCCTCTAGAGAAACGGCCAGTCTTATAAAAGTTCTTGAAAATATTAGCGAAATAATCTTCAAAAAATCCCAAAAATGCTTAATAAACTTCATATAGAAGCCATCCGGACCCGGGGCCCGTTCACTACCACATTCAAAAACAACTTGTTTAATTTCCATTCCCGAGAACTCCCCTGTAAGGAAATTGGCATCCACCTCCGACACTTTATTATTAAAGGAACAAATCAACTCGGGCCGGATGGGTGACGTGATGTCGTGGTCACAATCAAATTTAATCCAATTACTACTAATAGCTAGCGGTAAGTGGGTATCGAACACAGGGAGTTTGTGGAATATGTGTTATTTCAAGGTTTATTTAAATTAACTAGAATTAAACTAATTGGAATAAAAGGAAATCTCAAGAGTTGGTTTGATTGATTTGATTTTTAAAAACTAAAATTACTATTCTAATTGCAAAATGAAAGTGTTGGTTGTAAACAAATTAGAGACAAATGACCATCTTTAGTTTCCGGTTTGCGATGACATCTATGCTATCATTCCACTGGAAAGAACTACATAGACATAGTTCATGTGTGATTACTTGTAGTGATGAAAGGGAACTAAGTACTCAGATTCCTAGAACGTGAGGTTGTTACCCGATGATCAATTAACCCTTACCCAAGCCTAATTATACCTATGATATCTCGATTGCCAACGGCACCAAGAACGTATGGTTTCAAACTAGATTAGCTTAAGAATCAACAATTTACAACAAAGCAATCACACACCATAACAAACAAATCATAAAGATAAAGATTGTTATTTTAGAAATAAGAAATCAAACATAAAGTCTTATGCAAACCTTCAACCAAAGATAGTCTTAACAAGTTTAGCCACCCATGGCTTGAACAAACATCATCAACAAGGTCTTAATCTTCAAACAAGTTAAAAACAAAAACCAAAATGATTAAAGATAGTTTTCAAGCTCAAAGTGTAGCCAAAATTCGTCTCCAAGTGTTGTGTAACCGAAAAACCATGATAGGAGACATAAAAATCCATCACAATGACCAATTAATGCGTAAGTTACAAAAACAATCCATACGGCGCCGTAAGCTACGCCGTGTACCGTAGCTTACGGCGGTCAACACTCATCCGGATCCTCATACAACGTCGTAGCCTATGGCTGGCGCCGTAGGTTACGGTGCTAATTGTTTCTTTACGGCACATGGAGCCTGTCTTGCAGCGAGCTTTTTTGTGGAACCTTGATGCCCGTAACCTACGGCCATAGCCGTAGGTTACGCCACTGACTAAACTCCTTCTCTTGTTTTCTTTGTTAATCCTTGAGCTCTCATTCTTTCCTTTCACAAAATCTAAGCTTCCATCCATGCTCCATAAGAACATCCTTTTATGCATACTTTCACCTGCAAAACCCATTATCATGTAGATCACAAGTTCCAATAATTAACCGTAATAAGCATGGAATCTGCATAGTATTAAACCTTTTAAGGGTTGTCATACGGACCACCCATCACATCCCCACACTTACCCGTTGCTTGTCTAAAGCAACTCATTCAACAAAACACAATTTATTCAAGCGATCAAGTACAAACCAAGCAACAATTGTCCTCATTTACTAACTTTTTCTTAAACCTGCACATAACACACCTCTCAAAATAACTCTCTTCTCGATGGCAAGTAATAACTAGCAAAGATACGCTAGATCACACTCAAGGCAAACGGGTTGTTGAACAATAATATACTTGTACTCAAATCGGTCCTTCGCCTAAATAATTTGCTAAACATACAATTGAATCAAAGGGACTTAGAGGTTGTAACGTGGCTAGGCAAATGGATAGGACATGGAAATATATATGCAAAGTAGCTAACAATTCAACCCGGTCTTTTATTTCTAACTAAGCAAAACATAAACAACTATGTACAACATATCTCATTCATTTTTTTTCATTTTTCATTACTTTTTCTCTTTTTTTTTCTTTTTCCTTTCATATCTCTTTATTCTATATTTTTTTCTTTTCAAACATAACAAAATAAACATACTAATACGAGATGCAACACTAATAGACCGGGTCAAATACGGGTTAAATTTAGAGGAACTAGGCATGGGTTACAAAAGATCGGCTTCAAGCTCAAATGGGCTACTAAAGTCCAAACCCCCGCCCATCTCACTACCATGCTCATATATATAATTTATGAGGTCCAATCCCCCAAATCCCACACTCGCACTCACCATGACGAGGCTACCTAAATGCCCTTATCATTTTCACATTCATGCAAAGCTAAGGCCTCAAACCGCATCTAAGCACAAGTTCTAATGTACCCCCACCCATTGCCACTCTTATCAAAGAAAAATATTTCTAATAAATTCAAAGAGATGGCTCAACTCTCACCAAGAAAGAACAAGGGAATATGGGATGCCAGTGTATCATGCAGTTTTGTATTCAAATGTTCAATTCGGACATTGTCACTTGATTTTTAAAAATTTACAATTTTCATAAATTTTTCAAAATTTCTCCTCATCCCCACACTTGGGATACATTGTCCCCAATGTATGGTTTTGAAGGGAAAATCGCTTAAACACCAAAAACATCAACTTTGTTTTTTTTTTTTTATAAGCAAAAGCAAACTAATAAACTAACAATATTTCAAAGCTAAAGAACATGACAAGTCTAAGGAAAAAGTACATTGACCTGGTGAAGTTTGACACAACAGATATTGTAAATGATCCAATTTCCTATCACCACCTTCACACAAATATCCGCACATCTTCCCCACACTTGAGTGTTGCCATGGCCCCGAAACATAGAAAACTAAAGAAATAACAAGATCAGTGAAAAACCTCGGGTTGCCTCCCGAGCAGCGCTAAGTTTTCAGGTCTTCAGCCAGACCGTGCCACCCCCATTTAAGGTGGCTCAAAGAAGCGGTTCCTGCCATCTCCATCACTTCCTCGTGCCATTGAGCAAAATGCATCCGTCTCGTTTTGACTCGGTGGGCAATCAAATACACTCTTGCTTGAACCCATATGCTTTTCTTCACGATCCGGTGGGTGATTTCTTCTCATTCTTTGAAACACCTTTTCACTAAACCCGCTATCATTCGCCTCAACAAAATCGTAACTAATCATCTTAGTCTGAACATCAAATGAAAACTTACGGTTCTTTTCGGTCATGGTAATGATTCCTTCTCTACAATCGATTTGAGCCTTTGCCGTATAGAGAAACGGTCGACCCAAAATCACCCTTTGTTGTGACGCCATCATGGTAGTAGCATAATCTAAAACCAGAAAATCCACCGGGTATTCGAATTCTCCCAACCGAATCATAACATTCTTAACCATTCCCCGTGGACGCCTCTAACTTTCATCCGCCAAACTCACCATGGTGTCTGCATCCTGAAGCAGACCAAAATCATACATATCATATAAGTCACCTGGTAGCACACTCATACTCGCCCCATAATCCAATAATGCATGGGGAATTTTTAATTTTCCCACTCGGATCGGCACAAGTGGTGCTCCATGCTCCTTGTCCGTTTCAACCTCGGCATCCCTTCCTATACCTGCACTCACTTGACAAGAAGAAGTAAGAAATGTTTCATTAATTTCATTATTAGGAACGGTGCTTACCACATTGATATTCATGCTTTTTGTGATCTTGGGATTTATCACCGTGTCACTCGGTAGTTGACCTTTCGTTTTCTTCAGTATTGCCACTTCACTTGCAAGTTGACCCATTTGGGTGGTCAACGACTGAATTGCTTTATCACGGATTTCCTCTTTTTGAATGCGAGCATCATCAAGCTGATTCCTTCGTTGCATCTCAATTTGCATCTCCTTTAGCATCTCCATTACTTCGTTTCCACCCGAAGAGCTTTGACCCGAAGACCCACCATGCACATGACCCATTTAATATTACCTTTGAAATCCTTGGTTTCCTTGGAAGTTTGGGTTGGCTTGATTTGACAAATTCCCGTATCTAAAGTTCGGGTGATTTCGTAAACCGAGGTGGTAAGTGTTCGAGTTCATATTATAATTTCTACCACTAACCCATTGACCTTGTACCGCATTCACCTCTTCATATTGCCCTTCACCTCCTTGGCAATTTTCAGACGCATGCCCTATCTCATTACAAAGTGCACAAACATCATATGATTGGTTGGTAGTTTGCACATTCGTATCTTCCGCCGCATGCACTTGAGTTCGGGTAATGGCCGGTCGTGCTCTCCTTGATGATTGAGCTTTCCTTTTCGATGTAACCGCCATTTGTTCCAAGAATGCCCAATCATCTTGCTCACAATTGGTACCGAATGTACCATTCGTGATAGACATCAAGTCACGATCATCTTCGGAACATAACCCCTCATGAAATGCATTTAACAACTCCCATAGCTCTATCCCATGATGAGGGCAATTCTTTATCATCATATTAAACCTCTCGAATGCTTCATGAAACATCTCACCCGATTGTTGTTGAAAACTCCTCAAACTCCTTCTAGCATCATTTGTCTTTTGGGCGGTAAAGAATTCATCCAAGAAGATTTGTTGCATTTCTGCCCATGTATAGATAGATGCCGAAGGTAAGGTATAAAACCACTTTTTAGCCTTGTCTTCTAAGGAAAATTGGAATAACACCAATTTAACGTCATCGGCAGAGAATCCTTGACCACCAATAGTGTTACAAATCGAATCATAAGCCTCCAAATGAAAATAAGCCTCCTCCGTTGCTAGACCCTTATACTTTGGCATACTTTGTAAAGAATTCGTTCAAATTCAAACGTCCTTCCTTGGTCATTTTGAGGGATAACTATTGGAGAAGGATTATGAGTGATCACTAGTCTAAAATGTGCTTCTATGCCTCTCGCGTGTTCTCGAATATGTCTCCTTGGTACACCCAACCGAACTCTTGGATGTATAGGACCCATTGGTCTTTGAACTTGCATTGGTGGAGGCCCAAATTGTTGTGGAGGTGGTTGAAATCTCGGCCCCACATGAGGTTGTTGAACTTGTCTTTACACCGGTGGACCTTGTGGTGGCACTTGTTGAGGTATGATTTGTTGCTGAGGAATCCTACCAACACTTGACATTCTTTAATTTTGACCTTGGACATAAGTATATTCCCCTTGATCTCCATCACCCCCATACATGTATCCTTCTTTATCATATCCCCAAAAATCGTCATTATACCCATCATCGAACCCATCTTGTCTTACTCCCGAAGTATGTTAAAAGTGCACTCCCGGTTGAAATGGAGTAGAATGGATAATAGATGGACCTGTTTGGTATAAGTTAGGTGGTGGTATTTGTTGTGATGATGAAGGTTGACCGGATGTTGGAAAAAATGTTGAATAAGCTGGAACGGTGGATGATGTAGCTTGATAACTAAAAGAGTATTCAGGTTGAGTGTTCTCGGGTAATGTAGTGTTGGTTGGTTTGATTTCTGATGTGGTTATAGGAATGGTAGTATTTGGTGACGGTTGTGTTGAAGATGGTGTAGGTTGACCCGTAGTAGGTGGTAATTGTGATTGATCCATGTATCTGATTGGTGTAACTGGTGTAATAGGTATTGTTGGTGAACCACCGATTTTATTTTCTCATAGCAAAATTCTGTTTCTTCTCAAAGCCCTTTCAATTTCTGAATCAAATGCCAATGGTGATAGCTTATGAGAGCTCCTAGTACGCATGCACCTGTAAATACCTGCACACTAACACACCTAGCGTAAACCAGAAAAATAACAAACTTATAAAGATAAAAAATAACACACGTTGCGCACTACTCCCTGACAACGGCGCCAAAATTTGACGTGATGTCGTGGTCACAATCAAATTTAATCCAATTACTACTAATAGCTAGCGGTAAGTGGGTATCGAACACAGGGAGTTTGTGGAATATGTGTTATTTCAAGGTTTATTTAAATTAACTAGAATTAAACTAATTGCAATAAAAGTAAATTTCAAGAGTTGGTTTGATTGATTTGATTTTTAAAAACTAAAATTACTATTCTAATTGCAAAATGAAAGTGTTGGTTGCAAACAAATTAGAGACAAATGACCATCTATTGTTTTCGGTTTGCGATGACATTTATGCTATCATTCCACTAGAAAGAACTACATAGACATAGTTCATGTGTGATTACTTGTAGTGAAGAAAGGGAACTAAGTACTCAAATTCCTAGAACGTGAGGTTGTTACCCGATGATCAATTAACCCTTACCCAAGCCTAATTATACCCATGATATCTCGATTGCCAATGGCACCAAGAATGTATGGTTTCAAACTAGATTAGCTTAAGAATCAACAATTTACAACAAAGCAATCACACACCATAACAAACAAATCATAAAGATAAAGATTGTTATTCTAGAAATAAGAAATCAAACATAAAGTCTTATGCAAACCTTCAACCAAAGATAGTCATAACAAGTTTAGCCACTCATGGCTTGAACACACATCATCAACAAGGTCTTAATCTTCAAACAAGTTAAAAACAAAAACCAAAATGATTAAAAATAGTCTTCAAGCTCAAAGTGCAGCCAAAATTCGTATCCAAGTGTTGTGTAACCGAAAAACCATGATAGGAGACATAAAAATCCATCACAATGACCAATTAATGCGTAAGTTACAAAAACAATCCATACGGCGCCGTAAGCTACGCCGTGTACCGTAGCTTACGGCGGTCAACACTCATCCGGATCCTCATACAGCGCCGTAGCCTACGGCTGGCGCCGTAGGTTATGGTGCTAATTGTTTCTTTACGGCACATGGAGCCTGTCTTACGGCGAGCTTTTTTGTGGAACCTTGATGCCCGTAACCTACGGCCATAGCCGTAGGTTACGCCACTGACTGAACTCCTTCTCTTGTTTTCTTTGTTAATCCTTGAGCTCTCAATCTTTCCTTTCACAAAATCCAAGCTTCCATCCATGCTCCATAAGAACATCCTTTTATGCATACTTTTACCTGCAAAACCCATTATCATGTAGATCACAAGTTCCAATAATTAACCATAATAAGCATGGAATGTGCATAGTATTAAACCTTTTAAGGGTTGTCCTACGGACCACCCATCAATGGGGAGATCCTCCAAGAATTTATCCCGAAAGAAATTTTAAACCATCCGTTTAACCCTTTTCGGTTTGGAAACCCATACGATTTCCACAAGAAGGCCCGGGATCGCATTTGTGGATTTACACTTATTAATCAATCCGTGGAAGAACTACGTATTGTCGTCATCATCCATGGCCCATTTAACCCTTGCCCTCTGCTTAAAATCCTTGGCCTTATTGTAGTCCGCCACCAACAACTTCTTTTTACACTCCAGAAGAACCCACTCCTTTTCCTCCGTTAGATCTCTGTACTCCATCACCACATCTAGATTTTCGAGCTTGTTCCTCGCTCTCTCCTCCTCCCCCCCTTCCTTAGACCGAAGATCATCTCTCCAAGCTTTAGTCTTATTCCGCAGATGCTTGAACTTGTGAATTAACATCAGGTCCGGAGGCCCCTCAAAACTGAACTCACCGAGGGCCAAAGAAACCACTTGAACAAAGTCCGGCCTATCCAACCACGAGCTAAAGAATCCGAAAGGTTTTCGGACCATAATTCAGATCCTTAATCACCATCAAGAGAGGTCAGAGTGAACCCTAGGGAGGGCTCTCATAAATGCCTCAGGCCAAGTAGTTTGAAAACTTTTGCACACCAACCAGGGTCGACTCAACCATTTTGGTGGCCTAAAGCGAATTAAAAACTTGAGGCCTTTTTTCAGAAAAAAAAAACTATTTGAGAAAAATCCCACTTTACCTGGACCTGGCAAAATAAACTAAAAGTTTTATTGTTGGCGAAGTTAATTTTTTTTTTGAATTTTTATACACTTTTTGTATGTGTAAAGATAAGTTCAACCCAACCCAAATATCATATATCTACTACTTCTAATAAAGCAAAATAATCTTTGTCACGTGGCATTTGCTTTGACCACTTTTTTTTCTTTTTTCCGCCAAAACCATTCTCTTCGCACGCGTGTATCTACTCCTCTACTTTGTAAACCCTAATAATTACTATACAGCCGTTTCAAAATCATCTATTCATCTTCTCTCCAATTTCTTCCTAGAATACCAATCGGTTTCCATATAACAATGATTATTGTCAAGCAAGATACATATACAGATGATTACACATTCTTTAAGTTCTTCGTCTACTTAATCATTTTCTTAAATCGATTTCTGAATATCTTCCATCGATCTCCAAATCTTTAAGGTGCGTTTGTTTAATTCTGTCTTTAATCATCCTTTATGCTTTCTTCCGTTACTTACTGTTTTAAAATTAGGTTTATATTATATAAACCCTAAATCCGTTTGTAATCGAAATCTGTTGATTCATCCTTTATTCTTTCTTTCGTTTACTTACTGTTTTAAAATTAGGTTTATGTTATATAAACCCTAAATCCGTTTGTAATCGAAAATCTGTTGATTTTGTGTATTAACATTATGGTTTTGTTATATAAATTGATGGTTATGGTTATGCAAAGGCCTAAATCCTATTTGTGATGAATATATGTTCTATTCGAGTGTTGAGTATTTTTTTCTTTTATTTGATTTTTTAATATGTTTGATGATTTTTTAATCTGTTTGTTTTATATGTGTTATTGTATATCCGTTGTTATTATTCTGTTTTTTATGATTACATTTTGTCTATTAGTACTAATTCAATTTGTTGTTTTTTTATTGAGTATTTTTAATTCAAATCATTAGTACTAATTCTGTTGCTACTGCTTTTGGTAATCTGCTTCAAGGATGAAATTGTTGTTGTTAATGTTATTGTATATTTTTAGGTCACTTTTGTTGGATTTCATGATAGGATAATAGGATTTTATAATTTAAGGAGTTTTAATTTTTGTTAATTGTCAGTGGAAATCATTTGGTGACAAAATTTAGTTATTTGTTGCCCTAAAATGTGCATACACACATGTATTATGTTCATATCAGTGTGTAATTTGACTTACTTTTATTTTGATGTCTCATAAGTAGATACATCATTATCAGTGGACATAACTTGGTTAGCACATTTTGTTTCAGTTTACCAATATTTGGAGTGATTCATATTGTGTACAGCACAATACTAGGTTACTGGCCCCTTGGTTGTAAAATGCGTTCCATGCATATGATGTGCACGACATGTTCTGTAATCCTTTTTTTGAGGTTTTTGAAATGGGCTGGGCTGATTTTGGACCATTAGGTTTTTGATGTTTTTGAAAAACCAAGCTACTATGAAATCTACTACTTCTAATAAAGCAAAAAAAAAAAAAAAATTATGATTACATTTTGTTTATTTGTTGATTTAATTATGTGATGTTGAATGTCAACCAAATCTATAATGTTCGTTCATTAGTACTAATTCAATTTGTTGTTTTTTTATTGAGTAATCTGCTTCAAGGATGAAATTGTTGTTGTTAATGTTATTGTATATTTTTAGGTCACTTTTGTTGGATTTGATGATAGGATAATAGGATCTTATAATTTAAGGAGTTTTAATTTTTGTTAATTGTCGGTGGAAATAATTTGGTGACACAATTTAGTTACTTATTGCCCTAAAATGTGCATACACACATGTATTATGGTCATATCATTATGTAATTTGACTTACTTTTATTTTATAAGTTGTTATGTATAATAAATTTTTAGAATGTCTTTTGATAAAGAACGTATCGTATACGTGATGCGCTCCGCATTAGATTTTTGGACCTAACGCATCGGAGCGCATCGCACAATTTAAAACCAAGACTGGCTCTAATATATGCATTATGTGTGTATTATGTTTATGATGGATAGCTGCTTTCATTTCATTTTTTGTCATGAGCTTTGTGGATAATTGCATCATGGGTTTCGTTTATTTGTTCTTTGTTTTTGAATTTAATTTACTTTGATGGTGTTTGCTTTGTTTATTTTGGGTAGAAAACTTTTGATTTTTAGAATAATTTAAGTGTACCCATTGTGATATGATCTTCATTTTTTAGAAAATTTCTCATCTATTCTGCCTGTGACATCAAAAGGTTTGTGAATGGTTACATCATGGGTTGCCTCCATTTGTTCTTGATTTTGGAATTAAATTTACTTTTGATGAGAATTGTTATCTTTATGTAAATATTAAATCTATTCATATATATGGATTGTTATTATAACATTTCTGTCACATTGTTTTTTTGTTGTTATTTTTTAATTTTTATAATATATCATCTGATTTGGTTTGTTTATGTAACCTGTGTTTGTAGGTTTTTAATATGGCTGAAAGTTCTTCAAGGTATTTTTTGTTGATTTGGTTTGTTTATGTAACCTGTAATTTGTAGAATCTGTATTTTTTCATGTTATCATTTTTTTCTAACAATAACATTAACATCTTAATGTTTATTAATATCGTATTTTTTTAATCAGCATCAGAGAACCCTGCTTCTGTAGGCATATGAATCGAGCAGACAAAGTTATTCTGGTAAATGATAAATTATTACATCAGTTATTTGTGTTTTTTTTTGGTATCATTAACTACAGTTTATTATTATTGTATTTTTTAGATATTTTGACTATAATTATAATTCATGTTCCATTGTTTGTTTTATTAATCGATTCCTTCTGACGCTGCGTGAAAATTGTGGGGTGTGGATAAAGGCCCTACAAATGTTATGATACAGACTGAGGATGGCCGAATGTTTAATGTTTCTTTATGCGAATCAAAAGGAAAGTTATTCTTTTTCCATGGTTGGTCGAATGTTGTCACACATTTGCGACTAACCAAAGGATGTTTGGTAGTATTAAATCCCGTAGATTCTACTACGTTCAGAGTAACATATTTCCTTGATGGTGTTAGTGGTAGCTCTTTCAGGACATATCTGCTCCCTCCATCATCTCAGTTTTATGTAAGATAATTTTTACTTTTATTTTTCTTAATATATTTACGTTTTTCTTTAGTGATATTTAAACTAATCTTTGTATTATTTTTTTTTATCATTCATACAGGTCATTCCTGAATGTATCCTGCCAAAAACCTATGATTATACATCAAACGATGTAATCTCCACTGTAATTATAGACAACAAAACGTTTCACGTTATTATTGAAACGGCTGACGGTAAAGTCAGTTTTACCGTTGGTATTGACCTAATTGTTAGTCAGTTACAATTGGAGGTGAGTTGTTTTTTGTTATTTACAAAATATTTTGGTAATTATTTCCATTTAATTTTTTTTTGAAAAAAACGATGTTGAAATGAATTTTCCAGATGTAGATGTCGATGAGGTAAGTATACATTTTGCTACTTATTTATATATTTGTTATATTGTTAATCTAATAAATGTTATATTTAATTTTCAGGCTGTAGTTGCACCTATCGATTCTGTAAATGATGTTTATGAACAACCACATGGTCGTGTTCATCGGTTTGTTCGTATGGCTGGTGAATATTTTGTAAGTTTTAATTTCATTTTACAAACTGCTAAATATTAAGTGTTACAATTTTATTTTGACGTAATAAAACATTATTGTTTTTAGTTTCATCTTTATTATTAATTTTATTTTTACAACAATACAGAGGCTTCCTGATCCTGTTTCACGCATGGCTAAACTTGATGAAGGTTTAAAAGATATCACCATCAGACTTATGCATCGGGATCCGCCAGAGCAGTTTACCAACGGTACCAGACGTGAAAGGAAAGAAGAAGGTTTTCGATATGCGTTAACCCGTTGGTTGAAGTTCATGAAATCTGCTGGAATTAAAGGCCGTGACACCGTTCACTATTCTTTTGATGAAAATGAACAAGTGTTGAGTGTTGAAAAGGTTGTACCCTACGTTAGGTGTAGTGATTAGTTATTTGACATTTGACATTTAGGTTTCGTTTTTTCCTTTTCATATGGAAAATATTTGACATTTACGTTTCCGGCCACCCTTTTTATATGGTTATTGGTTTTTAACATTGTTTATGGTTTTGAATTTCAAGTTATTACATTTATTTTTTATTTTTTAAGTGTGCTTTGAACCACTATAATGACAGTCTATAAGATAATATCAGTTTATTAAATATGCCATGTCTAAAAATTTTAATCTATGTTTTAAGTAGTTTTTATTCCCATTACACATATGATAGATCAAAAACGATATAGAATCAACTTTTAAAGATATAAATAAATTAATATATTCAGATATTAAGATTAAGAGTGCTATTTATTTTTTAGAAATATATTACCATGGATGTTTATGTACAAAAATTAGTGTTTATATAACTCAATGTTGTATGTGTTATATATATATATATATAAATTACACATATGATAGATCAAAAACGATATAGAAACAACTTTTAAAGATATAAAGAAATTAATATATTCAGATATTAAGATTGCTGTTTATTTTTTAAAAATATATTACCATGGCTGTTTATGTACAAAAATTAGTGTTTATATAACTCAGTGTTGTATGTCTTATATATATATATATATATATATACAAAATTTAAATATTAAATAGGGAAGTGAATCATATGTATGTGTGATTGATATTATTCTGTTAAGTAACTAAACTAACCTAAAAGAAGTTGTTATATTTATTGAAATAATATATAAACTATATCAACTTTAGTTCACTGTTTTTTATAATTTTATAACATCCGTAATTATGCTAATTATGTTAATAATTTCTACAAAAAGTATATTCTTATTTTATCATCTCTTAATCAATTAACCATTTAACATGATTGAAAATAATCAGGATGCCATTCTTGCTTTGACCTTCTTCTTTGCTGCAGAGAGAATAAAGTGTTGTTATTATTAGAAGAACAATAGTATGAACTTTTAGTAATACATATAGAATATAACACTATGATTGGAAACCTTTTATTATAGTTTTGACCTGCTACATTAGTATGCTTTATATATAAGATTACCCTATTTATAGTCATTTTAATTATAGAAAGTCAACTCTCACTTAATAGGTATCAATTTCAAAATTTCGTCCTTACTTTGGAAATCTGAGAATTATGGAAACTGATTAATCATAAAAATTTAGATTAGTATATTTTTTATATTTTAGTAAATGTTGGCAATTATAATTAAAAATAAAAATATCGCTACCAAAATTATGTGCTCAGTTTCTTTTATAAATAAGTCTCATTTGTTAAAGTTCATACACATCGCATCTATTGACTTTGTATATTTCCATATACATATCTTCTGGTATGAGTGTTATGGGTTTCATTGTAATTCATATAGTTATTGTATTGTTGAGTTAACATATTATATTTTTCATGTACTTTTCTTCATAGATTATTGTATATCATCATCAAGTAAGTAATTTTAATTCTTTTTCATGAATTGCAGAGATGGAACAGGCTGCTATCACACTTCTTAATAATGTTGATCTTAATATTGATGATTACACTATCTGAATCCGCATAGTCCGGCTATGGACAAGGCCTACCTTCAACAATCCTAGGAAGATTTATTGCTACGACATGATATTCATGGACCAGGAGGTTTTTTTATGCCAATGCATACATGTTTTTCACTTTCAAATTAATGTGTTACTGTTTATAATTAATTATAAAACGTTGTGTTTCAGGGAACCAAAATGCAGGTACAAAAAACACTACTGCTTCTGAGCATTTGCTGAAAGAAAATCAATGTTTAACTATTCATAATCCTTCGATGAGTGAAAATCGTCAGAAAGTTAAATATGTCCATAGTTCGTTGAAGATCAATCTAAATGACAACACTACTGTCAAAGCATGCAACGAGCCTGTTGTGCTGAATGGGGATTTGATTTTTCTCTATTTGATTCTGTTGTGGATGACCCTGATGATGACGACAAGTCTTTCAAAAGCCCGATTGGTACATTATTTAAAAATGTGTTCTTCATTTTTAATATTTTAATATTATATTGTTTATGTAATTTTAGTTACATTATTTTGTATTTTTTTAGATGTTATTGGTTTTGTGGTTAAGTGTCTTCCGTCAGAGGATAAAAGTTATCACACCCCCAAAATACCACATGCGAAAGACCTCGCTAGGCGTGTGACGTACCAGGATCCAGCCACTAATCACATTGAGCTAATACCGAGATTGAAATAGTGTTTCCATTTATTAAGGTAAAGCATTTATAATATAATCCAAGTTTAACATGTTCAGCGGAAGCAATTAATAAAACATTGTTGAAACGTTTCAAAACCAAATGTATAGTAAAAATCAGTAAACAAGTCATGCATATCCCAGCAACGCGACTCATGACCACTCCAGCCATCCAGATAGCAAGTTCCTCATCCACAGTACCTAACGACCTGCGAGCATGCAACAAGTGTATTAGACAATGATGGTGAGTTCATAGTTTTACGAAAACGTTAATTACCAAGTGTTTAGTTCAGTTCATTGATTATAATGTTGATAATAACTCGAGTACCGTACAAGATGGCTCCAGATTATTTTTGCCCTTCCCCAATCCCCCTATCTAAGCATTGGTCATGAATGGGTCATTAGTTCACACCCGTCCTCTCAGGTACGGGGTGAAGGTGCCAAACCTAAATAGCGCTATCAACTAATACCCCGTTACCTCTCAGGTAACAAACAAGATGTGACTTAATGGTGATAGGAATTGAGTGTATTATCCAACATCCCAGTTTTTACCCAAATGACTTATTCATCTCAGGAATACCCAATGATTGTCCCACCCACCGGGACGCATGCTCAAGAGGAATGAACTCACCTTCGATTTGCTCGGTATGTTAAATTACCCGTCCAAGTTGGTCAACCCAAACCCTACCGTGGTTACCAATCAACATCAGTTTCACAATCAATTAAGTCACTTATTTAACACAAAATGCATTCATCACAAAGATCACTGTATAACAAGTACTAATTGCCCAATTCTCATACAAGTCCACATCCCATGTGAATATCACAATTCAGTACATAACAGATAAATGTTCTAACCACACAAGACAGCTAGATTCCTTATTCTTAGTCCATATTAATATCATGCAACAAGTAACTTTTGTAAACACAAGTGTACACCAACCATAAGCATCACAACACTGTTTACTGTTCTGTTCAGTCCAAGGCACGGCGAAGAACCATGGCGACGAAGTATCCATTCTTCGTCGAAATCACAGGTGACGAAGTACCTAACCTTTGTCTAGGTTACATGCGACGAAGTATCCATCCTTCGTCGAGACTACATGTGACGAACTATCCATTCTTCGCCGCGACTGGGGGTGACAAAGTATCATAAAGGTTCGTCAAGATCACATAATAACTGCTAACACGTTTTCAGCGGGGTTAATGGATCAAACATCAGTTTCTTTACAAGTTCTACAAACCCTAACTACTGCTAATCAAACTAATAACCCCACAACTTTAATATCGAAATACAACATCATGGATTAACACAAGTCTTGATCATACACAATCACGTTTTCAATCCAATCAATAACATTCTCATTCACATGTAAATCAGGCTACCTGTTTCATTGATCGACAATCACATCATGAATCTGAACATATACAAATCATCAAATCCTCATCATGCAAGTTCTATGTTTACAACCCTAATTTCACATAAAATCACATCATCGGGATTCTAGCAGAAATCAAAGATAGATACTAACCGTAATACCGGATTGATTAGATAATTCGAGATGTAAAAGCTTCGAGACTCCCTACTGCCGTCGCACAGAGAATGAAGAGAGAGAAGATTTAGGGTTTCTGTGTTTTACGTAAACTGATTACAAGAGGTTATACGAATAACATAAAAGGGTTGGGCCGTAAACCATTCTGGGCCGAGGCCCCTCTTCGGCGAAGGACATGCTCGATGAAGATCCATTCTTCGTCGAAGCTAGGGATGGCGAAGAATCCCATTCTTCGTCGAGGAGAACTTGTGGCGAAGAATCCTATTATTAAACCTTAAATAAACTATAATTAACACCACACATTTAACAACCAAGCATTACACATAAAACATTTATCATTCAGATAACACAACACCACGTAAATCAAATTGTAAAACAGGATTCAGAAGTCAGTGACGTGTATAGGAAAGACCTTGAAATCTCGGGTTGTCACATCATCCCCAACTTGAAAGAAATTTCGTCCTGAAATTTGACAAGTAATCCAAAGCGACAAGATGTTAAATCAGGATGAATGTGGATTTTCCGCAGGTGCCACATCATCCCCAACTTAAAAGGGAATTTCGCCCCGAAATTCACCAGTTGCATCAGATTAGATTGGTCGGTTGGGAATAAATGCGGGTACTTGAGCTTCATCTGATCCTTGCGTTCCCACGTGAACTCCGGTCCACGTCTTGAGTTCCAACGAACTCCGGTCCACATCCCGGTCCATAATTTCTATTGGTTCCTCAACAAAATGCAATTTGTCATCAATTCTCAGCTCTTGAAGTGGTACCACTAGTGTTTCATCAGACAAACACTTCTTTAGTTGCGAAACATGGAAGACATCATGAACGTTACCCAACTCAGCAGGTAACTCGAGCTTGTACGCCACTTTACCAATACGCTCCAAAACTTTGAATAGCCCAACATAGTGTGGATTAAGCTTGCCGCGCTTCCCAAAGCGCACCACACCCTTCCAGGGTGAGACTTTCAACATTACACGATCGCCTACAGCGAACTCCAAGGGTTTCCTACGCTTGTCAGCGTAGATTTTCTGACGGTCGCGCGCCGCCGCCATACGGTTTCTGATCTGGACAATCTTTTCAGAAGTTTCAAGAACAAGTTCCGGACCTGTGATCCTGTCACCCACCTCAGCCCAACAAAGAGGAGAATGACATTTCTGGCCGTACAACGCTTCAAACGGAGCTGCCTGGATGCTAGTGTGGTAACTGTTGTTGTAGGAGAACTTGATCAACGACAAGTGTTTCTCCCATCCTTTACCAAAATTGATCACACATGCTCGCAACATGTCTTCAAGTGTTTGGATGGTTCGTTCGCTTTGACCATCCGTTTGTGGGTGATAAGCAGTGCTCATGTCGAGACGTGAGCCGAACGATTTATGCATTGATTGCCACAAATCAGATATGAAACGCGGATCACGATCAGAGATAATAGAGGTTGGTACCCCATGCCTAGAAACCACTTCCTTCAGATATACAGCAGCAAGTTGAGAAAACTTATCCGTTTCCTTGATCGCAAGGAAGTGTGCAGATTTCGTGAGGCGGTCAACGATCACCCAAATGGTATCGTTTCCGTTTTGTGTTCTAGGCAAACCAGTGACGAAGTCCATAGCAATTTGCTCCTATTTCCACATAGGTATTTCTGGTTGCTGAAGCAAGCCTGAGGGTTTCTAATACTCTACCTTGACTTTCGCACAAGTCAAACACTTACTCACATACGTCGCCATGTTAGCTTTCATCTTCGGCCACCAATACAAGACCTTGAGGTCCTGATACATCTTATCCGAACCCGAGTGAACAGAGTATCTGGACTTGTGCGCTTCGTCCATCACAAGCTCCCTAAGATTTCCAATCAGAGGAACCCATATCCGTTCCATAAAATAATAGATGCCATCTGACCTTTCCACGAGTCGTTTCTCCATGCCCCACAAATACTCAGCTTCCAGGTTTTCTTCCTTCAATGCTTCGGCCTAAGCGGAACAGATCTGATCAGGAAGATTTGAGTGAATAGTGAGCTGTAAGGCTCATACACGTTTGGGTTTTGTTTCCTTTCGACTAAGGGCATCAGCTACCACGTTAGCTTTACCTGGGTGATACTTGATTGCACAGTCGTAGTCGTTTAAGAGTTCTACCCAGCGACGCTGTCGCATATTCAATTCCTTCTGATCAAAGATATGCTGGAGGCATGTGATCGGTATAGATAGTGCATTTGGTACCGTACAGATAATGCCTCCAAATCTTTAGCGCGAAAACCACGGCCCCCAACTCCAAGTCGTGAGTCGTGTAATTCTTCTCATGAACCTTCAACTGCCGAGAGGCGTAAGCTATCACCTTCTCGCGTTGCATCAGCACGCAACTGAGACCCTGAATAGAAGCATCACAATATACCACAAAATCTTCGGTACCTTCAGGTAAAGACAAGATTGGTGCACTGCAGAGTTTTTGTTTCAAGAGCTGGAAAGCATCTTCCTGCTTCGTTCTCCAAGAATATACCACGCCTTTCTGTGACAACGAAGTAAGAGGTTGAGCGATCTTCGAGAAGTCTTTAATAAATCTGCGATAGTACCCAGCGAGACCGAGAAATTGTCGCACCTTCGAAGGGTTCTTTGGTGCCACCTAATTTCTGATAGCATCAATCTTAGCAGGATCCACATGTATCCCCAATTCATTAACAGTGTGGCCAAGGAAGTGCACTTCTCGTATCCAGAAATCACACTTAGAAAATTTCGCGTAGAGTTGCTCCTTCCTCAGAAGCTCCAAAACAAGACGCAAGTGTCGCTCATGATCCTCTTTGCTCTTAGAGTAGATCAAGATGTCATCAATAAACACAATGACGAAATCTTCAAGATACGGCTTGCACACACGGTTCATGAGGTCCATGAAAACCGCCGGTGCGTTTGTCAACCCGAATGGCATAACCAAAAACTCATAATGGCCATACCGCGTTCGAAAAGCTGTTTTTAGAATATCCTCCTCTCGGACTCTCATCTGATGGTAGCCCGATCTTAAGTCGATTTTCGAGTAGAAACTTGACCCTTGCAACTGGTCAAACAAGTCATCGATACGTGGTAAAGGATAAAGGTTCTTGACTGTTACCTTGTTGAGTTCTCGATAATCTATACACATACGAAAGGACCCATCTTTCTTCTTCACAAACAAAACTAGGGCTCCCCAAGGCGAAGAACTGGGTCAGATAAAACCTCTATCCAATAGTTCTTGGAGTTGATTTGATAGCTCTTGCAACTCTCCTGGTGCAAGACGATCAGGAACACGAGCAAACGGGGCTGCTCCTGGAGTAAGGTAAATCTGGAATTCCACCTGATGGTGTGGAGGTAAACCAGGAAGCTCTTCAGGAAACACATCAGAAAACTCGCGAACAACTTGAAGGTCTTCAATCTTCCTTTCTTCAGGTTGAGTATCAGTAACAAGAGCTAGTATAGCAGGGTAGCCCTTTCGTAAACACTTCTGGGCTTTCATGGCTGAGATGATGCCAACCATTGCTCCACTATGATGACTTTGAACCGACAAAGATTCTCCACTGGGGAGAGGGATACACACTATTTTCTCTTTACAGAGAATTTCTGCTTGGTGCTTAGACAACCAATCCTTGCCAACGACTACATCAAAACTTCCAAGAGTAACGGGGAGTTGTTCAATGTCGAACACTTGACCCATAAGATCAAGTTTACAGCCAAAAAGAACATGTGAAGCTTCAGTCGATTTGCTCAGCTAATTCTACTACGTGTTTAGTTACAAGGGGCGTAGGAGTTAACCCTAACTGATGACTGAACTCCAATGACACGTAACTCCAATCGGCACCAGAGTCGAATAAAATAGAAGCAAATAGATTGTTCACAGAAAACGTACTGGTCACCACATTGCCATCGTTGCGAGCTTCCCCAGCGCCAATGGTAAACACTCTCCCACGCGCACCATTTCCACCATTGTTCCCATTGTTGTTATTCCTAGTGTTATTGTTGTTGTTACCAGCATTCTGATTCAATTGAGGGTAATCCCACCTAAAGTGACCCTCGTCTCCCCACTGAAAGCACCCCTTACGATTTCCCTGATTCTGCTGAGGCTGCTGCCTCTCCTGTTGCTGTGGCTGCTGCTGCTGTGGGGGTTGCTGCTGCTGCTGCCTCGGGAGTGAGACCCTGCAGTCTCTAGCCATATGGCCTACCTTGTTGCACCTGTGACATACCCGGGCACCGCCCGCGATGGTGGAAGTTGCACTTGTTACACTTCGGTTGCTTTCCCGCATAGGAGCCCTGATTCGAATTGTTGCTCTGATTCTGATTCACAGAAGATGACTGGCTGAAACTGCGGTTGATACTGTTGTCTGGTTTCTTCTGTGACTGATTCGAGTTGGACACCTTGTCCACATCATTCCATTTGCGTTTGCTATCAGAAGCAGTAGTAGTAACTGCAGCAGTAGTGGCAGTAGTAGAAACACACGGTGGTAGCGAGCCACGCTCCACCTCCTGATTTGTGATCTTGTGAGCTAAGTGGATGATCTGAGGTAAGTTGTTGAGGTTCGCTGCAGTAACCAGGCCCTTAACCTGCGGGGCTAATTCCTTGATGTACAACTCGATTCTTCTGTGTGGAGGTCGTGATAAGTTCGGGCACATATTAGCTAATTCATGCGACCGCTTCGTGTATGCCTCAATCTTGGACCCCACCATTTTTAGATCATAATACTCGTTCTCCAGTTTCTGCACTTCATCACGAGGACAATACTCCTCTCTCATCAACTCCTTAAAATCCTCCCAAGTAGTGGCATTCGCTATCTCAATGCCCAGCATCTGGACTTGGGTATTCCACCAAGTCAAGGCACCATCCTCGAGTGTGCCTGAAGCATACTTCACTCTTTCCCCAGCAGGACAGTTACACATCGCAAACACCGATTCTGCCTTCTCAAACCAACGCAGTAGTCCCACAGCTCCTTCAGTCCCACTGAATGTCTTTGGCTTACAATCCATGAACGTCTTGAACGTGCAGGCAGGTGGATTGTTTTGATTCTGATTCGCTTGCTGACCTAAGGACGAAAGAAAATACAGCACACGGATAAGAGTTGAGTACGCGACACAAGTATAAAGGGTATTCGGCACATATCTTACCAGCTTGATAGGCTGCCAAAGCCTCACCCACACGTGTGTTAATTAAGTTTGTCAGCTCGGCCTGAGTCATCACAATGTGACCACGCCCATGGCCTCGTCTGCTCATGATTCTATATAAGAAAATGGAAAAGGTTAAGAGTCAAGATAAGGTAGGAGTCATACCTCACGTTGACTTCTATGGACTACTAAGTTTAAATCAGACAACAGAGCAAAACCCCTTTCACACTCGTTAGGCCTCACTGGGACTCACATGCACCCCACATTATTATTATGTGTGCACCCATAATAACAATGCAATTTGCATGTTTATCTCATCTCCTCCCAACTTATGCTAAAAGGTTCCTCAAATTCGAATAGCGAAACGAAAACACTACAACATAAATCAGGAAGGTTTAGGGAAGTATCACACTATAAATCACGTAGCATAAGCTAATATCACAAGAACGCATAGTAATACTAGGTGTGCATTCACATGCAAAGCCTTACTCAAGTGTTCACTTAATATGATGTGCAATAAGTAAACGAGAGACGAACCTTGCAATCTGGAGCTGAGTGTCATGGTCGCTTTCTGAAATGTTGGGTTATAGTCTGGTTTTATAAAAACGCTTTAAAACCTAGTTCACTATAACCAGTGGCTCTGATACCAAACTGTCACACCCCCAAAATACCACATGCGAAAGACCTCGCTAGGCGTGTGACGTACCAGGATCTAGCCACTAATCACATTGAACTAATACCGAGATTGAAATAATGTTTCCATTTATTAAGGTAAAGCATTTATAACATAATCCATGTTTAACATGTTCAGCGGAAGCAATTAATAAAACATTGTTGAAACGTTTCAAAACCAAATGTATAGTAAAAATCAGTAAACAAGTCATGCATATCCCAGCAACATGACTCATGACCGCTCCAGCCATCCAGATAGCAAGTTCCTCATCCACAGTACCTAACGACCTGCGAGCATGCAACAAGTGTATCAGACAACGCTGGTGAGTTCATAGTTTTACGAAAACGTTAAATACCAAGTGTTTAATTCAGTTCATTGATTATAATGTTGATAATAACTCGAGTACCGTACAAGATGGCTCCAGATTATTTTTGCCCTTCCCCAATGCCCCTATCTAAGCATTGGTCATGACTGGGTCATTAGTTCACACCCGTCCTCTCAGGTACGGGGTGAGGGTGCCAAACCTATTACCTCTCAGGTAACAAACAAGATGGGACTTAATGGTGATAGGAATTAAGTGTATTATCCAACATCCCAGTTTTTACCCAAATGACTTATTCCTCTTAGGAATACCCAATGATTGTCCCACCCACCGGGACGCATGCTCAAGAAGAATGAACTCACCTTCGATTTGCTCGGTATGTTAAATTACCCGTCCAAGTTGGTCAACCCAAACCCTACCGTGGTTACCAATCAACATCAGTTTCACAATCAATTAAGTCACTTATTTAACACAAAATGCATTCATCGCAAAGATCACTGTATAACAAGTACTAATTGCCCAATTCTCATACAAGTCCACGTCCCATGTGAATATCACAATTCAGTACATAATAGATAAATGTTCTAACCACACAAGACAGCCAGATTCCTTATTCTTAGTCTATATTAATATCAATCAACAAGTAATTTTTGTAAACACAAGTGTACACCAACCATAAGCATCACAACACTGTTTACTGTTCTGTTCAATCCAAGGCACGACGAAGAACGCTGGCGCCAAAGTATCTATTCTTCGTCGAAATCACAGGTGACGAAGTGTCACACCCCCCAAAATCCACACGCGGAGTATCACCGCTTGGAGGCGTGACGTGACCAGGATCGAGCCACCAATCATATTGAACAACGTATTTTAGTAAATAAAACCAACCACAATACAATTGGTGACCAAAAGGAAGTTAACCAAGTTCAATTTAAACAGCGGAAGCATAAGTCGTTAAACCAAAACATAAGTTTGTAGTTCATAAGTTTAAAGACCCCAAACATAAGTTTCATAAGTTCATAACGTTTATTTAGTAAGTACGGGACATATTAGTTCGCATTCCACAACGACCACCTCCATGTGCAAGCTCCACAGCATCTAACGACCTGCAAGGCATGTAACAACTAGTCAACAACAAAGTTGAGTGAGTTCACGTTTGGTTGTTTAGTTAATGAGTTCGTATCAGAAATCGGAAGTTCGTTTCATAACCATGTATTACCCATTATCCTTGATTCCCAAACCTTTACGATATTTAGTGGGGGCTTCCCATTATGTATGTTACTAGACTAGGCGTATCCATAAGTGTCCTTCCCAATCCGAGGACGGTGTTAAGTATAAGTGTACGTAGGTTTTACGTACGTGCCCTTCTCATCCGAGGACAGTACTAAGTATAAGTGTACGTAGGTTTTACGTACGTGCCCTTCTCATCCGAGGACAGTAGTAAGTATGAATGTACGTAGGTTTTACGTACGTGCCCTTCTCAATCCAAGGACAGTAGTAAGTGTGAGTGTACGTAGGTTTTACGTACGTGCCCTTCTCAATCCGAGGACAGTAGTAGGTAGTCTAGTAGTGTTGATAATATAAATAGTTATTCAATCCCATTCCCAACCACCGGGAATCCCATGCCTTAGTAAGGGTGTGAACTCACATCGGTTTGCTCGGTTAGATTCTCAATATAGCTAACAGTCAAGGTCGGTCAATCACGTCCTAGTATGATTTACCAGTTAGTCATTTAGTGGTTTTCAAATAGAACACAAAGTTCCTACACGTATCTATCACACAACATGCATCATTTTAACAGTTTATGCCCATCTAAGTTTCCCATCCACTCCCCACTCAAAATCAAACATACGATAATGCACATAACATATATAACATGTTAGATCATTCACAGATAGCATACTCGACATTTAGACACGCGAGTCACAACTCATGTCATTTCAGCATTTATATTCAAAACCAGCTGTTTTCGGACATTTTAATAAAATGGTTAAATTATTCCAAAAATTCCCAAATTTTTACAGGATGTCTTAAACGTTCCATATTTTATTGTGTAAAAATATCGGGGTCCGGTTCATTACCAATATTTTATAAAAATTCATATTCCGGACTGAACTCAGATTCATGTATTTCTGACCACAGTCCACGGAACAATTTATTAAAAATTCATCGAGTGTCCAATTTACGAAATTCCAGTGGGGTAATTACAAATGCATTGGTTGTCATCTACTGTACAAATTTCATGGTCCGATTCATCACAAAACTCAGGTTATGACTGAAAGTATGACACCCATTTATTGCTGTCAAAATTCAGCTTAAGTTGCTGTTACAAATTAACACTTTAAAAATAGTAAACGGAGTCCAAAAATTACGATTCCGGTGCCATTAGAACCGTATTTCATAATAACATATTTTAGATTCAAAATATCGATTTTTCGTTGAGTTTAAGACCTGTTTACAGCCAACTGAAGTTGGCTGTAACGCTTAGACAGATTCTGATTTTCAGTGTTTAACCTTCTAAATCGTGTTTGATCGATTCCGTTAACAAGTTTAGTTACCACAACAACATCACATACTAATATTATTCAGCACAACATCAGAACATCAACCAATCATCATAATCACACAAGATCTACATGATTTACACTAACATTCATCCATTAACCACCTTGTTCATCACTTTAGTAGACTTTTAGTTGGTGATCTTACATGTTAGTGATTTTTAACCAACGAAACTCTTATTAACCACTTTAGAATAGATCAAGAAGATGTTTAGAGTCACTTACTACTAGCTCGAGGCTAGGGAAGATTCTAGTCGAAAAATGCGTGGATAAAAGCAATGAGAAGAGGTCCTTCGCGTTCCGAATGCACTAAGCCTCCTCGTATGTGATCCTCAACACTTGTATGCTCTTGGAATGAGAAGATCAAAACCGAAAAATGGATGGATGGTGTAGGGGGGTTCGGCCGAGAGCTTTGGAGAGGGAGAGAGTGTGTGTGTTGTGATGTTTGTTAAGTGTGTGTTATGGTGTGCCAAGTCTTGAACTTATAGACAAAGTTTAGGATTATGGTCCAATGGATTATGTGTCTCTTAGATATTAGACATAAGAGATTAGTTTAATCAAAATAGGACATGAGGTGTCCCCTTGGGGACGGTTTGGTTGGGGGGGGGGTAGTCTAGTTCATTTCCAACTAAACATTAGTTATTAGTTAGGTTAATTTAGTTAGTTTAGGGATTAACCCGGTTACTAGTGTGTCATGCATTATAGCGGGTGTTAGGGTATTCAGGGACCCTAACTGGCTCAGAAAAAGATAAACAGTGTAGATGGCAATATTTTATGTTCTGGGTATAGTCTGGTTGTTCGGTTGGATAATGATCCGTTAAAGTGCTTAACAAAGCTTTAAAGTGTCATTATTATTATTATTTTGTAACGTTTTTTTTTTACTTTCTAACACTTAGGAAAATATAACGGACTATTTAGTAACCTATCTGTACACTATTAGTATATTAACAAATACGTGTAAGCATAACACAGATATCAGAAAGCAGTTAAGTAATTCCACACAGTCGTCAAGCACATTAATTATTATTAATAAACTGTACGGTTACATGTAAATTCGAGGGTTGTCACATTCTCCCCCTGTTAAGAGAATTTCGTCCCGAAATTTAGCGCATGGTTACTGAGGAAGCTAGTTAAGTTACGTTGTTTTCCAGATTTTCCTGGGGTGTCACATCATCCCCCCGTTGATTTGGAATTTCGTCCCGAAATTCTGCAGTAGCTTCAGCCTCAGTAGTGGTTGCGTTTTTCTTAAACAGTTAGGGATACTTGAGTTTCATTTGGTCTTCTCGTTCCCAGGTATACTCTGGGCCACGACGAGCATTCCAACGAACTCGGACCAGAGGTATCCTGGTATGCTTGAGGATCTTAACATCTCGATCTGTAATCTCTACTGGTTCCTCGAAGAATCGCAGCTGGTCGTCGATTGTGAGTTCCTTAAGAGGAACTATGAGGGTCTCATCTGACAGACACTTCTTCAGATTCGACACATGGAAAACATTGTGAACTCCGCTGAGTTTTTCAGGTAGATCCAACCTGTAGGCGACTTTGCCAATTTTCTCAATGACCTCGAATGGTCCGACATAACGCGGATTGAGTTTGCCTCGTTTGCCAAAGCGGACTACACCTTTCCAAGGTGAGACTTTGAGTAGCACTCGATCCCCAACCTGGAGCTCGAGTGGTTTTCTTCCCTTATCAGCATAGCTTTTCTGACGGTCACGAACTGCCGCCATTCGCTGTCGTATCTGAGCAATTCTCTCGGTGGTATCTACCACAAGTTCTGGGCCAGTGATTTGGCTGTCACCGACTTCTGCCCAACAGAGAGGTGATCGGCATTTACGTCCGTACAATGCCTCGAACGGAGCGGCTTGGATGCTGGTGTGGTAGCTGTTGTTATATGAAAACTCCACTAACGGGAGGTGCTTTTCCCAGCCATTACCAAAATCGATCACACATGCCCTAAGCATGTCTTCAAGGGTTTGGATGGTGCGTTCAGATTGCCCATCCGTCTGCTGGTGATAAGCGGTGCTCATATCTAAACGTGAGCCAAAGGACTTGTGCATTGCTTGCCACAGTTCTGAAGTAAAACGCGCGTCACGATCAGAAATGATGGAAGTTGGCACTCCGTGCCTTGACACTACTTCCTTCAGATAAATGTCTGCAAGAGTAGAAAACTTATCTGTTTCTTTGATGGCCAGAAAATGTGCAGACTTGGTCAGTCGATCTACGATCACCCAAATGGTATCGTTTCCGCGTTGAGATCTGGGCAGACCAGTAACGAAATCCATGGAAATTTGCTCCCATTTCCATTTCGGGATCTCCGGTTGTTGAAGTAAGCCTGATGGTTTTTGATATTCAGACTTGACTCTCGCGCAAGTCAAGCACTTGCTGACATAGGTTGCTATGTGGGCTTTCATGCCAGGCCACCAATACGTAGTCTTGAGGTCGTGGTACATCTTGTCCGAACCAGGGTGTACCGAATAACGAGACTTATGTGCTTCATCCATCACAAGCTCGCGTAAGTTGCCATAAAGTGGAACCCAGATGCGTCCGTTTACATAGTAGGCACCGTCTTCCTTTTGTTCTAGCCGCTGCCTCGATCCTCGTAGGGATTCAGCCCTGATGTTCTCTGCTTTCAATGCTTCAACCTGAGCATCGCGAATCTGAGCGGGAAGGTTAGATTGGATGGTAAGCTGTAAAGCACGTACACGCTTAGGTAGAGTATCCTTTCGACTGAGGGCATCGGCCACAACGTTGGCCTTGCCCGGATGATATTTGATTGCGCATTCATAATCATTCAAGAGCTCAACCCATCGGCGTTGACGCATGTTTAACTCCTTTTGCTTGAAAATATGCTCGAGACTCCTGTGGTCGGTGTAAATGGTGCACTTGGTACAGTACAGGTAATGTCTCCATATCTTAAGCGCGAATACAACTGCTCCCAGTTCCAGATCGTGAGTAGTGTAGTTTCTTTCATGAACCTTGAGTTGGCGTGATGCGTAGGCAATGACCTTGTCACGTTGCATCAACACGCAACCAAGTCCTTGGATGGAAGCATCGCAGTAAACCACAAAATCATCTGTGCCCTCAGGCAATGAGAGGATAGGCGCGCTACAAAGTCTATCCTTTAGGTGTTGAAATGCGGACTCCTGTGCATCACCCCAACGATAGATGACACCTTTCTGAGTCAGTGAAGTGAGAGGTTGCGCAATCTTGGAGAAGTCTTTGATAAACCTTCTGTAATATCCTGCCAAACCCAAGAATTGGCGGATTTCTTTTGGTGTGCGGGGTGCAGGCCAGTTCTTGATTGAGTCAACCTTGGATGGATCCACATGAATTCCATCCTTGTTTACCACATGGCCTAGAAAGTGGACTTCGCGAAGCCAGAAGTCACATTTCGAAAACTTGGCATACAACTGTTCTTTTCGAAGAAGTTCCAGCATAAGTCGTAGATGCTGCTCGTGTTCCTCCTGACTCTTAGAATAGATCAGGATATCGTCGATGAACACAATAACGAACTTATCCAGGTAAGGCTTGCACACTCGGTTTATGAGATCCATGAAGACCGCTGGTGCATTTGTCAGCCCGAATGGCATAACCAGAAACTCGTAATGGCCGTAACGAGTTCTGAATGCTGTTTTGGAGACGTCCTCCTCTCGGACTCTCAGCTGGTGGTATCCCGATCTCAAATCAATCTTAGAGTAATAGCTCGACCCTTGCAGCTTGTCGAACGAGTCGTCAATACGTGGAAGAGGATAGCGATTCTTCACGGTCACCTTGTTAAGTTCGCGGTAGTCAATACACATTCTGAAGGTACCGTCTTTCTTCTTCACGAATAACACTGGTGCTCCCCATGGCGAAGAGCTAGGGCGAATAAAACCCTTTTCCGAGAGTTCTTGTAGTTGTGTGGACAGTTCTTCGAGTTCTGATGGAGCTAGACAATATGGTGCTCGAGCTACTGGCGCTGCTCCAGGAGCTAGCTCGATTTGGAACTCAACTTGGCGATGAGGCGGAAGACCAGGTAATTCCTCAGGAAATACCTCGGGAAAATCGCGCACAATAGGGATGTCATCAATTCTCTTCTCTTCCGTTGATGTGTCAGTAACGAGTGCTAAAATGGCAGTGTGGCCCTTTCGCAAACACTTCTGGGCCTTTAGGAAAGAGATGATGCCTTCGACAGCACCACTCTTGTCGCCACGAATCATGAGAGGTTCTTCACCAGAACGAGGAATGCGGACGATTTTCTCCTTGCAAACAATCTCCGCTTGATGATGAGATAGCCAATCCATCCCAATAACGACGTCGAAACTACCAAGTGTGATAGGGTTAAGATCGATAGAGAAAGTCTGACCAGCTAAGACGAGGTTACAACCTTTAACTACGTGTGTGGCTTCAAGACTTTTACCGTTTAGCTAGTTCTACAATATGTTTGGTGTTTTAAGGGTAATGGGGTACTCTTAAGCACCTGACTAACTCTTAGGAACACATATCTAACATCTGCACCCGAATTAATTAAAATAGAAACAAGGAAATTGTCTGGTAGGAATTTACCCGCCACAACGTTGGGGTTGTTTCTTTCTTCCTCTTGCCCATTCAGGAACTCATGCTCCCCAGTCCTGCGGTTATCCTTATTGTCTCCGTTATTATTCCCGTTGCCCTGGTTGCCGCTGTTGTCACGTTTCTGTCTCATCTGCGGACAGTTCCTCTTGAAGTGACTCTCAGCACCGCACTGGTAACATCTCTCATTACCCTGCTGGTGTTGCCGTTGGTTCCGGTTTGTAGGATATGGGCTCCTACAGTCTCTAGCCATATGTCCCAACTTCTTGCACCGATGACAACACGATTCCACACACGACCCGCTGTGGTGCCGTTGGCACTTGCGGCATCTCGGTTTATTACCTAGGTATCCCCCCTGATTTTGGTAGTTCAGCTCGAGTTTCCTGTGCGGTTCCCGTCGTATAGAGCTAGGACCCTCACCTTGGTGATCACCCCAAATATACTAGTTACTAATAAGAGCATTTGCATTGGAAGAGTTACGCTTGGGCAACTTGCCCTCTTCCACCGCCTGATCGGTGAGTTGATGCGCCAAACGAACGACTTGCTGGATTGTGGGAAGGTTGGCCGCACTCACAGACCCTTGGATTTCCGGAACTAAGCCTCTGAGGTATAGCTTGATTCGCCTAGATATGGGTTGTGACATGTTAGGACATAAGGTAGCCAAGTCGTTGGACCTCTTTGTGTACGCCTCAATCTCTGATCCTTCCATCTTCAAACCATAATACTCTATTTCCAATTCCAGGATGTCGTCCAGGTGGCAGAATTCTTCCTTAATCCAATCCTTGAAGTCGCTCCAGAGGGTGGCATTCGCGTCTGCCAACCCGAGCATCTGAACTTGTGCGTTCCACCAAGAATACGCTTTCCCCTGCAACATGCCAGTAGCGTACTTTACTCGTTTGCTGGCAGGGCTTTCACTTTCTTCGAATGTATATTCGATTCTTCGGATCCAGTGTAGAAGGCCGATTGCCCCTCCAGTGCCGTCGAAAGTGGGAGGTTTGCACTCCAAGAACGCCTTGAGGGTGCCTATGCGCGTTTGAGGGTGCATGGGTTGACTCCCCGTTTGGGTTGCTAGGGCTTCAGCAACCCGTTCATTAATCAAGGTTGCCAGCTGATCCTGAGTCAAGTTGAGGCGTCCACTCATGATCTTCACATCGAGGGAAAACACGGGTAAGAAGGGTGTTGCGAAAGTGCGTAAGTGTGGAGTGACAGAAGAGAGCAAACACACAGGTTTTTCAAGCAATAGTTGTTACGCTAACTAAGCATACCATGATCAAATGCGCTACTTAAACTAGCAGGCAGGCAATACAAACATATACCATATTACCTATAGCGTTGAGTCTTGCACGTGGAGCGAAGCGTCGTTGTGGATCGTTGAGCACTGTACAGGTTATAGTCTGGTTTTATCCAAAAAGCCTTTCCCTTTTTAAAACCAAGTTCACTATAACCAATGGCTCTGATACCAATCTGTCACACCCCCCAAAATCCACACGCGGAGTATCACCGCTTGGAGGCGTGACGTGACCAGGATCGAGCCACCAATCATATTGAACAACGTATTTTAGTAAATAAAACCAACCACAATACAATTGGTGACCAAAAGGAAGTTAACCAAGTTCAATTTAAACAGCGGAAGCATAAGTCGTTAAACCAAAACATAAGTTTGTAGTTCATAAGTTTAAAGACCCCAAACATAAGTTTCATAAGTTCATAACGTTTATTTAGTAAGTACGGGACATATTAGTTCGCATTCCACAACGACCACCTCCATGTGCAAGCTCCACAGCATCTAACGACCTGCAAGGCATGTAACAACTAGTCAACAACAAAGTTGAGTGAGTTCACGTTTGGTTGTTTAGTTAATGAGTTCGTATCAGAAATCGGAAGTTCGTTTCATAACCATGTATTACCCATTATCCTTGATTCCCAAACCTTTACGATATTTAGTAGGGGCTTCCCATTATGTATGTTACTAGACTAGGCGTATCCATAAGTGTCCTTCCCAATCCGAGGACGGTGTTAAGTATAAGTGTACGTAGGTTTTACGTACGTGCCCTTCTCATCCGAGGACAGTAGTAAGTATAAGTGTACGTAGGTTTTACGTACGTGCCCTTCTCATCCGAGGACAGTAGTAAGTATGAATGTACGTAGGTTTTACGTACGTGCCCTTCTCAATCCGAGGACAGTAGTAAGTGTGAGTGTACGTAGGTTTTACGTACGTGCCCTTCTCAATCCGAGGACAGTAGTAGGTAGTCTAGTAGTGTTGATAATATAAATAGTTATTCAATCCCATTCCCAACCACCGGGAATCCCATGCCTTAGTAAGGGTGTGAACTCACCTCGGTTTGCTCGGTTAGATTCTCAATATAGCTAACAGTCAAGGTCGGTCAATCACGTCCTAGTATGATTTACCAGTTAGTCATTTAGTGGTTTTCAAATAGAACACAAAGTTCCTACACGTATCTATCACACAACATGCATCATTTTAACAGTTTATGCCCATCTAAGTTTCCCATCCACTCCCCACTCAAAATCAAACATACGATAATGCACATAACATATATAACATGTTAGATCATTCACAGATAGCATACTCGACATTTAGACACGCGAGTCACAACTCATGTCATTTCAGCATTTATATTCAAAACCGGCTGTTTTCGGACATTTTAATAAAATGGTTAAATTATTCCAAAAATTCCCAAATTTTTACAGGATGTCTTAAACGTTCCATATTTTATTGTGTAAAAATATCAGGGTCCGGTTCATTACCAATATTTTATAAAAATTCATATTCCGGACTGAACTCAGATTCATGTATTTCTGACCACAGTCCACGGAACAATTTATTAAAAATTCATTGAGTGTCTGATTTACAAAATTCCAGTGGGGTAATTACAAATGCATCGGTTGTCATCTACTGTACAAATTTCATGGTCCGATTCATCACAAAACTCAGGTTATGACTGAAAGTATGACACCCATTTATTGCTGTCAAAATTCAGCTTAAGTTGCTGTTACAAATTAACACTTTAAAAATAGTAAACGGAGTCCAAAAATTACGATTCCGGTGCCATTAGAACCGTATTTCATAATAACATATTTTAGATTCAAAATATCGATTTTTCGTTGAGTTTAAGACCTGTTTACAGCCAACTGAAGTTGGCTGTAACGCTTAGACAGATTCTGATTTTCAGTGTTTAACCTTCTAAATCGTGTTTGATCGATTCCGTTAACAAGTTTAGTGACCACAACAACATCACATACTAATATTATTCAGCACAACATCAGAACATCAACCAATCATCATAATCACACAAGATCTACATGATTTACACTAACATTCATCCATTAACCACCTTGTTCATCACTTTAGTAGACTTTTAGTTGGTGATCTTACATGTTAGTGATTTTTAACCGACGAAACTCTTATTAACCACTTTAGAATAGATCAAGAAGATGTTTAGAGTCACTTACTACTAGCTCGAGGCTAGGGAAGATTCTAGTCGAAAAATGCGTGGATAAAAGCAATGAGAAGAGGTCCTTCGCGTTCCGAATGCACTAAGCCTCCTCGTATGTGATCCTCAACACTTGTATGCTCTTGGAATGAGAAGATCAAAACCGAAAAATGGATGGATGGTGTAGGGGGGTTCGGCCGAGAGCTTTGGAGAGGGAGAGAGTGTGTGTGTTGTGATGTTTGTTAAGTGTGTGTTATGGTGTGCCAAGTCTTGAACTTATAGACAAAGTTTAGGATTATGGTCCAATGGATTATGTGTCTCTTAGATATTAGACATAAGAGATTAGTTTAATCAAAATAGGACATGAGGTGTCCCCTTGGGGACGGTTTGGTTGGGGGGGGGGGGGTAGTCTAGTTCATTTCCAACTAAACATTAGTTATTAGTTAGGTTAATTTAGTTAGTTTAGGGATTAACCCGGTTACTAGTGTGTCATGCATTATAGCGGGTGTTAGGGTATTCAGGGACCCTAACTGGCTCAGAAAAAGATAAACAGTGTAGATGGCAATATTTTATGTTCTGGGTATAGTCCGGTTGTTCGGTTGGATAATGATCCGTTAAAGTGCTTAACAAAGCTTTAAAGTGTCATTATTATTATTTTGTAACGTTTTTTTTACTTTCTAACACTTAGGAAAATATAACGGACTATTTAGTAACCTATCTGTACACTATTAGTATATTAACAAATACGTGTAAGCATAACACAGATATCAGAAAGCAGTTAAGTAATTCCACACAGTCGTCAAGCACATTAATTATTATTAATAAACTGTACGGTTACATGTAAATTCGAGGGTTGTCACACGAAGTACCTAACCTTCGTCAAGGTTACATGCGACGAAGTATCCATCCTTCATCGAGACTACATGTGGCGAAGTATCCATTCTTCGCCGTGACTGAAGGTGACGAAGTATCATAAAGGTTCGTCAAGATCACATAATAACTGCTAACACATTTTCAGTGGGGTTAATGGATCAAACACCAGTTTCTTTACAAGTTGTACAAACCCTAACTACTGCTAATCAAACTAGTAACCCCACAACTTTAATATGCAAATACAACATCATGGATTAACACAAGTCTTGATCATATACAATCACGTTTTCAATCCAATCACTAACATTCTCATTCACATGTAAATCAGGCTACCCGTTTCATTAATCGACAATCACATCATGAATCTGAACATATACAAATCATCAAATCCTCATCATGCAAGTTCTAAGTTTACAACCCTAATTTCACACAAAATCACATCATCGGGATTCTAGCAGAAATAAAAGATAGACACTAACTGTAATACCAGATTGATTAGATAAATCGAGATGTAAAAGCTTCGAGACTCCCTACTGCCGTCACACAGAGAATGAAGAGAGAGAGGATTTAGGGTTTTGTGTTTTACGTAAACTGATTACAAGAGGTTATACAAATAACATAAAAGGGTTGGGCCGTAAACCATTCTGGGCCGAGGCCCCTCTTCGGCGAAGGACATGCTCGACGAAGATCCATTCTTTGTCGAAGTTAGGGATGGTGAATAATCCCATTCTTCGTCGAGGAGAACTTGTGGCAAAGAATCCTATTATTAAACCTTAAATAAACTATAATTAACACCACACATTTAACAACCAAGCATTACACATAAAACATTTATCATTCGGATAACAGAACACCACATAAATCAAATTGTAAAACAGGATTGAGAAGTCAGTGACGTGTATAGGAAAGACCTTGAAATCTCGGGTTGTCACAAAAGTGAACATAATAACGGCAAAGACGAGAAGAAGACTACCTTTATTCTGGAAGATTTGCTGTACATTCTTATATATACCTACATTTACTTATATATTTCTCCCAGTTTTTGTATTTTACAACTACCAACTTACGTATTTAAACTTTTTTTGTAGACACCATCAGATTTACGTGACGTTATGGGGTTGTTATGCTGATCAGATTTTAGAATTTGAGAAGAACCATAAGGATGAAATGAATGTTGTGGTCGTTGTTCAGTTTGGGAAGTATATATTTTGGGGAGGTATATTCTATACCGACACTTTCACTTATCATTCAAGTACATATTTAATTTATTCAAGTTGTGGTTTTATTTACATTTTGCTATAATTAAACAGGTAATTTGTTTGTCTCCAATTTGTATACTATAACTCGAGTCTTCATAAAAAATGAAGTAAAAGAGATTTTGGATTTCAAGAAAAGGTTTGTAATCTTATTACCTTTTTTTATAATATCTTTTGAATACGTATTTTTGTCACATACATCATTTTTTCTGTGCAGTTTCCTTGCTCAGCTTACTGCTTCAACGTCTTCCGGTTATTCTGGATTGAGTTCTTCTGCTATCAAGTCAACGACTGATGAATATCCGAAGTATTGTTACAATTTTTTATTTTTTTTATTTATTATACCTATTATTTTTTCCTTTCAGAATGTTCTAAATTATCTACTATGTATACACCAAAAGTATGTTATTATCTTGGGAACAATTAAGAGCTTTGCTTCAGAAGACTCATGGTTTTACAATGCATGTAAGAGTTGCAACAAAAAGGTTCTTACCAACACTATTTGCAAGGACAAGCAAGATGGAAGTGAAGGTTATGATGAAGTAACTGTCATGTAATGCCAGACTGATCGTTGCAACAAAAGGACCGTTGTGTCTGTTCCCAGGTTAATTTACTTGATTCATTTATTGTCCTAAACATATTACATGATTATTAACAAAATCTTATTTAAAATTTTGACAGGAAAAAAGTTCTAATACGTGTTCAGGATTGTACCGGTATGGTCACTTTGACGTTGTTTGAACGTGAAGTTGTTAAACTGATAAAGGTTAACGCAAACAAGCTTTTGGATAAAAACATTGAGGTAACTTATATTATGGGAATAACATTTCGTTACTTCCTTTATACATTTTAATGTTTATATGTTAAACTGGTATGTTTATAAATTATGTCTCAAAGTTATGCAATATGACACTCTTAATGTTTATCGAACAGTTAGGCAGCGATGGTAACTTTCCCAAGGAGCTGAAGGCATTGTTAAATCGGAGGTTTGTGTTTAAGATAGCCATAGGTTCGTTTAACATAAAAACAAATCAGATGGCTACTCGGTGTCGAAGTTGACTGAAAATCCTGCAATCATCACCGATCTTGATAGGAATTTTGATGCTTTCCAGGTTCGACATACCTTCTATATGTTAGTTGTACTTTTTTGTTATAAAAACTTATAGCACGTTACAATATTTATTGAAATATATGAAATAAATACAGTCTGCTGATGATGAACCTTTAAATGTTGTTCCGTCTGATTCAAATGCAACTGTTAACTTTCATGTTAAGGTATGTCAAACAAATTATGAAATTCACTAATGGTTCAATATTTTGTCATTCACCTTATTTTATCAATTGTTTTGTTTACCGTTTTAGTTTTTATTTTCCGGATTCTGTTTCCCGTACTGGTGATGAAGACACTCCGGTGTCTAATTTGAGCAAAAGCATGTTTACCACACCCTCTGCACCTGAGATGAACTGTTCTGTCAAGATGCTTGAGAATGAACTTAAGCGTAATTTGGATGCCGTGTATGATGTGGATTTATGTTCTTCGCAGTCGTTAACTAAACCACGTAAGAGTGATGGTGAGAAAGATGAAGATTCAAATGTGAATGTGGGGCTTTTGAAGCCAAAGGTTGAAAAGTAGTGTGCCGAATCTAATAGTCATCTCAGTGTTTTCCAAAACTTTTCTATATTTTTTTGAACAATCATATTCAGAACTTTTTATTTGGTTACTTGATGTTGGTTTTTTACCCACTATGTGTGGCGGTTTATCTTTATTATCGTTTGTTATCGTTATATAAATAAGAGATGATATTATTAATCAGCATTTGCATTTTTATATGTACGTTGATTTCTATTTATTGTACGTCGGGTTTTTTTTTTCTTTCGTTATCATTCTAAACTTATATGTTATGACTTGATGTTACTTTTTTACTGACTATATATTATGTTTTATGTTTATTTTGGTTTTTCATTGTTATATCAATAGAAGATGATATTACTAATCACTTTATTTTGGTCTGTCATATATATATCAATAACAGATAATAGTATTGATCAGCCTTTGCTTTTTTTTATATACGTCCGTTTATATTTATTGTAGTTTGTTATCTTTATATCACTAAAGAGACATTAGTTAATTATCCTTTGTTAAATCAACAAATAACGTTATATTTATATTAGTACTAGGTTATCACCCGCGAACTTCGCGGGTAGGAAAATTTACTTTATATTAATCTAACTATGTCAGAAACTTGTTTTATAATTGTTTTGAATTGAAAGTTGTAGTGATTACGGTTGCGAGGAAACTTGTTTTATAATTGTTTTGAATTGAAAGTTGTATTCATTAATTGAAAGTTGTACACTAACAAACTGAACTAATACTGACGGAATTCCCGTCACGGAATCTCTTAATTATATACAATGAATGTGGTCTTTACCAAATATCTCATATTGTTAACCATCTTAAGAATAAGAAATTTCAAGATCATCAAGCATTTGACCCTTTTCTTTTTAGTCAAACTTTTTTTTATTTTATCCATCTAACCAGTTACATTATAAGAGATAAAACACTACTTAAATTGACCATTTCTGAATTAAATTAGTCGAAACTGAGACCAATATCATGGCCATCAACACGTCCATAAAAAACGTATCTATAACATAGTGTAAACATGAGTGCCAAGAGTGTACATCCCAATTTGAATCCCTACTTAATTAAAGGCAATTGCTTGTACTTCGATTGACAGCAAAAAAAAAAAAAACAAAAAAAAAAAACAAAGACAAAATAAAAATAAAGTATAAAGGGATAAAAAGGCCAGTGAAGAAAAAGCTTGAATAAATAAAAGAATTACATGTATACACTCCCTGAAATTACTCAACAATACAGTCCTCACACCGAATCGGTTCAGTTTATCTGAATAAGCAAGATTTGTGGAACCGAAAACCAAACCAATCCAAATTCATAGTTCGGTTCGTATTTTTTCTGGTTACAGATATGGTTCGGTTTCCGGGTTTTTTCAAACCTACAACCCGAACCAATTATATTGTTTTCTTCTGCATGGTCTGGCTAAAAAAATTACCAAGTATGTTAGTAGGCCCATAAGCTCTTCTATTTCTTTCATTTCAATATCCTTCTCCCATGATTGTCACTTGTTTTTAAAGCATAAAAATAAGTAATTTATTCATTTTACTGACAAAATGAAGTAATAAATATAAGCGTCTCTAATGAACATATTCTTGATGATCTAGCTTCACTTGACAAAAATGAAGCCGTGAATTATGTTTATCATTCCAAAATTATAAAACATATAAAATCGGGTATAAGTTTGTTATTTATTAAATAATTTTATAACAAAATGAGGGTACACAATATACGTCTTACTTTAAGTTCGGAAGATGTGTGGAGGCTCTCCTTTTCTTAGAAACTGCGTCTTTAGGTAATTCTTCCTCTTGTGACTGTACTTCATAAAACTCCAGGTTCCAACTAATCTTCAGCTTCATCAATCAAATTTTAATCCTTAAGCCACATTCCTCACAAACGATAGCCGTAAGGATGCTACCGCTCGAGACACGCCAAGCGAAGCAATTCACTTTCAGATCAGCAATCCTACTCCATTTATAAACATTAGCAGGCCCACCTGGATCCCAACTTTGCTTCCAAGACGCCTCTGACCCGTTTAACCAATTATAAAACATTAAAAAATAGGGTATAAGTTTGTTATTTATTAAATAATTTTATAACAAAATGAGGGTACACAACATACGTCTTACTTTAAGTTCGGAAGATGTGTGGAGGCTTTCCTTTTCTTAGAAACTGCGTCTTTAGGTAATTCTTTATCTTGTGACTGTTCTTCGTCAAACTCCAGGTTCCAACTCATCTTCAGCTTCATAAATCAAATTACCTGCATCATACCTGCATCAGGCGACTAATCCTTAAACCCTCAGTCTCTAAAGTTGCTTGTAAATAATAAAATAATCACAGCTAATAAAATAATAAATAAGAACACGTAATTTTAGTATCAGACTGCAGATATAAGAAAAACCTTATGCGTTACACCAGATATTATAAAAAGATGATTTTTTTCGAGTACCATGAGCCAGATGAAGTAGAAGGCAAATAGAAAACAATGAAGCCAAGAATCCATCTATTGTTTTGGCAATGATCATTAACAATTTATTCACAATGGAGTTTTAAGTTTTATTATGACCAGATTCTGAGAATAATTGGTATATGGCATAATCAGTTTGGTTCTAACCTTGAGGTGTTGTCATGGAGCCCGAATTACTTGCAGCTAATGATCCTCTCGACCATAATCATAAACTATCATGATCTCCGACAATCAAAAAACAAAGAGCTTAAGCACAAAGGCATATAAATATGGAGCAGATTATGGGCCTGATTTATACTGCCTGTGCATGGTTAAAAGAGTAGTATGCCAATTTTCATGTTGCATCTATTTTTGCTAAAATGTTTTTTTTCTTATCAATGGTGTAATGATATATGATAACAACGACTGGAATGTAGGAACGTTAATCGCAAAATACAAACAAATAGCTGTTTTTTCTCATTTTAATTAGATTAAAAGACTATTGATAAATTTATAATCTGCTTACTACAAATGCACTAATGAGATGAGAAGAAGATAACCCCAGCAGGTGGCATAGGGTCGCGAGTAAACTTGCTGCCACCTGGAGCCCATGGAACTGTTCATTAACAGCACAAAAGAAAGCAATTCATATAACTTTTAATTTTTAACAAGATTTATTTATATAACTGAATACTAAAGCAATAAAAATGGGTAATGGAATCAAGAATGATCTATGAGATTTTTATTTTTCATTCTTTAACGATTCCATCATAACAAAAGCTACCTTAAATTCTTCTAGCACTTACCGATGTAGGGATCAGGGTGGCGCCACTTATCGTACCATGACTCACCATCAGCAATCATCTCCATTACTGCCATTAGACTGCCAAACACAACAAATATCAGTTTAGAAATTCAACCTACAATTTGTTTACCAAAACGGACCCGTCAAAGTAAGAAATATACATAAATCACAAAGAAACACAAAATCCACATTCAATTCCAATACCAATAAAGCTCTAAAAACATTTCATAAATTCAACCAATTTTGCTACATACGAATAGAAAAAAAAGCGTAAATGGAAAGAACTACATTGATATGAAACCACCGAATCACTAACCACTTTATTACCCTTCGCTTCCACACTTGCACACAAGCCAAAGTGGTCGGCACACTCCAGCAGCACCGCTTTAACCTGATCAAGATGAGCTTCCAATACCAATAAAGCTCTAAAAACATTTCATAAATTCAGCCAATTTCACTACATATGAATAGAAAAAAAAAGCGTAATTGGAAAGAACTACATTGATATGAAACCACCAAATCACTAAACCACTTTATTACCCTACACTTCCACACTTGCACACAAGCCAAAATGGCCGACACACTCCAGCAACTTCGCGGGTAGGAAAATTTAATTTGAATTAATACAGGTGGTCGGAAAAACTCACCGAGGTAGTAGCCGTATCTTCATCATCTAAAGATGAATCATAGCCCTACTTATCAAAGTAGCAAATTAAAAAAATAAAGTGTATTCATATTTAACATATTAACTACTTATTTTAATACTAAATTAAAAAAAATGTAGGCTAATCAATTAACTTGACTCACCTTTTTTAACCCGTATCCAAACTACCCGTTTCACCATTACACAACCTGATTCTCTGGTCTTTAATTTTTCCAAGACATTCCAAAAATTGAATTTTTTTCTTTGAACTACCCGTTTGACCCAGACTAATTTTGCTCCAAACCCATATTGACCCAAACTTAATTAATATCTTTTTAAATGAGCCGAACTCATTTTGCTCCAAACCCGTTTAAGCTGAACTCATTTTAATCCAAACCCATATTGACCCGAACCCATTATGACCCAAAGTCGTTGCTTTAATCGGTGAGTCGCACCTGCCCGACCCGCCCAAATTTGCTAGTTGGTCCAAATAGTTTCCTTAAAAGTTACATGCAAAGTAAATCTTTGTTATGTACTAAGTTTAAATATACACAGGTTACAAAAAAGTTAATTATATGATTTATGAGTGTTTATGTATAACTTTGAAATGAAATAAGCATACGTTAACAACTGTCACATAAGTTACATGATCAAGATAGAACATACATCGTTCTTAGTTACAATTTAGTGATTAATTTTTTTTTTTCCAATTTGACTTAGATTTAATAATTATGAAAGTTGACTGTTATTTAGAAAGAAGAAAAAAAATCTTACTAGTATCCACTTCAAGTAAAATTAATTTAAAAGAATAATCACTAAACTTATCTTGATATTAATTCCTTTTTAATATATATATATATATATATATATATATATATATATATATATATATATATATCAAATTTGGTTCCTCCACATGAGATAAAAGCTTCTACTAAATAAAATATATTAAAAAAAAAGCATTTAAAGAAAATTTAAAACAACACATATTAAAAAAAAAGCATTTAAAGAAAATTTAAAACAACACATTTGCACCTTTTTTGCAAGAGAGGTAACAAAATGGGTGGTTGGGCGATGGGCTAAAATAAGATAACTTTGGTGTGGGTCGGGTCGACCCTAATTTAGCAAATGGTCTAAAGATTCTATAATAACTCTCAATAATTCAAATTATCATTTCCTTATATTGCAAGCTACAATACAATATCACCAGAAAGAGCATCTAGCTGAAGACAATACAATTTATCCACACGTCTGCAATTTGGACAAATACACTTGCAACTGCAGTTTCTGGCCAATGATTTTCAAAGAAAATATAGAAAATAAGACATTAAGCATTTTTGTTAGCTACAAAGCATTTGTGAAAAAAAAAAACTACAGCTAACCAATGTAGTGTAAGAACCTCCTTTGCAAGATGAAACTGACATTTTCCAGCCAACACCACACCACCACCATTGGTAGCATACATATTAGTTGGATACAAAAATCTGAAAATTAGTATGTCATAATGATTTTTTATAATTATATACCGGAACTTTTGTTCAATGAATCCACGAATTATGATCAAATTGGCATATACCAGAACAAATTCGGCAATATAGAAGAGCTCTTGTTCAATGAATCCACGAATTATCATAGCTGGTGAATACGTAGGCCACATGGCAGAAGTGCACTTTTGTCTACTGTCACATTAAATCGAGATATTGCAACGCGTGATCTCCTGTCACATTAAATCAAGATATTATAACGCATGAATTTATTTAGTTGCCCAGTATTTCTATTTGAAATAAAAGACCCAAAGTGTACTTGATACCAGAATTCTTGTTTAAGGTTATTGAAGCCAGGTCAATGATTTTCTCAACCCTAGCACTATCAAGACCTTGCAATGAACGAATATATAACTAAATGTGGTTACCCTAATTAAAGTAATAAGATGTAAAAATATCCGAATGTTAGCACAACTTGACAACATAACAATCTGCATAAATAGGTAAATGGCATGTGTGTGCTAGAAGATCTTTGATAGGTCTTAATTTTTTTTCAATAAGGGTTGGGATTTCACATTCTTCACCTCTATTGACCTTCACCCTTAACATCATTGGATCCTCAATCTCAGCCATTCTAATAAATTTAGCTGGAGCACGCTTCATATTTGTAAAATGTATGAATGTTAATATGAATTCAAACTGTGTATTCATAAAACTTTAAAGAAAGCAGAGAAGACCAAAACCTCATTAAGAGCCATCATTTGAATCCTCAGAACCTCAACCATCAACCATCTTTTCTAGTGAACCCATTTAAGCGGCTTGTGCAATTGTATGCAACCGAACCTTTTAGCATCTTCATTGCCTAATTTCATCAACCAAGTAGTTAAAACAATGTAGCAATACAACACTTGTTTGTTCTAAAATTGTAGAGGTGGCAGTTTCAACCTGTATAACGATAAACGTGTTGCTTTTGTCCTATCTGTATTCTCTAGGACTCTAATGGGTCAAATAAGTTAAACTAAAATACTTGACTAAAAAGAGTTGAATGGGTCAAAGTTGTTCAAATTGTATTTTAATACATATATAATAAACCTTCTAATCGCTTTATAAGAGAAAGTTTTAACTAATTTTGTTTTGCAATCATGATTAGCATAATATATATATTTCATAACAAATAAAATAAAATGAATGAAAATGGTTTGTTGGCTGGACTTGGTCTGGTAATAAAGGTAATTTACTCTTAAAAGTAAGCCAACCGGCCCAACCCATTCAAGGGTGGATTCAATATATATTTCATCTTTATTGTATTAAATAAGAAATTATTAAAAGTATAAATGGGTACGATTAATTAGCTGAAATTGAACATACCAGTTCTGTTTAGCAGCATTTCTCCACTACTTAATAGCCAATGGAAGTGATGAAAACGCCATGATGTTTTCAAAACATTTAACTATAATGTTTTCCCTAAATAGAAGGCAATTCATTGTTGTTGGTATTCCCTGAGAATCATCATCACCAAAACTTTCAACGTTATCTTATAAATTGTCAACAACTTTAAACTTTAAGACACTTTGACCCATTAAACCTACAGTATTAATTTAATTTTACTTGTTCGTGTACATACACTCAGCAGTCTTTGGCCCATTTTCCATATCAAAAGTTCAAAAATGTTACAAAGAATATAATAAAAAAGACATATAACAACAATACCTTTATTATCTTCCAATAATCCAAATCCGATTCATCTACAACCCCAAAAAACCAATGCTATGAACTAATAGAAAACGCTACTTGATGAGAACATAATCATTCTATGATGTACATAATTGCCTTCAGTTTATAGTAAAAACCCACTTAAACACAACCTAAAAATCAATACCTATGCTTTGTAAAAAAAAATGATGAAGAAGAACATAACCTGGAAATCAATACTACATATTCAACACCAAATCGGACCCAATCAGTAAACACAATGGTGAAAAAAAATCTGAAAAAGACCCAGTAACAACCATTTACATATTGAAGCAAAAACGGTACAACATCAAGACTGACAAATCAAGACCCATATAAACGAACAACGACACAATACATCCTAATCAGAATATTATTAGTTTGTCCAACTGAGAAAAACTAAGATAATAAATGCCGTAATTCACTTTACCATAAGTAGCGTAACAGAATAATCTTTAACAACAGAATCAAACTTTCAGCCCCAAAATATAGACTACTACTTTAAAAAGGTCAAATCCCCTAATAAATACTTAAAAGTTAATCAAGTACACTTTACACAATATCCTTTTCCATAGAACCATAACTATTTAACACCATCCACGCATCCAGATTCTAATCTTATTCACTAAACCTAATTGGACTCCAAAATCCCCAAATTTGAACCACAATTAGGTTATAGACTTATAATAAAAACCTAACAGAATCATCAAAGTCATCAACAAAAACCAAGATTAATCATCAAAGTCATCAACAAAAACCCAACCAGAACACCGACGCCGTCATTCTTGATAATCCTCTGAAAAAAAAAAAGAACGATCTTCATCAAATAAACATCAATTTTGGGGTTAAAGATGGAGGTTAGGGTTTACAAAACAATCATAAACAGAAGTATGAGATTTCGAATACCTGATATTGAATTTGATGAAATTAGGGTTAGAGTACGCATACCTTAGTCTTCAGAAAGAAGAGTATAAGCTTGAAGAATTAGGGTTTGCGATGTTGTATGACGAAGAAGGAGCATGTTTCTCCAATCCGGTTCACACATTGATGGTGTCACGAAGAAGAATCCTGAAATTTCTTGATGGAGAAGATGAAGTTAGGGTTTGAATAGAGATGGTGTCACAAAGAAGATTCCTGAAATATATTGCGTATCCGTTTTCATGAGATGGTAGAGAACATATGATAGAGAATATCAAACAGGAAGCGGCATTATCAAACATGAATCGATAATTGAAGAATTGTTACCTGTTTGTTGAATCATTTGGAGAACAGTTATGGATCCAGTACATCGATGAATGAGATGGAGGCTAGGGTTTAGAAAAGGATGATATATACGATCCAGATTATTGACCCAAATCCAAATTCCAACCCCGAGTTAGAAACGGATCCCGCGTGGAATTGTGTATTTGTGTGTATTGAGAAATCAGAATGGATTCCCTCCCAAACTCACAAAACACCTCAACCATAGGTTGCCACATCATCAAAAAGCTTCAAAATCACATGCCACATAGCCCAAATCCATCTCATATATATATATATATAAATATATATAAATATATATATATATAGAGAGAGAGAGAGTAGGGTTCGCACGGAAAGTGTGTTTTTCCTAGAAAGTCTAGGAAGCGATCTGGTCCATCCGATTGGTGTGTTTAAGGGTTGAGATTAAATCAATGGCAATCTTGTAATATTTGAGTTTAATTAATTGATTGTTTTAAATGAATAGGGGCAATTTTGTCAAATGGCCGTTTTTTAAATCAGTTAGATAACTGCAATCCCTACTTTCATGGGATTTTCCCTCTCTCTCTCCATTATTGATTTGATTTTCTCTCTTTCTCTCTCCAATCCAACCCTAAACATAATAAAACCTGCGATCTCTACTCCCCCTTGCTGTTGGCGACGCAAAACAGGACCCCAAAAGCATTCAGATTTCGGTTCCAAGGCTTGTTGATGCCCCTTTTCTTCACTAGGTATTCATATCTTGTGTTGTGATTAAAGTTCTTGAAGTGCATATACGTTTTCGGTCTTAATCTGCTTGTAACTTGGCTGTGTTTTTTCTGTTTTAATTGATGATTGTAGAGAGGCATGTAAAACACAGCGTCAAGAATCTGCTTGCTGTTAAAACACAGCGTCAGGAATCTGCTTGCTGTTAAAACACAGCGTCAGGAATCTGCTTGCTGTTAAAACACAGCGTCAAGAATCTGCTTGCTGTTAAAACACAATGGCCTGCTTACTGTTAAAACACAATGTCAAGAATCTGCTTGCTGTTAAAACAACATAAAACACATTCAGAGTGTTAAAATGCAAAATAACTGTTAAAACACAACCTGATTATATATTGACTTCAGATTGTTAAAACACACTGACTTCAACCTCTCTGACTGGTAAAACACATCACCAAGAACATGCAGATAGTTTCAGATAAACACATTGACTTGCAGATTTGAATTCGAAAACAATAAAAATTCCGAAAATCATGGAATTTTAGTTAATGAAGATACATTCCAAAAATAAAATTAAAATGTGAAATTACATGATAGCCCTTCTACTTAAAATCCCTCAATGACACATGTCCAAATCTTATTCCTTCCTAGACTTTCTAGGAAAAATAGACTTTCCACCCAACTCCTACTCTATATATATATATATATATATATAGATTACTTTTTCCAACTTTATCAAACCTACCATCCTAATAACATTCTTAGTATATTAAAGTTTTTTAAATTTTTTTAAATGTTAATCCGTTTCCATTATTCAAAATATTATAAAAAACATTCCATATAAACGAAATTTAAATTTCGTAAGTACTAAAATATAAGATGCTTTAAATTTAAATGTTGAAATTAACCATAATATGTATGTTAAAGTTGGAAGGTTTGAAAATCAATATATATAGAAACTTTATTCGGTTATTTAATTTTAATTAAAAAATATTATTCAAAGTTTTGACTTTCCAATATTAACAAATTAATTATTAATATTTTATTCAATATAATTAAATGTGTAGATTACTAATGTTTCCTTAAAAAAACAGATTTACAACTTATAAATCTCTTCATCTCATTTCATCTCATTTGTAGTTTTTAGTTCAACCAATACATGCCTTTCACTACAAGAGTATTGTAAGCCAGTTTGAACAATCGATTACTTTCTTATTCCAATAACGTCTTCTGCAATGTATAAACGGTCAAAGCATGATTCCAATTCTTTGGGAAACCAATCAAACAAGGAAAACACTTCAGGCTGTGAGTTTTTATTTATCTGTCACATTATTTATTTGTTTATATATGATTATAATGTAATTCATTTTTCTTTATTACAATGATAGCCACTTCAAGAAAATCCAAGCGTAGATCTGCATGTACGTCCAATAATCCATTGAATATAAACAACTCAACAGGTAACATTTTTTTGGATTCTTATGATGTTAGTCTATTTTGTATACCTACAATAAAAATCTAGAAATACGATCTTTATGTTATGGGTCATTTATTTAGATTTTGCGGCTGGCATCTCAAGAAGTCCTTTTTCAGACATGTATATCGTTTGTATGTTTTTTAATTCACTTGAACACCTAAAGTATGTAGCAATATATAACATATAAACTAGAACTAGAAAACGTAGATATTTATAAACACAGTTACATAGTAGCCGTCCAAACTATGTAAAGTTTGGAAGTAACAAACATGTTAACCTACTTACAAACAACTATTTTAACACCACATAAGTTACGCTAAGTTTCTTCGTTAGCCAAAACTACCATATGTTATGGTTCAAAGCCGTTTCAAAGTTTCAAACATCACCACTAGCGGAAAACATCGGTAAGGAACAAAACACCAATATCTGGAAAGTACTGGAACGTGTAATGATCACCTTCTTTTATGTTGTTATCTTTAAGCCATTTCGCCCAGCCTTTGACAACGTACTTGATACTGTTTTTATTTGGCTCCGCCCTAACATCATGTTTTGTCTCCACATTCTGCCTGTTGACGATCTTAACTTTCAAGGTTTCGTCAATTCCTGTCATCCGTGCTACTGCAACCGGTATGCGCTATAAGTTACAAAACATAATAATAATTTCCATTAATGATGTTGAAGTATTAAAAAAATACAAAACTTAAGCAAATTATTTAAACATATTAGATGCCTATTAACATATAATTTTGTCGGAACTTACAAAGCGTTTGGTGTGTGGCACAATAAATATCAGCCGACCAATTTCATCATCATCAATCTCCTCTGATTCAGCCGAAGAGTCTTCAGAATCCGATATTACGACAACATCGTTTTCAGCTCCAGCCATTCCAAGAAACATTTAAAACGTTGATCCATTTTAGTAACGCGAATTTTTTTTATTTTTTTTCTCTTTGTTGTAGTTTAGAAGAATGACAAACATACATGAGATGCATAATACCATTCCTCGCCATTTTACATCTTTATTCTACTTTAGTGAGTTTCTTTTATTACATAACCATATCTTATATTTCTAACCCTTTTTATTCAACCTAATCTAATAAAACACCTCACTATTGTTGAAAGTTTTACTTTAACACAATGATACTTTCGTTAAGTACAAAATTTTTCATATAGTAATTTGTTCGAACACCTGGTGTGCATCTTATATTTAATGTCTTTTAGCATTTCCCTGTGTTTAGATGACTTCCTAAATCTGTTTTTTTTTTCATACCCCAAGACATGTATGCAGTCAATAGACTAACAACATATGTACGTTCTGTAACTAAATCAAGGTAAATATGTCAACCAAACAACTTACATCTAAGTTTATGTATACAGATTGCCATTTTCATTAACTTATTCCAACCAAGAAATGGCATATGAACATCAAGATTGAAAAAAAAGGAATTACTTTACCTGATTTTTGTTGAATTAGAAACCGTATTATGGAGAAATGAGCAATACAAATGAGAGAAATTTAGATGCCTTATCACAAATACACTAACCGAAATGATCTTTGATGGAAGGGTAGACATAAAGAAGTTCAACTATGATGGATATTTTGACTTTTTGATACATCCTTCATTATGAGAATATGGCTTTGAATAGAAAATTACATAAAATCTGATATATTGTTGCTGCCGCCGTTTTGTTATATATATATATATATATATATATATATTTTATTATACATTTACCTTTTCATATAAAAGTTTAAAATTCACATATTCTGTTTTGGTTGATAATTTACAACAATCATTTATCATAATATATTTAGAGAATATTATAATACTAACTATTTTTGATGTTGTACTAATTGATTTAACGTTTACTAATTTTGTTTTCTTACAAAAGTAATGCTACTATATGGTTTCTTTGGTTTTTGATGTTAATACAGTTTTAACTCCAGCAGTTACACAAGACGAGTGCAGGGAGAGGTGATGCGTAGTCGAGTGTTATATATATTAGGTGTATATTTTAAGCCCCTTTAACACTTTTTAGTCAAGTTTTAAATTTATAAAACACGATATTTACTAACACTAGACACACATATGGGCAAGTGCACCCATCGTGAGCGTAGTATAGTGTTGGTAAGATACCGAGGTCGTCCAAGGACACAAGAGCTTTTAGTACCGGTTTATCCTCAACGTCTAATCAAATAAAAAAGTTTAGAAAAAATGTTTTAAACTAAGAAAAATAAAAACTAACTAAAATGCTGAAAATAAAAATAAAAGAAAAACAGATAGACAAGATGAATCACTTGGTTCTGACTCGTATCTAGTGTAACCTTTGATTATTTCCGCACTTTTGCACATATTTAAGAGATTATCTTAGTTATTGTAGTAGGCCCCTCTTTTGAAGGTGACGTTACCCTCACCCCAGTAGTTTGAGTCAGCAAGGATACAATCCTAAAAGGGTGGATTATTGGAAGATAATTAATTAAGTTATTAATGCAATATTATGGTAGGCCCCTCTTTTGGAGGTGACGTTACCCTCGGCTAAGTAGTCTGAGTCAGCAGGGATACAGTCCTAAATAGCCGGGTTATAGTATTAATAGTAGTTAACTTATGAGGGGATCAAAGAGTTTGGACCCCTGCCATCCAATACCGTGAAGTATTGAAGGAGGTCCTACTAAATTTGACCCAGGTCCATTGCAGGACCTCTAAACGCTGAACAATGGCAAGACCTTTACCAAACCGTTCCCTTAACCCCCAACCAGGTAGCCAACATACCTCCATATAGACCGTGGAGATATGAATGGTGAAAATCTTTTATTTTATATAGACAGTAAAATAATGCCAAGACACCACGGACAAACGATAAGGAAAGATCACCTTCAACATAAGCAACTAGTTATTAAAGTCATTAATACAAAACCAAATAAAAAGTGCAAAAGATTAGAAATAAAAAGTATTACACTAGACACTTTGTCTTCACCAAGTGATGTAAGAGACTTAGGCAAACATGGCCTTGATTGTCAAGAACTCTTACGATCAATCTTGGATCCCGAGACGACTCACACACTCTACGATGGACAATGGATGATGGTGGTGGATGATGGTGTTATGGTGGTGGTGGGTGGTGGGTGAAGTGTGAGAGAGGTGGTGTGCCAAGGGATGGTTTGAGCTTGAGCCAAGCACTTCTATTTATAGGCTGAACAGAAGCTCGGGCACGGCCCCGTGTCCGGTGGGCACGGCCCCGTGTCCACATCCTTCTCTTTCTTCATTTAATGCAGTTTTGTCTTTTTAGTTGACCACGCCCCCGTGTCCGCTGAGCACGACCCCGTGGTGCAGAAGAATCTTTGTACTATGCAGATTTGTTGGATTGTGCGAATCTTATAGTTGACCACGGCCCCGTGTCCGCTGAGCACGGCCCCGTGGTGGGCAATAGAAGCTTCTACCACTTTGTCTTTTCTGCTGACACTTGGGCACGCCCCCGTGCTGGCTGAGCACGGGGCGTGTTCAGGCTTCTGATCTCTTGTTTTGCTTGGGAAGATGCTGTCGTGGGGTCGGGCATGTCACATTTTGTTCCTTTTCTTGTATTTATGTTAGATTTTGATGTCTTTTTGCTTCTTTTGTTAATTTGAGCTCATTTAATCCTGAAAATACAAAAGGAAGACAAAAGCACACTTTTTCCAACATTAGTACTAAAAAAGGGTTAGTTTTATGCCTCATTTGATGAAATTTATATGTTACATTTTGAACACATCAAATACCCCCACACTTGAATCTTTGTTTGTCCTCAAGCAAAACTCTTTAATATGTGGCTATTTACACTCCCAAATGGAATGGGTAGAAAAGAAGGTTTTGGGCTTGTCGTAGAGTGTCGGGATGTCCAAGATTCTTTATTTAATTTTATTTTTATTTATTTACCATCCTATTCGTCATGATTTATTTAAAACTTTTCATAAGATAAATTACTTATTAGGGCATAACATGCCTTTGTAAAATTCTATTTATATACAAGTTCACATACCTCACGGGGATCACTCAACACTCGGCCGAAAATGTATTTTTGTGGATCACTCGAGAGCGGGATGGAACTTACTCCTACCATATGCTTGCCAAGCAATCAATCCTCCTCCTTTTTAACTTATATACCTTTGTAAATATCAAGAGGACTTTGTGGGTAAAGGGTTAGGCTTGGATTAAAGGTAGGTGGTTGGGTTGGTGGTTAGTAGAAAAAGGCGAAAAGCGTAACAAGTGTCGGTTTTCGTATGACTTTCTATTTTCGTAACTTTTATTTTGATGAAGCTATTATTCAAACAAAGTTATTTTTGATGAACTTGTTTGTTTATTTTCTTTTGCTTCATCATCAACACAAATATATATATATATATATATATATATATATATATATATATATATATATATATATATTTTGAAAAGTCATTTGAAGAACCGAACTTGTTACTAAAACAAAGGGTTAAAAATGAAAAAGGTTTTGGTGGGTAAAAAGGGTGTTTGGTTTGGGTTATGAAATGAAAAGGTTTAGGCTCAAAGGGGCTAACTAGGGGGATTTTGGGTAGGTGGTAAAAAAAAAGAAAAATAATGGTGTAGAAATAAAAAGGGTTAGTCCTAATGCCTCCATCATTTACTTACTCGGGTTTAAGTTGGTAAGGACCGGGAATGTATCATCATGGCAAGTTCTAGAGTCGTAGGAACCAGGCGGCTATTCACACAAGAAACGAAAATGAGCATTTAGTCAAATGATATGTAAGTGTTTGCTCAATAAAGGCTCAAAACTCACTTTTGTGGGAATGGGTTTTTTATGTGATCAAGTATATATAATTAAATTTTAACTAAGCTTGTCATGCCTTTTCATAATTTTCTTATGTTGGTTCTTTTTATCACGACGCTATCGGTTGTAAATTTGTAAAAATATAACCTTTTTAAGAACTTGAATTTCCCGAGTTAAACCTAGACAAGTAAAAAAAAATGAAAAATTTTTGAAAAATTTTTGGGTGATTAGCGGTTCCAATAGAGTTTTGTGTAAGGCTTGTATTTAGGACTTGCAAGATTCAAAGTTTTAGCATCCCCCCACACTTAAATTACACATTGTCCTCAATGTGTCCCAAAAATAAGTTTTTAGGTTGATTGAATGTGTAAAAAGGTGTAAAAAGCAAAAATTTTGTGTTACTGGGCGCTGAACACGGCCTCGTGTTAGCCGGGCACGGCCCCGTGTTCAAGTGCCAGTAACAAAATTAAAACAAGAGAAACAGAAGCCTGGACACGGGGGCGTGTTGGGTGAACACGGCCCATGTCCAGTTACCTGAACTGGGTCTTTTTCTGCAGACTGTGCAGCACGGGGCCGTGTTGGGTGGACACGGCCCGTGCCGAACTTACTGTAAACGAAGAAATTTGTCGGATGGTTCTGTTTTCCTGTATGGAGTGTTGGTTCAAGTTTCCCTTGCATCCTTTGCCATCTCAAGTGTCTTTTATTCATTTTAACACCATCCAAAACACCAAATTAACTAAACCATCATTCATTAATCATAGAGAGAATTACATAATAGTCCTAAAAATTAAAAATATTAGCTAGTTAGGTCAAAGAGACACAAGAAATCCAAGAAGTTTCTAGCCTACTATTTATTCTACTAGCAAAATTTCCGATAAGATAGATCTCTCGGTTAAAAGTGGCTTGACAACTTCTTCCTACGGGTATGCGCTCCTCATACATCGGCGAGCCACTCTTCGATCTCCCTAGGGAGAAGAAAAGCGGGCTCATGAGCATTAGGTTGAGGAGGTGTAACTTCCACCGGAATTTCTTGGAGTTCTTCAAGAGGAGGCTCCGCCGGAATGTCATCCCAACCGGTAGGATTTTGAATTTCAGGTGCGAGGTTCCAATCCTCTTGAGGGAGGATTGGTTCCACAGGAGGTGTTACCAGAATGTTTAACCTCTGGTGCAAGAGGTTTATTTCCCGGAAACTGTTTTCCAACCCCACCGAGAGATAGTTTATACGGTCAATGAGGACTTCCTCCACCGAAGTCATCTCGTCAAGTGCTTCACGTAGTGCCATTACGTATCTCACGAGAGTTGCTTCAATCGATGGCCTCCTTTCTCGTCGACTGTTCCTTGAGTGTGCAGAAGAGGTTCCGCTGTTTTGGCTAGACATTCTACGAAAACAAACCAAAAACAGTTCGTTTTAATGAAACAGTACTACGGGCACGGCCCCGTGCTCGATGAGCACGGCCCCGTATTCAACTTTCTGCAGATTTTTAGAACAAGGAATCTTGGGATTTCAAATTATTTTCTCAATTTATGAAGCTTTTTGAGCAGAAATAACTTAAAACAATGTTGGGTAACTTATTTTTAACAAGATTCCTTGAACAAAAATTCAATGAACATCACAACAAAGCTTGAAATCAAGCTTTAATGGAGTTCTTGGTGCAAGAAAGATGAAGAAGAAGGCAAAAGATAAAAGAGGAAAGGACAAGATGCTTGTAAGAAGCTTCTCTTAGAACATACCTAGGATGGTAAGTCAGAAAATCCTTTCAAATCTCTGTCCCTGGATGGTCCAAATGTGCAGGGTTCTTGGCTGCATTTATAGAAAACGACAGCGTGCTGGACACGGCCCCGTGTGCAGGCAAGATCCTGACACGTTTTGTCCGTATTCTGAAAAAAGTCAGAAAGGAATCTTTTGGTGGACACGGGGGCGTGTTGACCTGGACACGGCCCCGTGTCGGAAGGCTGATTTATGAAGTGCGTCAATTTTTAAGGAACTTTTCCGGATCGGGTGGTTCCTTACTGGATGGAACAACCCCAAAGTGCCTAAGATACCTCAATTGATCTAGATTAAGACGAGAACGCAAGAGGTTGTCGGTGAGGGTGATTCCTATGCTATATGTAGGTGGACAAGTCCAACCCTTTTCTGGGCTCTCGTTAAAGAAGGTGTATGTCGAATCGCTCAGGTCTATATATGCATCAAACGAAGTTGATGGGGAGTCCTTCATGGCACAATCGACACAGGGACGACTATCGCTCAAGTCCTCACTAGAGTTAGAAGTATCATTGGAAACAATGAAGTTGTTTGAATGCGTTCCCAACCTCTCTTCTTGGTTATCGCCTTGGAAAAGATTATTGAGGTATTCCCTAAGTTCTTCTAACCAATTAAAAATTAGATCTTCTAGTTGAAATAATTCATCGAGAAGCATTTCTCCTAGAATATCCGGTTGGGCGCATTCGAGGGAGCGATAGGGATTATTTTTACTTTCGCCCCTTTTAAGGATACTAGGAAATTATGGGTCTATATAGTGGGGTTTATAATTTAGAAAAAAACATTCTATTTCTTTATGGTTACCACCACACAATTGACACCACATAGTACCATAAGAGTGCCGAAAGTAAAAAGTATCAGTATCACTCATGTTTGTGTAAGAAATTACCAACCGTTGGGATCTTACGGTTCTGTTTTCAGTAACTGAAACTTGGGCACGGGGGCGTGTTGAGTGGGCACGGCCCCGTGTTCAGCGTACTGTCTGACTTAAAACTGGATTGCCAATTCCAATGATTGGGCACGGGGCGTGTTCAGCGGGCACGGCCCGTGCTGGGTTCTGCAGAAGCTGAAAAACTAAAAAAAAATCCTAAAAAAATGAAAAATAAGAAAAAACGATTAAGCCGTTAATTCCTAACTTTCTTAAAATCCTTGTGTCCCCGGCAGCGGCGCCAAAAACTTGATGCGTAGTCGAGTGTTATATATGTTAGGTGTATATTTTAAGCCCCTTTAACACTTTTTAGTCAAGTTTTAAATTTATAAAACACGATATTTACTAACACTAGACACACATATGGGCAAGTGCACCCATCGTGAGCGTAGTATAGTGTTGGTAAGATACCGAGGTCGTCCAAGGACACAAGAGCTTTTAGTACCGGTTTATCCTCAACGTCTAATCAAATCAAAAAGTTTAGAAAAAATGTTTTAAACTAAGAAAAATAAAAACTAAATAAAATGCTGAAAATAAAAATAAAAGAAAAACAGATAGACAAGATGAATCACTTGGTTCCGACTCGTATCTAGTGTAACCTTTGATTATTTCCGCACTTTTGCACATATTTAAGAGATTATCTTAGTTATTGTAGTAGGCCCCTCTTTTGAAGGTGACGTTACCCTCACCCCAGTAGTTTGAGTCAGCAAGGATACAATCCTAAAAGGGTGGATTATTGGAAGATAATTAATCAAGTTATTAATGCAATATTATGGTAGGCCCCTCTTTTGGAGGTGACGTTACCCTCGGCTAAGTAGTCTGAGTCAGCAGGGATACAATCCTAAATAGCCGGGTTATAGTATTAATAGTAGTTAACTTATGAGGGGATCAAAGAGTTTGGACCCCCGCCATCCAATACCGTGAAGTATTGAAGGAGGTCCTACTAAATTTGACCCAGGTCCATTGCAGGACCTCTAAACGCTGAACAATGGCAAGACCTTTACCAAACCGTTCCCTTAACCCCCGACCAGGTAGCCAACATACCTCCATATAGACCGTGGAGATATGAATGGTGAAAATCTTTTATTTTATATAGACAGTAAAATAATGCCAAGACACCACGGACAAACGATAAGGAAAGATCACCTTCAACATAAGCAACTAGTTATTAAAGTCATTAATACAAAACCAAATAAAAAGTGCAAAAGATTAGAAATAAAAAGTATTACACTAGACACTTTGTCTTCACCAAGTGATGTAAGAGACTTAGGCAAACATGGCCTTGATTGTCAAGAACTCTTACGATCAATCTTGGATCCCGAGACGACTCACACACTCTACGATGGACAATGGATGATGGTGGTGGATGATGGTGTTATGGTGGTGGTGGGTGGTGGGTGAAGTGTGAGAGAGGTGGTGTGCCAAGGGATGGTTTGAGCTTGAGCCAAGCACTTCTATTTATAGGCTGAACAGAAGCTCGGGCACGGCCCCGTGTCCGGTGGGCACGGCCCCGTGTCCACATCCTTCTCTTTCTTCATTTAATGCAGTTTTGTCTTTTTAGTTGACCACGCCCCCGTGTCCGCTGAGCACGACCCCGTGGTGCAGAAGAATCTTTGTACTATGCAGATTTGCTGGATTGTGCGAATGTTATAGTTGACCACGGCCCCGTGTCCGCTGAGCACGGCCCCGTGGTGGGCAATAGAAGCTTCTACCACTTTGTCTTTTCTGCTGACACTTGGGCACGCCCCCGTGCTGGCTGAGCACGGGGCGTGTTCAGGCTTCTGATCTCTTGTTTTGCTTGGGAAGATGCTGTCGTGGGGTCGGGCATGTCACGTTTTGTTCCGTTTCTTGTATTTATGTTAGATTTTGATGTCTTTTTGCTTCTTTTGTTAATTTGAGCTCATTTAATCCTGAAAATACAAAAGGAAGACAAAAGCACACTTTTTCCAACATTAGTACTAAAAAAGGGTTAGTTTTATGCCTCATTTGATGAAATTTATATGTTACATTTTGAACACATCAGAGGCGTAAGTTACCGAAATTGTATTTGGATAGTAAAATTTATAATGTATCACACAACTTACCGGTTTCTAAAACAAACAAATCATCGACTTCTAATTCGTCTTCCATTTTGTTGCACACGCCGACGGCTTCACAAAATGCATCGACTATGTCGCCAGGTTAATTTGTTTATTAATTTTAAACTTTGCTTACTATTTAAACTTGCATACTTAAAGTAGTCGATACATATATATGTCTATATGTCTATAAATATTTAGATACTATGTTTCTTTTATCAGTTGTTTTCACGCAAAGTTACGAAATTTACACTAAAGAGAGACGGAGATTAAGGAGACTGTATTTAGATAGTAAAAAATATCCTATCACACGAGGCAAATCCATGGATATGAACACTTTACAATCCTCTTCTAATCCAAGATCCGTTCATTACAACATACAAAATGCTAATTCTATCCTTTTGTTAATACTTACAAGTAATACTATACCCCACTTTCGAAAGTCGTATTTCACATCAAATGTGATAACTAACAAACATATTAATTACGTTATTTTTGGTTAATTATTTAGGTGATGTCAGTTCTGCTTCAATCAACCAAACACCTTCAACAAGTATCCAACGCTTTTCTATTTCTCCAAACATAACAACATCAGCGACTACAACTCCTATTCTACGCCAAACGTCTCCAAGGCTATCTACAGGAAAAAGTAAGTTATTAGGCAGACCACGAATTACATCTCCTATTCCAATGGTTGATTCAACTACAGAGGCGGCGTTAGATCAAGATCCTTATAAAGGTGTTTCATCATGTAGTCGCTTAAGTAGTATATTTACGACATTATTTTGTATAGCATTGTTTTATTTTGAAATACATGGATTTATTTCTTTTATTTTATTTCCAATTTAATCTACAGATTATTTAGATCATGGTGACCAGTGAATTACGTGTCAAGTATGTAATGCAAAGTTATGGGATGTAGAAACGGTGAGAGGCAGAACCGAGAATGGGAAAATGAGTTATTTTTCATGTTGTGGTTACGCCAAATTAGAGGTAACCGCTTATAAAGATGCACAACCAAATTACCTCAAACTCTTTACATCTTTGGATAACGAAAGCAAGCATTTTTTGAAAAACATTCGCCGTTATAATTCTATGTTCGCATTCACCTCAATGGGTGGTAAGGTGGATCTGCATGTTAATAGAGGTAACGACCCATTTTGCTACAGGATTAGCGGTGAAAACTATCATACTATTGGAAGTCTATTGCCGGAGAATGACAAGAAACCAAAGTTTTGCCAGCTTTACATATACGATACTGAAAACGAGGTTTCAAACAGAGAATCTATATTTAAGTAAGTATCACACATTCTAATTTCTTTAAATTGTTTGTAAATTATTTTTTAATAATTCGTTTATAAACAATCTGTCCAAACAGTCGTTCTAAGGAGTCACATGCATCCTCTTCTGCTGCTCTTGATCGTGAGTTGATCCAACATATAAAGTCTGTCTTAGACTCCGATAATGTATTGGTTAAAGTTTACAGGATGGTTAGAGATTGTTTTCATGACGATCCTTAGCTTAGTCTTAAGGTACGTCTTATTGGAAAAAGGGACAAGGATGGTCGAACGTATAACTTACCAACATGTGGTGAGGTTGCTGCTCTAATTGTTGGAGATGTTAAAAACACAATTGAGAACAGAGATATTGTTGTTGAAACTCAATCAGGGACTCTTAAACGAATAAGTGAATTACATCCTTCTTACCTTGCTCTACAATACCCAATTATGTTCCCATATGGAGATGGAGATGATGGTTACAGAGTTGACATCCCTCACAGAGGTGTGATAGACGTAACCAACAAGAAGCGTCCAAATTGTACGATGAGAGAGTTCTTTTCATATCGTATTCAAGATAGAGTAAACCATTTTTCGCTGATATTAAATTCAAGGAGACTTTTCCAACAATTTTTGGTTGATGCCTATACGATGATTGAGAGCGAGAGACTTAACTATATACGTTTCAACAAAAAAAATCTAAGATCTGATACCTATGAAAGTCTCCGCAAATTGAGAAATAATGGTCAGCAAGATATATCTAATGTTGATACACCACTTATATTGCCTTCTTCGTTTACCGGTGGAGCTAGATATATGATGCAAAACTATTTAGACGCTATGGCTTTATGTAAATGGTTCGGTTATCCTGATTTTTTATAACCATTACATGCAATCCCAAGTGGCCAGAGGTAAAATGGTTTCTTAAAGACACCACTCTTAATCCAGAAGATAGGCCTGATATCCTATCCAGGTTATTTAAAGTGAAGCTGGATGCGATTTGTAAAGATTTAAAGGAACGTCATATGTTGGGAAAAGCTGCAGCAACTCAGCAAGTATGTAACCTGTTTTTTTAAATATTTGTTACATTTTGATGTATTGTTTTTTATCCAGGTTATTTAAAGTGAAGCTGGATGCGATTTGTAAAGATTTAAAGGAACGTCATATGTTGGGAAAAGCTGCAGCAACTCAGCAAGTATGTAACCTGTTTTTTTAAATATTTGTTACATTTTGATGTATTGTTTTTTATGTAGTTATTTATACAATCGAGTTTCAAAAACGTGGCTTGCCTCATGCGCATTTGTGCTTATTCATGGAACCTGAAGCCAAACTTCCCACTGTTGACCAAGTTGATCCGTTCATATGTGTTGAAATTCCAAATAGAGATGATGACCCAGAGTTGTATACGCTTGTGAAGGATTTTATGATTCACGGTCCGTGTGGTAATGCTAATATGACATAAACAGTTTTTAAAAGGTTTTCCAAAATGATTTCAAGATACTACCACAATTGACGCCAATTGATTCCCATTATACAGAAGGAGAGATGATGGAGCAACAGTTGTCAAGAACCAGATCGAGTTAGATAACAGAAGTGTTGTACCATACAACAAAAAGCTATTGAAAAAGTATCAGGCTCATATAAACGTTGAGTGGTGCAACCAAGCTGGGTCAATTAAGTATTTGTTTAAGTATATCAACAAAGGGCCTGATCGAGCAACAGTTTTTGTTTTGCATAGCGATAATCAGAATGAACAACCTGAAAAAGATGAGATTAAAGAGTATTATGACTGTAGGTATATCTCAGCATGTGAGGCAGCATGGAGGATATTTAGTTACGATGTAAATTACAGATATCCTTCTGTTATCAGGCTTCCAGTCCATCTTCCAGGCTACAACCGGTTGTGTTTGGAGCAGACGAAGACATCAATTATGTTCTGAACAGACCATCTGTCAAGTGTTCTATGTTTCTATCTTGGATGGAACGTAACAAAGACCTGGATGACCATTTGGCCCGTACACTAACTTATGTTCAGTTTCCAACTTGGTATGGATGGAAGGTTGAAAAACGTTGTTGGCAACCTCGGAAAAAAGGTAACTCAATTGGCAGAATTCATAATGTTTCTCCCTCACTTGGAGAAGCGTATTTTTTTAAGAATCTTGCTTAATAAAGTCAAAGGACCTAAGTCATATGACGATATCAAAACTGTTAATGGTCATGTATATGATACATTTAGAGATGCGTGTTTTGCACTTGGTCTTTTAGATGATGACAAAGAGTACATTGAAGCAATTAAAGAAGCAAACGAAACAGCAACAACTTCTTATGTCTGAAATTTATTTGGCATGATGATATTGTCCAACACTATGTCAAAACCTGAGATTGTATGGGAAAGCACGTGGAAATACATGACAGGTGACTTCATCTACAGATACAGTAAATTACATCATGTTAAAGATACATATTTATATCACTCACCTTTCCATGATGAATATGTAAATAAAATATTATATTATAAAACTTTAGAATAGCCACTTTGCTTTTTCCATATTTTTTCATACATCGTTTAAATAAAATTTCATACTCATTGTATCTGTATTTCAACATGTAACAGGTTTATCAATTCCAGACGACGAACTTAAAAATTACGCTTTGTTGGAAATTGAAAAGTTTTTAGGTATGAATAGCTCATAGCTACGGAACTTCTCAACAATGCCTTTTCCAAATTCTTCTTCGTTATCTGATCTCGACAATCGTCTGATTAACTAGGAGCATACTTACGACGTATTAAGTCTCGCAGAGGAATATGTTAATCAGTTGAATATGTTAACTGATGAACAAAGGTCGGTGTTTGAAGAGTTAATGAAAGTTGTCGATGGTAACACTGGAGGGATATTTTTTGTTTACGGATATGGTGGTACCGGGAAAACCTTTTTATGGAAGACGTTTTTTGCGGCACTTAGATCAAAAAGCGAAATTGTATTAAATGTTGCTTCGAGTGAAATTGCATCCCTGTTATTGACAGGAGGCAGGACTGCACACTCCAGATTTCGTATTCCTTTGAATCTTAATGAGGATTCGGTATGTCATATAAAACCAGATAGTGATGTCGCTAAATTGTTGCATCAGACCAAACTTATTATATGGGATGAAGCACCTATGGTCTATAAACATGCGTATGAAGCATTGGACCGAACAATGAATGACATTTTCAATTTCGACACCTCTAGAAACTCTGAAATCTCATTTGATGGTAAGGTTATTATTTTTGGTAGAGATTTTAGACAAGTCCTTCCCGTTGTTCCAAACGGTGGAAGACAAGAGACAGTGAACGCATCATTAAGTTCGTCGTATTTGTGGAGTAAATGTAAGTTGCTAACGTTGTCAAGGAATACGAGGTTAACCGTTGGAAGATCTTCGTCCGAGATTGAGGAAATAAATAGTTTTGCTAAGTGGCTTTTGGATATAGGAGAGGGAAATGTTGGTGGTCCTAATAACGGAGAAGCGACAATTGAAGTTCCATTTGATCTTCTAATTAAGGATACTTCCGATCCCATTTCCAGCCTGATCGAATTTGTTTATCCTTCGATTCTCGAGAACTTCGGCAGTCCTAATTATTTTAGTGATTGGGCTATACTTGCGCCTAAGAATGAGGTTGTTCACGAGATTAATGATAGGTTGTTAGCGTTGTTTCCGGGTAAAGAAAGAGAGTATCTAAGCTCCGACCGTCTTTGTGCAAGTGAAAATGTTAGTTCAATACAAGAAAGATTATACACACTGGATGTTCTCAATGGGCTTAAAGTGTCAGGCTTACCAAATCACAGGTTAGTGCAAAAAGTTGGTGTGCCAGTCATGTTGTTACGTAACATTGACCAAAAAAATGGTTTGTGCAATGGGACAAGGTTGAAGGTCACAAAGTTGTATAACCGTGTAATAGAGGCTGAAATAATATCTGGAGGTAATATTGGGACTCGAACCTATATTCCCAGAATTAGTTTAGTACCTTCAGACAAGAAGATTCCTTTTTCATTTCAAAGAAGGCAATTTCCGTTGGTTGTTTGTTTTGTCATGACTATCAACGAAAGCCAAGGCCAATCACTTGCTAGGGTTGGTCTGTACCTGAGATAACCGGTTTTCACGCATGGTCAGTTGTATGTCGTGTTATCTAGAGTTAAAACAAGAGATGGTGTTAAACTGCTAATACTGGACAAAGATGGGAAGCCTACAAATAAAACATCGAACGTGGTGTATAAAGAAGTCTTTAATGACTTATGATTTTTCATTAATACTTTAACTTGTATATTTTAAAAAGGATTATTTACAGAGTGTTAACTTTTATAATAAAAAATTTGAAAAGAATAACATGTTTTGCCATTTGTCGTCTTATTACCCCTATTATTTCCAATAGGTGTAACAGTTTTTTTTGTTTTATCACGAAAACCTTACTTCCCATTTCCTCTTTCATAACTTCATCTTCATCATCACATCCCTTTATTCTTTTGAAATCAATTTAATAAAAAGCACGCTTACAATTCCCGTCTTTCCTCTTTTTTCCTCCAAATAATCATTTCATCTCTCCAATCTATAGCTAATCACATCAGTCATTCCAAATTTACGAAGATCGGTGTTTCCAAAATATTTAATATGAAGACATCTTTATATTTTCATACCGTCATTCATCATCCCTCTCTCAATCGGAAATCTTTCTACCATCATCTTCATCAGCGTGTGATTTTTTACACCTTTCTACGTCGATTTTGGTTCAGGTAAGTTTATTCATGCATCGATTTCTATTTTTCGAACCTATGATTGTTCATTTAGTAGTAGATTTCAACTGATTTCCGGTTAACTATACGAACCCTAACCTCATCGATAACCGATTTTTTAGTTGATAATGTTTATTGTAAGTTTATATACATTTATTATTGTGGTTTTACTCAAATTTTTAAACCGATTCGTATGATTATGTTTTTCCCTGTCGATTATTAAAACCGATATCTTCACCATTACTTCCTGTTGATATGCTCATCTTTAATGTTATGTTTGTTTAAATTGTTGTATGATTATGATAATGTTATTTTCCGGCGGATTATTGAAACTATTATGTATATTAAAAGACTTAATTTTTGTGTTCTCGAATAATAAATGAACCATAAGATGTAACTTTCTGTTTTTCTATACCTGGTGTTCTAACACTTTAGTTCATGATGTTTTTTTTTTTCCAATTAGGATAATATCTGTGTATACTCTGCATTTGGTTGTATTGATTGTATTTTATTACATATTGCAACCACTTAAGTGTTTTAACATTTGTCACTGGATCTGTTAAAAGTATACTTTGCGATTACTTGACGTTTTAAACATTGTATGAGATTAGTTAAGGTTATGTGTATTAGATTCAAACAAGTTTTAATATACATTTTTGTTTCTCAGTGGTCCTTTTTTCATACATGTTTTGTAGGTTCTTTAACTTTTGTATCCGAATTCACATTCTTTAATTTTTTTTTCCTAAAATAGATAACAGGCTTCCTGCTCATTTTAACTGTTTTGATTGTCGTTTATTAGGGAATGTTATTATTTTATTTTAAAAAAGGGGTTGCAATGTTTTAATAAAATTGCATTTTTTGGAATAGTGTTCAAGATCCTACCTTTATATGATTTTTTTCCTTTTTATTTTCGTTTGTTGTGGATTTATAACCATATTCTATTTATATTGATGTTGTTTATAAATTTCTTAACAGATATGGATCGTGGTTTTTTTTTGTTTACATCGAGGACAAGAAATTAGAAGAACGGGTAATACATTTGTTTATAACGTCTTATATATTATTATATTGTTAAGTGACAACCTAACCGTTAAGAAATGTATATTTAGCATCTTTTTTGTTTTTTGATTATTTAATGACTTAAACGATGTTTGCAGCCTTTACCAGCTTGGTATAACAAGCTGAATAACTTAGATGGATATCCCATTGGAACTGTTTTGTTAATCAATGATGATAAAGCAATATTTAATGTTATAATCAAGGAGTCTATGGACGGTTATTGTCTTTCAAACGGTTGGTCAACTCTTATAAATGTGCTTGAGGTAGACAATGGAGACAATGTTGTATTTGAACTTATGGATGCATTGACGTTTAGAATAACTCATTTTAAGAGTTATCCACAGACGGTTCAAGGTTCAAAGTTCCACATTGTTATATTACACCCCGAGAACTGGAATCTGGTATGCTTTAAACAGTTTTTGTTATGTTCAGTAAAGATTTACATTTTGTACTTATTCAATGGTTTTTTAATCAACTGCAGTGGTTACCCAGAGAGTTCATGCAACACCATTTCAACGGTGATAATCTGTTTGACAATTTTCTTATTGTTTTTGACAAAAACCACACGTGGACTGTTACTATGAGAAGTCTCTGGGATATCAACCATTTCTTTGTTGATTTTTCTCAACTTTCCAATGATCTATGTTTAATAACTGGCGATGTTATTGTTTTCGAGTTGGTTGATGATTATGTTTTTCGGATTAAATTGTTCCATCCTAACGGTCTTCAGTCGCTTAGTCCGGACCTTGCTGTACCAGTGGTGGAATCCCTTAAGAATGAGGTGCAAGGTTTTGTTTTAGACCGAGGACTTTATATTGTTATTGCGGACTCCTAAAAAACCGAACAGGTAATGGTTTTTTAATGAAGTGTTATTTGTAATCTGTCGAGCGTCTGAGCATTAAGTAATGTAATCTGATTGTAAATTACAGTGTCTCCCTTTATGGTATAATAAGTTTGACAACTTGAAGGGCTATCCGATTGGTCCTGTGATTATTACAAATGAAGAGGGCAATGAGTGGACTGTTTTGGTGAAATCTACTGCCACGGGGTTTTGTTTCTCGAATGGATGGTTTGCTATGGTTCGTGATGTTGGCGTGGAGGATAAAGATGTTGTTGTTTTCCATGTTGTTGATGCTCAGACGCTAAAGTTCACTCATTTTAACGCTAATTGTCTTTCCGGTGCAAACACGTTTTTTGTATAGATGTTATTTCCCGAGAACGCTAACTTGGTAATTTTTACTTTACTACTTATTTTCATACCAACTGACCTTTTTATTGACGATTTCTTTTATTCTTGATTTAGTGGTTGCTGAAAGCGTTTATGAACAGGTATTTCAAAACCGACACTTTGGACGATGACTTCGTTTTGGAGGTACACACATGTGGAATGTCAAGGTGAATAGGCTCTGGGGATCGAACTACTTCATTCAAGATTTCTCACAAATAACCAAGGAACTTCATCTCATATCAGGGGATGTAATCGTCTGTTGTTCCCGAGGTAGCCAATAGTGTTAGTGTTGAAGAAGAGGAAGACACAGAAGAAATGGATGTTAGTGAAGATTTGTTATTGGACGAGGAGAATCAAGACATGGATTATGAAGAAGTTATCGGCCATGGTCAAGCTGATGTAGCATTGCAAGAGCAACATGTATTGGAAGATGACATTGTAGACGTTGAACATGATGTGCCAGTCTTTGAAGCGGATCCTGTGTTGGAACCAGACTTTGTTGACGTTCCACAGATTCCGGCCGTTGTTGATCAAGCCAACCAATACGAATTAACATGGTATCTATCTTTTCATTTTGTAAGTTTTTCATACTTTAAATGCTTTATTTAATATTATGTAACGCTTTGAAGTTTGTATTTTTTATTATTTTTTTAATTTGTTTATTTTATCGGACTGTAATGCAGCGGTTCCCAAAGGCATTTGCAGCAAATGTAGATTTGTCTGTCCTTGATGAGATGGTAGTTGAAACTGAAGACGGGTTTTCAATGACACTAGAAATTCGGCAAGAAACGGCACGTGGGAGACCTCGGTATGCTTTTAGAGGATGGCAGAACTTCATGCTGTAGGCTGGGTTGGAAAATGGAACTCAGTTCTTGCTACGATATGATAGGAATCAAAACACATTGCGAATTCTTAATCCGAACCCCTAGGGGATATATCTATTGACAGATGGCGTCAGAAGTAAACAATTAATATCGTTTCCAAGTATGTCGTATGTGTGGTAACAGTTTTGGAACAATTATTACTATCTATGTTTTGTTATCTTAATCTCAATTCAGACTTTTTTTAATTTTTATTTTTTTCCCTAAAATTGGTTTCTACTAAATATAAATCATATCATGTATACCATTAACGCATTTCCTTTACAACTTTTGTCACACATTGTTTGTTAGTACCTTTACATAGATGAATTCGTGTGTGTTATCTATTACTCTACCTTCATTTCTTAATGTATATTTTTATGTTCACACTTCTGGTGCAAGTCATTTTTGACAAAATGCATGAAAACATCATAATGAAGGTTTTGTTGACAAAAACTTAACGTGTAACGAACATTATGTTGATGTACTTTTGGGACGTGCTCAACTGTCTCAAAATATTAGGCTTAACAAATCAAAGTTTAATGGTTCTACGTTTAAATTATTTTATGTGTTTAGTTGGTGTTTAGCTACCCGCGAAAGTCACGGGTTCTTAGGCTAGTATATATATATATATATATATATATATATATTCTAAAGTTGGGGACCTTATTGATTTGGAGGCCTAAAGCTCAAGCCTCAAAATACTTGGGCTTGGGCCGGCCCTAACACCAACACCCTATCAGTCTTGATGAACTTATAAACTTCATCTTGATTTCTCACTCTTAATCAACTTTAGTATTGAATTAGCAACAACACAAAATAACCTTATATAGTTAAATGTTGGTCTTTAGTTAACAAAGTTTCTGTAAATATGAGTTATCAAGGATTGGAAAAGTAAATCACTCTATTTATACCTCTTGGGATGTATAGACACAATGTTAAATGTAGATAGAAATCCAACTCCTTCCTTCTTCATCACTAAATGCAATTACCCGCAGAAAAACATAAAACACTTATCATCAATTTCAAGAATTCATAATCTGAAAGTGAAATATATAAAAACTTACATACTTCTTCAACTGGTTACTTTCCACTATTGACGACGAAGATTGAGGACCACGACTAGCCATCAATCGGTCGTTTGCAATCGTCGATTGCCTGTGATTGTCACCGGCACTGGATGAGTTGGTTGAACAGCAAATCGGTGATGAGGAGGGCTTTTGGTAGTGATACGTGGCCCTGAAGATGATCAGGGTTTAAGACGCGTGTTAACCTATGTAGCACGGGAACGGGTACGAGACTGGGGTACGGGGAACGTCAAAACTCAAAAATCCACGATACGGCCTACAAGTACGGCAAAAAATATATATAAAAATATTTCTTTTTACCGGACCACTACTCGGACCGGATTCATAAGCGTGTGTCAACTACTTTTTCCTACGGTCAGTGTATTACAAATGCGTGAATGATTGCCGGCCTCTTTCAATATATTACTCTTATATTAAAATGTTTTTACAAATATGATAAAAAATGGTATAGGCATAAACTACGAAATATCTTGACGACTGTATGTATTAAATTACGTTATGTTTTATTCAACCCGTGTTTTTCAACATGTGCAATACATGAGTCTTTTTAAGAACATTTTTTTATTATAAATATATAACACTATGCTTATTTAACCTACGTAATAGACACAAACATCATGCCTAGAATTCATTGCCTTGTATCTTATATTGTTATGTTTGGTGTTTTCTTGACAAAACAACCCAGAACATCATGCCTAAGTCCAAAACATGATGCCTACATGTCAATTCCAATGTCTTTTCACACTTCTCATAAAAAATGTCCGTTTTACAGAAACATAAATCTAAACCTATGTATGGTTACTTATCTAATTCTAATAAATGATTCTCAATAATGCCACATGGCATTTTCTCAATCAATTCATTAATATTAATGATATTATTAATTAATTAATATCTAATTCTAATTTATAATTAAAAATATATAAATTATCTATAATTTTAAAACCTTTGATTTTATTACTTCTTAAAATGGATAAGCATAATCACACATGACATTTTCTCCATCAATTCATTAATATTAATTATATTATTAATTAATATCTAATTCTAATTTATGATTAAAAATATATAAATTATCTATAATTTTAAAACTTATGATTTTATTATTTCTTAAAATGGATAAGCATATGGTTTAGTTTACGTTATCTGTTTTGCGTAAATCAAGTTTGAGAAAAAATTATTGCTATTATCTAAGAAACATGGTGTTACGCTAATAAAATGTTATTTTTATAGTGTTACGTTATTAAAATGTTATTTTTTTAATTATATGCATCAATATTTCATATCAACATCACAAAAAATATGTAAAATAATAACACTCGGATTTGAGTTTATATATTAGAAATAATGTAGTGAAGTGATTATTTCAACTAAATATTTTGTGATGAATTTATCTTTTAATTCAAACAAAATTTAATTAATCAATAATTTTATTAATGAATTGAAAAAGAGAATAGTATATGACAATAACTGAAATTTTTTATTAGAATCAGATATACCATTACCCATCACAATCCATCTCCATCACCACCATTTTCAGCCACCAACTTTATCTCAATTAAGATTTAAGAGCCTTCTCATTATCATTCCAAAATGTTAAAGAAACCTTTATGTGTTCATCGGTTTTTTTCTACTTTATCTCATTCCCCAAGATAAGGATGACATTTAAGATTTTTCTTCACATTCTTTACGTATCGTATCATAACATAATATAGAAATTTAATTGTTATATAAAGGGGAATTGGCGTGTAATAATCCCACCTAGACCTTATTGGCCATTAATAATCCCACCTCAGAATATTCCCCCCACCAGTCCCACCTTTCACCTATTTTTCCTACAATGGTCCCCTGTTAAAAACACTTAACGGAGTTAAGCTTTTTTCCAAATTACAAACAAATTTTTTAGGGCTTTGATCAGAACGATGATACTAGTCCATTGATGTAAAACTTACTTTGAAATGGTGCTCCAAGTGACTTGATTTTTGTTAATTGGAAATTTAAACACTCGAATTGAAGAGCCGTTTTCATCGTTTGGAACACTGTTTCGAGGCAAGTTTTACATCAATGGACTCGTATCGTCGTTCTAATCAAAAGCCCTAAAAATTTGTTTGTAATTTGGAAAAAAACTTAACTCGTTAAGTTTTTTTAACGGGGCACCATTGTAGGAAAAATAGGTGAAAGGTGGGACTGGTGGGGAGAATATACTGAGATGGGATTATTAATGGTCAATAAGGTCTAAGTGTGATTATTACAGGCCAATTTCCCTTATATAAATATATATTTTATGTATATCCAATTTTTATTACTAATGTAACAAATATATATAAAGTATTAACTTAAACACCTCATTTATAGTGAGTAATGTTATATTGTCTTTAACTTGGTATGGATAGTTCATGTTAGGGTAATATGTGTTTATATCAAAACTTACTTTTAACATGTACAATATCAAGAAAAATTCAAATTTTCTAAATATTATGTTCTTTGAATACAAACAATCTTATCATTCAACATGTATAAGACACGGGACTATAAACTAGTTACTTAAATATAGATATTTCTGTAAGCCGCCAAATAACTATTTTTTAAGTCTTGAGTCTCCAAATAACTAAATAAACTTATTTTTTTTTGTTTACTTAAATACTTATATTTAAGTCTCAAAATCAAACAAAGTTAAATTTATATATATTAACATATTAAAAAAAAAGGAAAAATAATGATAATATTTGCTTCTTATGAGTGATTTCTAGAAGTTTTTAAGTATTTAATGTAGTTAGATTGTTTCAATCATACAAATACAATAAGAAACTAGGATTTTGATCCGCCGCGCGTTGCGGCGGCGTCGAAAGTTAAAGTCATTCGTATTTATACCGGATGTTTATCAACGTTCATAAAAGTTCGAATTGAAGTATATAACTGATATCTAGAGAGCAAAATTGTATCAAGTCATGAATGACTTGTTAACCCAAGATGCATGCCTAACAACAGTATGTAAAGAAACATCATAGAGATCTACGTAACCTCTATGGCACTTGATTGTATTCCCTGCTAATGGCTACCAGTATAAGATCTACGAGAATAAACATCCTAAAAGAGAGACATGTGTAGAGACACAATTTACCTTGACGTCAAGCATGTCTGTATTGACAAATTGTAGTAATCGATCATTCAGTATATGCTCCACCTGTTCGTCGAATAAAAATCATAATGAGATAAAAATGTAAGTTAATCATACATGTGTAGCTAGCTACCTTGCATAAAGGACAAGATATTTTTATTTGGTGAATATCTATTAATGAACTTGAGAAAAAAATAATAAAAAGCGAGATTTTGGAGTGAACTGTCCTCAAAATGTATGATATCTTAACTAATTCTAATGTATACAAAATAATAAAGTATGAACTAATTCAAGCCCTAATTTTGTACCCAACAAATCATATCAAATCCTATTAACATTAATATCAGTGATTGAATTACGTAAACACTAACTAGATAAATCAGAATCAGGCCCTTTCTTCATCTTCTTCTTATCCCAATCCATGATGTCAACATTCCCGCCAACCGCCGGAAACGTAAACGGTGGCACCAGAAAGTTTAAATCATTGCCGGAAACAGAAATAGAAGCAGCAAACAACGACGATTTCAACGAACCGGAGAAACAACCACTCGAACTCTCCGAGTCGCTGACGTCAGCACTCAGACCGCAACTCTCATCCTGAATACATCTTCCACTCGTACTGAAAATGTTGTTGTTGTTGTCTGATTCAGATGAGCATACACTTGTAGACATCTGAATGATTTCAATTTGAAACGTTCTGTTGTTTAACCTAACCCTAGAAACCCTACGTTGAAATTAGGCATGTTACGATTTACCTAAAATGTGAAATGCAGGTTGCCGGTAGTAGTAGTGATGGTGGTGGTGTACGGAGCCCGTCGTACTGCTGCCGTTGCCGCACATCACCACCGTCTTCTTCCACAATCTCTCCTTCCTCCATATCATACTCAACCGTCCGATTAACCGGCAACGGCGGCAGAAAAATCGTGCTTGCGGCTGTGATGATAGTTGTGGCGGCGACGGTGGTGGTGGGGGTACTTGTGGCGTTTGAATGGTTCTTCCGATTCGTCGTCGGAGGTGAGACGGTCTTTGCGTTCTTCGGAGTCGCTGGTCATGGCGGCAGCCTAGGGTTAGGGTTTAGATTTGGGGAAAAGTGAAGGAGATTGTGAGAGTTAAGAGATTTGATGGAGATTTGTACGCAGAAGAAGAAGATATTGAAGGACTGGAAGTGTGTGGAAGACGATGGCACAATAAAAAAAGATTTATTAGGGGCAGTTTTGTAATTTGGTCGATGTTTTGTCTTATTATCACCGACCTTTCACTTTCATATTATATAAATAGGTGATAATTAAAAAAATTCCAAGTTTTAGTTCTCAATTTTATATGTATTTTAAATTGTAGTTTATGTTAACGAACTAAGTCAACTATAATAAAAAGAAATATGTGGTACCAAAAGAATATTTAAAGAACTAACTACACTTTAATTGAATTAATATTTATTAAATTATATAAGAAACTAACGCCCAATTGAAATGAAAAGGTTTTAAATCAACTTAACATAATTTAAAACTGTCACATGAAACTTGATTTTGAAAAGGTATATCTTGACGACTGCATTCCTTTATACATTATATTATATTATCTTCAACCAGTATGTAATACACAAATTTGTAATACACGATTTTTTAAAGATACAGTTATATTCAAACTGTTTATTACCCAAGATTCTAACCTTATTCATGGGTAACTATTATTTTATTGTATTTATATTGAATCATAGAAAACTTTACAACAAGGCTGAATAATATAACTTCATATACCCCAATAAACAAAATGGATTCCGAATTATTGCCATTCAAAACAGCGGAAACTCTTTTGATACATAACAATGATAACATGAGAAAATCTTTGGTTATATTAAATACCATGACACATGCATTTAACTAGTTGATTTTCTGCCCGTGCGTTGCGGCGGGGACCCAATGACTGCAAAACGCGTGTCAGTAACGGCAAGCAGATACCGAATATCAAAACATAAATAAAAATGTCATGAAAAGCATAGTCACTCCGTCCTAAAAAAAGCGATTTTAAATAACCTAAAATATAATGTCACACCCCCAAAATACCACCTGCGGAAACCCCGCTAGGCGTGGGACGTACCAGGATCCAGCCACTAATCACATTGAACTAATATCAAAATGTTTAACAAAGATTCCATACATTATAATAAAAACAACCACAAACATAATCCAAGTATAACATGTTCAGCGGAAGCAAAGAGTAATTAATTGTTTAAGTGTTTCAAAACCAAATGTATGTAAAATCGGTAAGCAAGTCATGCATGTTCAAGCAGCGCGACCCATGACCACTCCAGCCATCTAGATAACAAGTTCCTTGTCCATAGTACCTAACGACCTGCGAGCATGCAACAAGTGTATCAGACAACGCTGGTGAGTTCATAGTTTTACAAAAACGTTGGTTACCAAGTGTTAAGTTCAGTTCATTGATAATAATGTTGATAATAACTCGAGTACAATACAAGATGGCTCCAGATTACTTTTGCCCTTCCCCAATGCCCCTATCTAAGCATTGGTCATGACAGGGTCATTAGTTCACACACTTCCTCTCAGGTACAGGGTGAGTGTGCCAAACCTAAATAGTGCTATCAACTAATACCCCGTTACCTCTCAGGTAACAAACAAGATGGGACTTAATGGTGATAGGAATTGAGTATATTATCCAACATCCCAGTTTTTACCCAAATGACTTATTCCTCTCAGGAATACCCAATGATTGTCCCACCCACCGGGACACATGCTCAAGAGGAATGAACTCACCTTTGATTTGCTCGGTATGTTAAGTTACCCATCCAAGTTGGTCAACCCAAACACTACCATGGTTACCAATCAACATCAGTTTCACAATCAAACAAGTCACGTATTTAACATGGATTGCATTCATCACAAAGATCACTGTGTAACATGTATCAAGTACCCAATTTTCATATAAGTCCACATCCCATGTGAAAATCACAAATCAACACATAACTGATGAATGTTCTATTCACACAAGACAAGTCAGTTTTCTTATGCTTAATCAGTATTGTTATCATGCAACAACTAGTATTTGTAAACACAAGTGTCCATCCTCACATACACCTTAAACTGTTCACTGTACCGACCATTTACTCTCATGGCGAAGTATTCCCTATGGTGAAGATTCATTCTTCGCCTGAGATGAATGTGACAAAGGATGCAAGGAGTTCGTCAAACACAGATGACAAAGAATCAATTCTTCGTCGTGGATGGGCACGGCGAAGAACCAAGGGGGTCGTCAATAGTCAGCCGACGAAGATTCCCTTCTTCGTCGGGCCAGATCCTTCGTCGCCCAACAACAATTACAACTTATTAACACAAACAGCAGTTAACACCTTTTCGGAATGAAAAATGGATCAAACAACAGTTATTCATGTTCATACAACCCTAATCATGAACAAACATCAACAATTCAACCATAGCTTCACATCATGATCAATCACATATTCCAGACGTACAATCCTATGAACGAAACCCTAGTTTCCATGTTACATCCAAACCATAATAATCAATGTTCACTCTCTAATCATCAATAGTTTATGTGCAGCAGTCCTGGACAATCGATAATTATCAAGCACACTTCTAGGTTAACTATAGATACTCACACCAGGATCATCCTTACACGAAATCACATATTGAGTAATAATCCAATGAACGAAAACAGTGCACTAACCTTGAGACAAGATCAACCAGTGATACTTTACGATTAGAAAGCTTCGGAATGATGGATGAAGTCTGCCGTCAATCGCTTGAGAGAGAGGGAGAGCTAGGGTTTGCAATATGATAGATTTCATGAATTATGTGCGTGTATATGCTCAAATAGGTGAACTGGGCCCTTACTGGGCTTCAAAATGATTTGGGCCGGCGAAGAATCATTCTTCGCCGTATGTGAGGGTGACGAACAATCCACCTTCGTCGGAGGTGGGATGCGACGAAGTTCTACTCTTCGTCGAGGAGTGAGAGTCCTTCGTCGTTGAGGTTAAACATAAATATAACATTACCCAAAACACAAAACGTAACAATACATTAACCATTCTAATAACATGCGCAAGATACATCATCATCAAATAAATTGTGGAACAAGTAACGCGTAAAAGAAAGGTCTTGAAATCTCGAGTTGTCACATCATCCCCAACTTGAAAGAAATTTCGTCCCCAAATTTGACAAGTAGTCCAAAGCGGCGAGATGCGGCAAGGTGTTAATTCAGGATGACTGTGGATCTTCCGCAGGTGCCACATCATCCCCAACTTGAAAGGGAATTTCGTCCCGAAATTCACCAGTTGCATCAGATTTAGATTGGTCAGTTGGGAATAAGTGAGGGTACTTGAACTTCATCTGATCCTCGCATTCCCACGTGAACTCCGATCCACGTCTCGAGTTCCAACTAACTCTCACAATTGGAATTCGACTATGCTTATGAACCTTAACTTCCCGGTCCATAATTTCTATTGGTTCTTCGACAAACTACAATTTTTCGTCGATCTTTAGTTCTTGAAGTGGTACCACAAGTGTTTCATCTGACAAACACTTCTTTAATTGTGAAACATGGAATACATCATGAACGTTACCCAACTCAGCAGGTAACTCGAGCTTGTAAGCCACTTTAGCGATTCGCTCCAGGATTTTGAATGGCCCAACATAACGTGGATTAATCTTGCCGCGCTTCCAAAGCGCACCACACCCTTCCAGGGCGAGACTTTCAACATAACGCGATCGCCTACAGCGAACTCCAAGGGTTTCCTACGATTGTCAGCATAGCTTTTATGTCGATCACGCGCCGCCGCCATACGATTTCTAATCTGGACAATCTTTTCCGAAGTTTCAAGTACAAGTTCAGGACCTGTGATCTGGCTATCTCCCACCTCTGCCCAACAAAGAGGAGAACGGCATTTCCGTCCGTACAATGCTTTAAACGGAGCTGCCTGGATATTGGTATGGTAGCTGTTCTTGTAAGAGAACTCTATCAACGGCAAGTGTTTCTCCCACCCTTTACCAAAATCGATCACACATGCTCGCAGCATGTCTTCAAGTGTTTGGATGGTTCATTCGCTTTGACCATCCGTCTGTGGGTGATAAGCAGTGCTCATGTCAAGATGTGAGCCGATCGATTTATGCATTGATTGCCACAAATCAGATATGAAACGCGGATCACGATCAGAGATAATAGAGGTTGGCACCCCGTGCCTAGAAACCACCTCCTTCAGATAAACAGCAGTAAGTTTAGAGAACTTATCAATTTCCTTGATCGGAAGGAAGTGTGCAGATTTCGTGAGACGATCAACGATCACCCAAATGGTATCGTTTCCGTTTTGAGTTCTTGGCAACCCAGCGACAAAATCCATAGCAATTTGCTCCCATTTCCACATGGGTATTTCTGGTTGTTGAAGCAATCCAGACGGTTTCTGGTATTCCACCTTGACTTTCGCACAAGTCAAGCATTTACTCACATACGTCGCAATGTGAGCTTTCATCTTCGGCCATCAATACAAGACTTTGAGATCCTAATACATCTTATCCGAACCCGGGTGAACAGAGTATCGAGACTTGTGCGCTTCGTCCATCACAAGCTCCCTAAGATTTCCAAATAAAGGAACGCATATCCGCTCCATAAAATAATAGATGCCATCTGACCCTTCCACGAGTCGTTTTTCCATGCCCCGCAAATACTCAGCTTCCAGGTTTTCTTCATTCAATGCTTCAGTCTGAGCAGAACGGATCTGATCAGGTAAGTTAGAGTGGATAGTGAGCTGTAAGGCTCGTACACGTTTGGGTTTCGTTTCCTTTTGACTTAGGGCATCAACTACAACATTAGCTTTACCTGGGTGATACTTGATTGCACAGTCGTAGTCGTTTAGGAGCTCTACCCAGCGACGCTGTCGCATATTCAACTCCTTCTGATCAAAGATATGCTGAAGGCTCTTGTGGTCGGTATAAATAGTGCATTTAGTATCGTACAAGTAATGCCTCCAGATTTTTAGCGCAAAGACCACGGCCCCCAACTCTAAGTCGTGAGTCATGTAATTCTTCTCATGAACCTTCAACTGCCGAGAAACATAAGCTATCACCTTCTTGCGTTGCATTAGCACGCAACCGAGACTCTGAATAGAAGCATCACAATATACCACAAAATCCTCGGTACCCTTAGGTAATGACAAGATTGGTGCACTGCAGAGTTTTTGTTTCAATAGCTGGAAAGCATCCTCCTGCTTTATTCCCTAAGAATACACAACACCTTTCAGTGTTAACGCAGTAAGAGGTTGAGCGATCTTCGAGAAGTCTTTGATAAATCTGTGATAGTACCCAGGGAGACCGAGAAATTGTCGCACCTCCGAAGGATTCTTTGGTGCCGCCCAATTTCTGATAGCATCAATCTTAGCAGGATCCGCGTGTATCACCGATTCATTAACAATGTGGCCAAGGAAGTGTACCTCTCGGATCCAGAACTCACACTTAGAGAATTTCGCGTAGAGTTGCTCCTTCCTCAGAAGCTCCAGAATAAGAAGCAAGTGCCGCTCGTGATCCTCCTTGCTCTTAGAGTAGATCAAAATGTAATCGATAAATACAATGATGAAATCGTCGAGATACGGTTTGCACACACGATTCATGAGGTCCCTGAAAACCGCTTGTGCGTTTGTCAACCCGAATGGCATAACCAGAAACTCATAATGGCCATACCGTGTTCGAAAAGCTGTTTTAGGGACATCCTCCTCTCGGACTCTCATCTGATGATAACCTGATCTTAAATCGATCTTCGAGTAGAAACTCGACCCTTGCAGTTGGTCAAACAGATCGTCGATACATGGTAAAGGAGAACGGTTCTTGACGGTCACCTTGTTGAGCTCACGGTAATCTGTACACATGCGAAAGGACCTATCTTTCTTCTTCACAAACAAAACTGGGGCTCCCCAAGGCGAAGAACTAGGTCGGATGAAACCTCTATCCAACAATTCTTGGAGTTGATTTGACAACTCTTGCAACTCCCCTGGTGCAAGACGTTAAGGAGCACGAGCAATCAGGGCTGCTCCTGGTGTGAGGTCGATCTGAAATTCCACTTGACGGTGTGGAGGTAAATCAGGAAGCTCTTCAGGAAACACATCAGAAAACTCGCGGACAACCGGAAGGTCTTCAATATTTCTTTTTTCAGGTTGAGTATCAGCAACAAGAGCTAAAATAGTAGGGTAGCCCTTTCGCAAACCATTGCACCACTACGATGACCTTGAACTGACAAAGATTCTCCACTAGGGAGAGGAATACGCACGATTTTCTGTTTACAGAGAATTTCCGCTTGATGCTTAGACAACCAATCCATCCCAACGACCACATCAAAACTTCCAAGAGTAACGGGGAGTAGGTCAATGTCGAACACTTGACCCATAAGATCGAGTTTACAGCTAAAAAGAACATGTGAAGCTTCAATCGTTTTGCCATCAGCTAACTCTACAACGTGTTTGTTTACAAGAGGTGCATGACTCAATCCTAACTGACGACTGAACTCCAATGACACATAACTCCAATCGGCACCAGATTCGAATAAAACATAAGCAAATAGATTGTTCACAGAAAACGTACTGGTCACAACGTTGCCATCATTGCGAGCTTCCCCAGTACCAATGGTAAACACTCTCCCACGCGCACCGTTCCCACCATTGTTTCCATTGTTGTTGTTCCCAGTGTTGTTATTATTATTACCAGCATTTTGATTCAGTTAAGGGCAATCCCGCCTGAAATGACCCTCGTCACCACACTGAAAACACCCCTTACGATTTCCCTGATTCTGTTGAGGCCGCTGCCTCTCCTGTTGCTGTGCCTGCTAGTACTGTGGGGGTTGCTGCTGCTGCTTTGGGAGTGAGACCCTGCAGTCTCTAGCCATTTGGCCCACCTTGTTGCACCTATGACAGACTCGGGTGCAAGGCCCACGATGATGAAAGTTGCACTTGTTACACTTCGGTTGCTTTCCCGCATAGGAGCCCTGATTCGAATTGTTGCTCTGATTCTGATTCATAGAAGATGATTGGCTAAAGTTGCGGTTGATACTGTTGTCTGGTTTCTTCTGTGACTGATTCGAGTTGGACACCTTGTCCACTTCATTCCACTTACGTTTGCTGTCAGTAGCAGGAGTAGTAGCTGTAGCAGTAGCAGCAGTAGTAGAAATACGTGGTGGTAGCGAGCCATGCTCCACCTCCTGATCTGTGATCTTGTGAGCTAAGCGGATGATCTGAGGTAAGTTGTTGAGGTTCGCTGCAGTAACCAAGCCCTTAACCAGCGGGGCTAATCCCTTGATGTACAGCTCGATTCTTCGGTGTGGAGGTCGTGATAAGTTCGGGCACATATTAGCTAACTCATGAGACCGTTTCGTGTATGCCTCAATCTCAGACCCCCACCTTTTTCAGATCATAATACTTGTTCTCTAATTTATGTACTTCATCACGAGGACAGTACTCCTCTCTCATCAACTCCTTGAAATCCTCCCAAGTAGTGGCATTCGCCATCTCAATGCCGAGCATCCGGACTTGGGCATTCCACCAAGTCAAGGCACCATCCTCGAGTGTGCCTGAAGCATACTTCACTCTGTCCCCAGCAGGACAGTTACACATCGCGAACACCGATTCCGCCTTCTCAAACCAATGCAGTAGCCCCACAGATCCTTCAGTCCCATTGAACGTCTGTGGCCTACAATCCATGAACGTTTTAAACGTACAATCAGGCGGATTATTTTGATTCTGATTCGCTTGTTGACCTAAGGACGAAAGAAAATACAACACACGGGTAAGAGTTGAGTACGCGACACAAGAATAAAGAGTATTTGGCACATTTCATACCAGCTTGATAGGTTGCCAAAGCCTCAGCCACACGTGTGTTAATCAAGTTTGGAAACTTGGCCTGAGTCAATGCAATGTGACCACGCCCATGGCCTCGTCCGCTCATGATTCTATATAAGAAAAGGGAGAAGGTTAAGAGTCGAAATAAAGTAGGAGTCAAACCTCACGATGACTTCTACTAACTTCCAATGTTCACATCAGACAACAGAGCAGAACACCTTTCACACTCGTTAGGCCTCACTGAGACTCACATGCACCCCACATTATTATTATGTGTGCACCCATAATAACAATGCGATTTGCATGTCTATCTGAGCTCCTCCCAACTTGTGCTAAAAGGTTCCCCAATTTTGAGTAGCAAAGCAGATGACACCATAACATAGATCATCAAATTTTAGAGGAGCGTCACACTATTATTCACATAACGTAAGCTATTAACACAGGAATTCATGTTGTAGTGCTGAGTGTGCATTCACGTGCAATGTCATACATAAGTGTACGCTAGTTATGCTATGCAATAAGTAAACAAGAGACGAACCTTGCAATCTGGAGCTGAGTGTCATGGTCGCTTTCTGAACTGTTTGGTTATAGTCTGGTTTTATAAAAACGTTTTAAAACCTAGTTCACTATAAACAGTGGCTCTGATACCAAACTGTTACACCCCTAAAATACCACCTGCGGAAACCCCGCTAGGCGTGTGACGTACCAGGATCCAGCCACTAATCACATTGAACTAATATCAAAATGTTTAACAAAGATTCCACTCATTATAATAAAAACAGCCACAAACATATTCCAAGTATAACATGTTCAGCGGAAGCAAACAATAATTAATTGTTTAAGTGTTTCAAAACCAAATGTATGTAAAATCGGTAAGCAAGTCATGCATGTTCAAGCAGCGCGACCCATGACCACTCCAGCCATCCAGATAGCAAGTTCCTTGTCCATAGTACCTAACGACCTGCGAGCATGCAACAAGTGTATCAGACAACGCTGGTGAGTTCATAGTTTTACAAAAACGTTGGTTACCAAGTGTTAAGTTCAGTTCATTGATAATAATGTTGATAATAACTCGAGTACAATACAAGATGGCTCCAGATTATTTTTGCCCTTCCCCAATGCCCCTATCTAAGCATTGGTCATGACTGGGTCATTAGTTCACACCCGTCCTCTCAGGTACGTGGTGAGGGTGCCAAACCTAAATAGCGTTATCAACTAATACCCCGTTACCTCTCAAGTAACAAACAAGATGGGACTTAATGGTGATAGGAATTGAGTATATTATCCAACATCCTAGTTTTTACCCAAATAACTTATTCCTCTCAGGAATACCCAATGATTGTCCCACCCACCGGGACGCATGCTCAAGAGGAATGAACTTACCTTTGATTTGCTCGGTATGTTAAGTTACCCGTCCAAGTTGGTCAACCCAAACTCTACCGTGGTTACCAATCAACATCAGTTTCACAATCAAACAAGTCACGTATTTAACACGGATTGCATTCATCACAAAGATCACTGTGTAACATGTATCAAGTACCCAATTTTCATATAAGTCCACATCCCATGTGAAAATCACAAATCAACATATAATAGATGAATGTTCTATTCACACAAGACAAGTCAGTTTTCTTATGCTTAATCAGTATTGTTATCATGCAACAACTAGTATTTGTAAACACAAGTGTCCATCCTCACATACACCTTAAACTGTTCACTGTACCGACCATTTACTCTCATGGCGAAGTATTCCCTATAGCGAAGATTCATTCTTCGCCTGAGATGAATGTGACGAAGGATGCAAGGAGTTCGTTAAACACAGACGACGAAGAATCAATTCTTCATCGTGGATGGGCACGACGAAGAACCAAGGGGTTCGTCAATAGTCAGCCGACGAAGATTCCATTCTTCGTCGGGCTAGATCCTTCGTCGCCCAACAACAGTTATAACTTATTAACACAAACAACAGTTAACACCTTTTCGGCATGAAAAGTGGATCAAACAATAGTCATTCATATTCATACAACCCTAATCATGAACAAACATCAACAATTCAACCATAGCTTCACATCATGATCAATCACATATTCTAGACGTACAATAATTAATGTTCACTCTCTAATCATCAATAGTTTATGTGAAGCAGTCCTTGACCATTGATAATTATCAAGCACACTTCTAGGTTAACTATAGATACTCGTACCAGGATCATCCTTACACGAAATCACATATTGAGTAATAATCCAATGAACGAAAACAGTGCACTAACCTTGAGACAATATTAACCAGTGATATTTTACGATTAGAAAGCCTCAGAATGATGGATGAAGTCTGCCGTCAATCGAATCGATTGAGAGAGAGGGAGATCTAGGGTTTGCAATATGATAGATTTCGTGAATTACGTGCGTGTATATGCTCAAATAGGTGAACTGGGCCCTTACTGGGCTTCGAAATGATTTGGGCCGGCGAAGAATCATTCTTCTCCATATGTGAGGGTGACGAACAATCCACCTTCGTCGGAGGTGGGATGCGACGAAGTTCTACTCTTCGTCGAGGAGTGAGAGTCCTTCATTGTTGAGGTTAAACATAAATATAACATTACCCAAAACACAAAACACAAAACGTAACAAGACATTAACCATTCTAATAAGATGCGCAAGATACAGCATCATCAAATGAATTGTGGAACAAGTAATGCGTAAAAGAAAGGTCTTGAAATCTCGAGTTGTCACATATAATAATAGGACCCACACGTCCTACACGTTGGAAATTCGATTGTTTTCAGTTCAGTTATTACGTTGCTAACACATTAAAATATGGATGAGCCCGGTACCGGTAACGGTACCGAAAGTACCGATCCAGAAAATCATCGAAATTAGGTACCGACACCGAAAATGCTCGGTACAATACGGTATGGTATTGAAGGTAAAAATTAATAAATACAGTTATGGTGCTAGACCGGTGTCGAACCGCAAGTAACGATTCTGAAAAAAACGCCAAAAGGTGGGTACCAAATGGGTACCGAAAATGATTTGGTATAATAAATCTGGTACCGATATGATACCGGTTTGATTACAGGATTTGATACGATTAGCTCATCAATAATCTAAATATCTAAGTTAATTTTACATGCTACAATTCATTCATTACATAAAAAGACAAAAAATAAAGCAAAATAAGTTTTTGTGTATATAAAACCTCATTTAAACAAAATACAATTTACTTATTGTGTGCATGAAAAGTAATCTTAACGTTGCAATTACTTGCATTGCTACGTTGCTACAGGATTTAATGAGCTCGGTGCCAACCTGTACGGAAAATACGGTTACCTAAATCCCCAAAAGTGGGTACCGGTACCGAATATACCTGGTACGGTACGGCTCGGTACCGGTACTGGTACGACACCGACATTTGAGGGTAAAAACCGATAATACCGATGCCGAACCGGTACCAAAAATACACCCGGTTTGGTAAATTTGATACCTGTACCCGATACCAGCTCATTCCTTGGTGATGTTACTATTCATTCAATTCTATTTTTATTACTATATTCATTCAATTTTGTTTACAATTCATTCAATTCTGTTTTTAATATATAGGTAAATTCACATGCTACAATATTACAGAAAAGACAAAAAATAAAGCAAAATAAGTTGTTGTGTATATAAAAACCTCATTCAAACGAAATACAGTTTACTTACTGTGTGTATGAAAATTAATCTAAACGGTGCAATTACTTGCATTGCTACGTTGCTACAGGATTTGATGAGCTCGGTACCAACCGGTACGGAAAATACCGTTACCCAAATCCCCAAAAGTGGGTACCGGTACCGAATATACTTGGTACGGTACGGCTCGGTACTGGTACTGGTACGACACCGGTATTTGAGGGTAAAACCGATGAATACCGGTGCTGAACCGGTACCGAAAATACACCCGGTGTGGAAAATTTGGTACCAGTACCTGATACCATCTCATTCCTTAGTGATGTTACTATTCATTCAATTCTATTTTATTACTACATTCATTCAATTTTGTTTACTATTCATTCAGTTCTGTTTTTAATATATAGGGAAATAGGTAAATTTTATTACTATATTCATTCGATTTTGTTTACTATTCATTCAATTCTGTTTTTAATATACAGATAAATATATAGGTAAATTACATTATTATTATATATATAATAAGATGACCACTCAGCTAACTTTGATCATAAATTTTTTATTTTGTTTTTTTTTTTTAATTTTGAAATTCACCCCTTTAATTTTAAGCATTTAAAATTATACATCCTCAACTTTCCAAAATTTTGTATCAATGTTATTTTGACCCCTCTCGAGTTTTACGTGTTTATTTTATATACGGGTAGGTATGAATTCAACTTGTTTTACGATTTGACCTATTTTTTTTTCAAAAATGAGTCACACCAAATATAATATGTTTTCATGTTTATTTTCATGGGACTATTCAGTTAGTGTACGTTTTGATGTAAATTTTATTTGGGAACAAGTATGGTCAAATATAATATATTTTCATTAGACGGTATAAATTCGACTAATTTTCGTTTCATGAGTCATGTCAAATATTAATATGTTTCCATGCTTATTTTTATTGACGTTTTCAGTTGATTTACGTTTTGACGTATATGTACGTGTCGTTATAAATTCAAGTTGTTTTACCTTTCGACGTAATGACATTTTGACCTCCTCGAGTTTTACGTTGGTATAACTTCAACTTGGGTTACGTTTAGACGTAAATTGTTTTTGATAATGGATCATGCCAAATATAATACATTTTTGTGATTGTTTTTATGGATGTTTTCAGTTGGTCTACGTTTCATCATTTCATCGATAAGCAATTGCAAAAAAAAAAAAAAAAAAAAAAAAAAAAAAACAAACAAAAAAGATATTAGCAAGCTCAAATCCCGTTAAAAAAATCGATCCCCGCTTCGCGGGGAATCAATTCTAGTTATATATATAATATATCAAGTTGTTAGCTACAGTAATTTGATTTTTTTGTCTTTTTAATTATGAATTACACCCTTTAGCTTTTAATATCGGCATTTAAATCCTTTAAAATTTATAGAAACCTTGCAACATGTCTTATTAACCACTCTCGAGTTTTACATGCTTATTTTTATAACACATCGAGTATAAATTCACGTTGTTTTACGTTTTAACATATTTTTTTTATCGAAAATGATTCATGTCAAATATAATACGTTTTTGTGTTAATTTTTATGGACATTTCAGTTGGTCTACATTTTAACATAAATTTTGTTTTGGAAATGAACCGGTCAATATAATACATTTTCTTTAGACTTTATAGATTCGAGTTACTTTAGGTTTTATGAGTCATGTCAAATACGATACATTTTCTTACTTCTTTTTATGGACGTTTTCCGTTGGTCTACCTTTTGATGGTTAATCAATTATAAAAAAACCAGTATGCTCAAATCACACTAAAAAACCGATCCCGCAATGCGAGGAATCAATTCTAGTTAAAACAAAAAATAAATCAATATTATTTTATTTTATTGTTTTGAACCGCAAATTTCATTTTTTTCTACTCTTTATGGGACTTGAACACGGGTTCCCCAGCTTATGTGTTTTTAGAAGCTTTACTTCTATTAAACCACCAACCTGCGGATGATACAAAATCAATTGTACTAGTAAAATCACTGCCGCGTTGCGGCAGAATATATGTCGGTGTTGGTTTGATTTGTTATCTTATCATTATAGTACCGACACTTTGTCATAACTTGGCACATATAACAACACTCGATGGCTAATGTTTGTGAGTTGCGAAGGACAGAAACGCAACCGGAATGCAATTGGAGTTACGTTATTATACAATTAGAACGCAATCGGAGTAATATTATTATGCAGCTACATATTTTATATTTAGTAAGATGTTTTCATGTTTTGATTTAACCATTAAACTAAAGTAAAGTCTTCTAGGTTTTAAAAACTGTTGGTGTCAAAATGCTCAATTTTTAAGTTTTAGAAAAGGAGTGAATGAAATCTAATCATGTTCCAGTTTCCACGCTTTCCTTCTTTTTAAAGATAACATAGTGAAATTATTTTATAGTAATAAAAAAAAATTATAAAGTAAATTTTTTTATAAAGTAAAAATAATAAAATTTGACAGTTTTCCTGTCTTTAATTAAGTTCAATTCAAGGTAAAATATCTTGTATAAAATGAGAAATGAGAAATAGGAGTTTGAAATTGATTTTTGACCATACAAAGTTCATTGGTAAAAATTGAAAAGATAGAAACATTACTATTGCGCCTACTTTTGTGAATTAATACATACTAGGATCTTGACCTGTCGCACGTTGCGGCGGCGTCGAAAGTTATAATAACTTGCATTTATAGTGTATATTTGACTTGACTTTTTATCAAAAAAAAAAATTACGTCTTCGTCGAATGAACACGCATTATATTTGACCCGACTCACTTTCGAACACAGTTTACGAACGTACACAAAATAAGTGTAAAAACATATTATTTTTTACCAGACTCGTTTGAGATAAAAAAAATATGTCAAAACGTGAGTCGTTTACGTTGAAACGTGAATTTAAAATGACAGGTACGTTAAAACTGTCATACGCCGCGCATTACGATGGGGACACCTTAGTTGTTTATAGTCGGCGGCACGTTATATGATTCGTTAACCATATAAAAACACATGTTTTGACATATCCGATCTAACTCTGTGTAGCCTATATAAGCATTGCGGCTACAGTGTACGGTGATGACATTAACGTGTGATGCTCGCACGTGACATTACACGTGTTTGACTTTGTTATATACAGTACGTTCTTGACATTAACGTCATTAGACATGGATATAAAAAAGAGTATGAATCGCTCATTGTGGTGTAAAGTTGTAACAATATTTTAGATAACCTTGTAAAGTCGTAAAAGTAATTTAGATATTAACATGGTTATACATAGATAAAAAAAAGTATATTAATGTGTGACGCTATGATCTAAATTCGTAAAAGCAATTCATAGTAAAATGAGACGTCAAGTTATTAAGTACAAAAAGTTGGATGAAAGTTATCAATTACCAAAGTTGGAAATGAATGTGTAACTTACTTAGTTTGAGAGTGTGAAATGAAAGAATTAAAAGTATAAGGGTTAGAATTGTAACTTTTGGTGGTTATTTGAAAGTTGAAAGAAGATAAAAGTGTAAGGGCTATATGTGTAGTTTTGCAAAAGTTAGGGAATTAAAGACAAAGGTCCACCGACCTTTGTCTTTAATATATATTAAATATACAACTAGTTATAAAAACCGTCGCCGCATTGCGGCGATCTTATTTTGTTATTTAATCTGTGTTTATATGTGTTTGAAATCACTCCGAGCGCGTTGCAAACGGAATCGCTGACAAGAAAAAAAATGTAGAAAAAAACACTAAAAAATAACCGAAAGAAAATCAACTAAAAAGTTGTATGGTAATGATGTTGTTCGCTAGAAACCCGTAGTCAGAGATGAGCAAATATAGTAACGGGTACCAGTACCGAATTTCCTGAACCGAAAGATCCTAAGTACCAGTTCGGTACTGACGTTTGGCGTTCCTGGTACCGGTTCGCTACCGGTTTTTACCTTCATATACTGATACCGTAAACGGTATTTTCTGTACCAATACCGATTCGGTATCAGTTGACACCGAGCTCATCACTACCTCTGAAACTAAAAAATAGTTGTACGATACCGTTGTTGTTCATACGGTACCCGTGATCAGGGATGAGCAAATGGTACTGGGTAGCAGTACCAAATTTCTCGAACTAAAAGATTATCAACTCAATCCGGTACCGAGTTTGGCGTTTATGTACCACTCTAGTGCTGGTTTTTACCTTCATGTACTGATAACGAACCTGTATTTTCGATACAAGTACCGATTAACACCAAACTTATCAAACTTAAAAAGTAAAGAAGATAACAATTATTATAATTATAATATTTAAATAATAAAACTATAAAAGAAACTATATTTAATTATATGATAATATAACTTATTGTTCATTTCATTCAGTAATTAATATATACTAGAATATATAGGAGAATTATTACATTATGGAAATTCATATCATTTAAAAAAAAAAAATAGATGGGTCAAATGACTTAGATCCTAAAGGAATTAAAATTTAATACGAATAAACTGAAATAGATTAATTGTTTAGTTGTAAAAATTATAATAGAAATCATAATAATGTATAAATATAATTTAGAACTGAAATACTGAAAAATAACTGTACTATAATAACGATAGTAAATGTTTAAACTTTCAACATCAACAAAATAATAATGTACAAAATATAATTTTAGAGCTGAAATACTAATAATTAATTGTACTATAATAACAATATAGGAGGATCATTTGAAAACAAAATTTAAATGAGAAGAAAATAACAAACGATACAACTTGTTGCCCGACTAACTGTCATTGCTTTGTAATTGACCTTTTTCGTGTGGAATGATATTGCCGATAATTTGTTGCTAAAAAAATCTCATTTATTATTATTATTATTATTATATTTGACTAATTAATTAGTCATAAAAAGTATCATCTTCCGCACTAAATTTTTTTACCTACACATCAAAATATATCTTATATATTTCGAAATTTATCCTACACATATTGAAATCTATCCTATATTTTATCTTACGCGGCTCGTACTTTATCCTACATGTCTCGTAATTAATCCTACAATCTAATTTTTATAAATATATATTTTGAAAATAAGTTAGAAATTTAACATAGTTAACTATTAAAGAGGAAAACTAAAAATTAATGATCTATACAAGTTTAACAATATACTCTTTCAATAATATTAAATACAAATATTAAATGAAACATTTTTATTGGATGAAATTTATTTTTTTTCTCCTTACAAATTTTTTTTTTCTCATTTGAACCCTTCAATAATGATATATAGCAAGATTTAAAGTTGGTTTAAAGTTGTTTAGTATTGTTGAAAATAATTCTAAATCAATATTGAAAGTTAATAATAATAAAATAAAAATAATTATTAAAGACACCATGTCAAGTAGTAATAATACTAATATAGTATATAGTATTATATAATATGATATGATGTTGTATGATATGATATTTTTCAATAATACAAACAATAATAACAAAAAAACACAATTAATAATAGTCATAACAACAAAAATAAATATTATTATTATTTTTATTTTTATTTTTATTTTTATTATTATTGTTGCTGCTGCTGAATAGTGAAATTACAAGTATTTTTTTTCCAATTTGCTATTATAGTTCAATCTAAATTGACAAAACATGGGAATTTATATCATTCCCGGTTACCAATCAAACACGTCATAAAATAAAATTAAATTTCAACTTCTTATATATGATAAACAAAAAATCGTTCATGAAGGTAGCAAAATTCACATAAAATCGTTTGTATTTACTAGAGTTATGATAAATAAAACATCGTTCTGTTGGTAGCTAAAACTAGAGAAATGATAAATAAAACATCGTTCATGTTGGTAGCTAAATTCACATAAATATTTTGTATTTACTAAAGGGAAGCGACATTCTTTCAAAACAAAAATTCCTCTTTTTACAAAGTATATATTTTTCATATTAAAGTATTAAACGTCATATCATCAATATTTACATTGGGGTTTAATGCAAAATTTGTTTTCTTTTTCCCAATTATAGTCAATGTATTATTCTCTTCTATTTTAATCAATATATTCTTTTTCTTCTGTTTTTACCAATATACCTTTTTGGCTTTTTCAACCATACAGACAGCAACATTTTCTTTTTAAGAAAGTATATTATTAGCCTTTGACCACGATTAACATATGTAATTTAAACAAAAAATTAATTCGTTCAAAAAAAAAACAACAATTAATTTTCATACATTTAACTTAACCTTTACACAATTAATACCATCCGTTATAAAAAAAAAAATATTATTTTTCCACGGACCCCGGGATATGAAAGCTGCCACCTTCACCTCTATATAACAACAAGAATCATACCAAAATGAAAACTGAGAGTTGCCTTTAGATTGATTTGTGTGTTGAAAACTTCAAATAACTTTATGGTTGTTTGTAGCTCAAAATTCATATGAAATTCATGGTGAAAAAAGGATAGTTGATCTAGCAGTTAAAAAGGTGGATTTGGGCTACAAATTCGATTGACAATTCAGAAAGTAACTGAAATTCAAATAGTTACTTTAGATTTTGCAAATTTTTATTTAATTTTGAATTACCATCAGAAGTTATGGTATGATTATGTTGTGATCATGTGTAAATACACATAATCTGCTTTAATTGTTGCTGTTTTTCTGTATAAGGTATTGAGATCTTGTGTGATCTATACAATTAGATGCACATTTCAGTTTGATGGTGTGTGATCTTTTAGATATGATTTACCATCTTCAAATGAACGGGCTGTGATTTAGATGGCAGTGATCATGGCTAAAGATGAGCAAACATCTAGGTGTAGCAATGGCAGTAGCAGTGGTGGCGGCGATGGCGGTGGTAGTAGTCATAGATCTTCCAAGAAGTTGAAGCATAAGAAAGTGCCACAGAGAGGAATGGGTGTGGCTCAGCTTGAGAAGATTATATCGGAGCAACGACAGAAAAATCAAAATCCCCAAAGTCATGGGTTGGACCACCCTAGATTCACTGCAGGCTTTACGGCAAATCTTGGTGGTTTCGGTTACGAATCGAATCCACCTATCTGGTCTCCTGCCCCTAATCTAATGCTGCAAAGATCACAACAATTGCAGCATCCTTTTTCTTCATCAATGGTACGTAAACCTTTGTTGTTTCCGCTTCATTGTTGTTCTTGTTGTATATGTTCTTAGATTAAATTGGATAATTAAAATCTGTGCCTATTTGCAGGTGAATGTTCCTGCAGGAACTTCATCAACGTCTTCGTCATCTGTTCTAAATTTTCAGATGGAGCCCCCTTCAAACCAAAGCTATTATGGCAACAACTACCATCCTTTGTGGCAGGAGGAAGAGAAGGTGATGTTGCTGTTTTCTATAACCTTTTTCAGTTATCTGTATATGTGATTATAATGATCTTGGTTAGAGTTTATGTATGCGGAAACTAATGTACGTACATTCACGCTTTTTGATAGATGGTTGGCATGAAACGGCCATACCCCTTTTCGTTGGAAAACAGGCCAATGCCATCTTTTCACGGCAGATTTCCTTCTGCATATGTGTCTCCAATCTCCGGATCAGATGAATCTGCTTCTTGTGGCAATGGAGGTACTACTAGCATAGAACTCGCACATCCATATTTCAGGTGAGAAAACCTCAAGTTTGGTTCATGTTAGATATTTGCATTGGTTTGAAACTAATTTGGAGGTATGAAATTGTTGTTTGATGGTTTGTGTTTTGGGACTCCATTGCAGAGAAAACGCTTCAAGCTCAAGTGCCAAATCTGATGCGATTACGATGAAATTCATCGATGAAAAGCAAGTTCTGAGTAGAGATTTTCTCAAACTAGCTCCTCCTCAAGCACCCCAATCAAATTCAAGTTCGAAAGAAAAATTATATCAAAATGTATAATTTTTTTTAACAAAGTTATATATATATATATATATATATATATATATATATATATATATATATATATATATATATATATTCTATCCTTTGGGGTTGATAACTTTTTCAATTTTTTTCTTTAGGACCAATCAGAAGATCCTAGCCATTTGCCTGGAAAAGGCGGATCAAACCTACCGCCGTTTCATGGTTTCTTTCCAGCTGCAACAACACCTATGGAGCAGCCAGAAAACAGCAATGGTGAGGCAGAGGAAAGCGTTGATCTGAATTTGAAGCTATAGAAGAGTTTCTTTGTTTCTTTATTTCTTCATTGTTCTTTATTTATGTTGTCAAGTTGGCTCCTTTTTCATGCTAAAACTGTTACCATGAAAGAGTAATAAAACCTCGATAAAAAATCCTCTTTTCTTTATGTTTTGAATGCCATTTAGTTAAATTTGAGGCAAGTTCAAGTTCTAAATGGAAAAAGATTCAGCCAAACACATCTTAGCTATGCTTGTCATAACCTGTGGGTCATGACTCACGAACAAATCAAACCATGGTGGATTTTTACAATTCACGCCTAGATACACTCTCGTTCGTTTTGATTTACTTTGAGAATTCCTTTTATTTCAGTATGTTTGTTTCATGGCTATAGATCTATTCACTTTTCGAATTAGACAACCCTTGGTTCGTATTTGGTTCATGGTCCCGTTTGGGACCAAACCGCCTAGTACTAGATGGGTTTGGATCGGTCCGGTTACTAGTCCTCTTATGAACACTCTTGGTTGGTGAGAGGTTGAGCTATCTGTATAACTTGGTGAGAGGAGTGAGGGCACCACCATAACAAACTTATGCATATGGGTTCATGGAAATTTGGTCATATTGAATTATATCATTCTTCTCGTTATATTTGTGGATATTGAGATCTTAACTTCACATTGTGATTCTAGATTGGTGATGTAACAATTGACCCACCAACAACAACAAACACAGAGGAATCATTGTATTATGACAGAAGGATATCTTACCATTTGATTTGTTGTGCCAACTCTTTGTCCTAAATTAGTCCCAATTCCAAGCTGGTAATTAACTTTAGTATGGTATGTCTTACAATTATAGAAAAGAACCAACAAACAACACAACTATCTCACCTTAAGAAAACAAACCTCTGATATATTTCATCAATATAGTGAACCTTTGATACATATCTTAAGTAACTTATTATGTTGTGTATTTTAGACAAGAATAACTAGAGTCAATGACCAACCAAAACCATAGTTGAGAACAAACACATATATGAGGGACAACAAGTAAAAAAGCCCAGAACGACGCCCATAGAAGTAAAGTGGCCTGGCACATAGGCTTGTAAACGAACCGAACGTTCAGTTCTTTGTGAACTTGTTCGGCGGGAAGTTCGTTTACGTTCGTTTATTTAATAAACGAACGAATATGAACACAATTTTTTGTTCATTAGTCTACACGAAGGAACATGAACACACGTTTTGTTCGTTCATATATTTATATTCGTAAATGTCCATTTATGTTCATTCAATTGTGTTCGTTTATTTACATTTGTTTATGTTTGTTCATTTATGTTCGTTTCAGTTTAATTACATAAGTAGTTATATTAATATAAATATTAAACATATAAGGAACCTTCTAACTGCTTAATATAACTAATTGGTAATTAGGCTTTCTACTAACAAATATGAGTTTTCCAATGAAATTTATCGTAATCAATTACTAATTTAAGTTTATAATTACTTTATGTTTAGTAAATCGTGTTCATTTATTTTTCTTCAATTATGTTCATTTAATTTGTGTTGTTTAATGTTTATTGTTTTTAAGTTAAGTTTGTTTGTTTATGTTCGTTAACTATTAGTTTAGATTTTTAAATGAATGAACATAAACAAAAACGAACATGTCCATTTTCTTAATAAACGAACATGAACAAAAGAATGTGTTCGATTATATGTCCGTGTTCGTGTTCAGTTAAAGTTAAATGAACGAACACGAACATGTCTTTTGTCTGTGTTCGTTTGGTTCATTTATAGGCCATCTGATACATGCGGAAAAATCCCATATCAATCTCGGATGTATAAACATGCTAAGAACAACGATCAGTAGAGTAGAGTGTTCTAGTTTTATGTGATACAAATTAATTTATACATTTTTCTATTTAAGTTATTGTAATGAATTAAAAAATTGTCATCCACCTTGATGAATAAGAAAAAAAATATGTGAACTTTAAATACTTTAAAACAAAATCTTCCGTCCCATGTTGACGAGGGAAAAAAGTGGTGTTAAAGAAAATGTCTTTAACTGATATATGTATATAAAATGATCAATATGAAACATTTTCTTTTTGTGTTTTTTGACCATTTGACCCGATAAATTTTATGGAAAACATCAAGAAAGTAGGTGATAATTTTATGATAAACTTTGTCATGAAACCTTTGATTAAAACTTAGTTTGATACTTGGACGAATATATGTAACTAAGTAAAAGAGCAGACATAACTCAAAGTTACAAATAATGATACAAAGAATCATTTCCCTTTTTGGTATTTAATTTAGCTGCGGTCAAAAGTTTTAATGTTCCTTCACTAGGCATATGGGTGTACCTAGGGCTGCAAACGAACCAAACGTTCGGCGAACAGTTCGTGAACCGTTCGGCGGGAAGTTCGTTTGTGTTCGTTTGTTTACTAAACAAACGAACACGAACAAGAAATTTCGTTTGTTTAGTTAAATGAACAAACATGAACAGAGGTCGTGTTCGTTCGTTTATGTTCGTGAACATTCGGTAACGTGTTCGTTTGTGTTCAATACTTCATTAGTGTTTTTAGTTTTTATATTTACTTAAATACTTTAAAATTTAGACAAATTAAATATCTAATAAGTGTCGGTGTATTATATATTCTGTTCATGAACGATTGTTTGTGTTCGTTTGTTTCCATTTGTGTTCATGAACATTAGTTTGTGCTCATTTGTGTTCGTCAACGTTCGTTGCCTAAAATTAACAAACAAACACAAACGAACACGAACAAGTTCATTTCCTTAACAAACGAACACAAACATAAAATCTCGTTCGATAAGTGTTAGTGAACGGTTCACGAACACATATATTTCTTAACAAACGAACACGAACAAGGTCTTGTTCGTGTTTGTTTGGTTCGTTTGCAGCCCTAGTGTGTACCATGAGATGTCAAGTGTTAAAAGAAGATGTGGAGCTTTAACATGTGTTAAAAACCATTCTTTTGATGGAGTTAAGGGTGTTAATAGCGTCTTGTGTTAACATGTTAATATGAGTGAAGGAAATTAAGATATTTCAACGGCTCTTTTGGTTGATTTTTTTAAATAAAAAACCATACTATATTTAACTTAAAATCTTAATAATTTCTCACACCAAAACAATCTCAATACTAATTTTTAAACAATGTGTTCTTCATCATCAACATCTGAATCCGATGCCACGGATGAGCTGTTTTTTTTTTCAAACGGTTGCAAATGCACAAAATACCATTCATCTCAGTGGCTTGGACCGTCAATTGGCAAAATAAATGAAACAAAAGATTAGGAACAAACATGGGATTTCTTAATTTCTTTTATATATTTTGGACCATGTTATTCACACACGCACCCTTATTTCCACACCCCTTGAAGCGTCGCGTTTTGGCCGAAGCACGGCGTTTAGGGTTCTTTTCCAGACAATAGGTGATGTGACATTGATACGAGGTTTGATTCAGTACGATGTTGTCAGCCGGGGCACGAGGAACCCTAAGCGCTATGCTTCGATCCCAAATTCTGGTGCTTTAAGAAGGCAGACCATGCATTCGACATTTCATTCAAATTCCAAATTGCAAAAGTGTTTCAAATTGGGTCCCATGACTTTCCGCCCCCTCGAAACTTTTGGTCAAGCTCCACCACTGCGGAGGCGAACCATATCCTCAGGCTGAATATCCGCACGGTCAGCCAAACTATCCCGACCACGATTACGGTGGTGAGCAGAGCTTTGTACAACAAGACTATCCTGACCAGATAGTTGGTGGTGAGCAGAACTTTGTAAAGCAAGACTATCCGGGCCTGGGAGACGATGGTGAGCATGAGGATCTGTTAGTTGTGAGGAAGGCTCTTACCCAATTATATTTTCGTTTGAAACAATCCGGACCTTTTCATCACGTGATGAGTTGGTGGATTGGGTACAAAAGACGAGAAGGGACAATGGTTACATCATTGTGATTAAAAGACTGAATAAAAGAGGAAATAATTTCAGGGTTTGGTTTCAATGCACTCTTGGTGGGGAGTATAAGAGTGTAGCTATAGTAAGGAAAACAAGTAGTGAGAAAATAGGTTGCCCGTTTGAGTTGATAGGGTTTACGGAATCAAAGGGAAGTGTTTGGAGGTTAGAAGTGACGAACCTGACACACAACCACACTCCTATTGTAAACTTAGAGGGTCACGCGTATGCGAGAATGCTTTCTTCGAAGGATTAAAGATTGATTAAGCAGCTGGCAGAGCAAGATATTCCAAACCGTAGCATCTAGCGAACGTTGAGGAAAAATAAAAACCCGGCTAAAAAGATTATTTCGAAAGATATACACAATGTTGTTCAGAAGATCAACGTCGGAAAGAGGTTCGGCGAATCTCCAATGAAACAGAAGATCAATGAGGTTTGATTCGGTATGATGTCAGCCGAGACACGAGGAACCCTAAGCGCGTCGCTTCGGTCCTAAATTTTGGTGCTTTAAGAAGGCAGACCATGCATTCGACATTTAATTCAAATTCCAAATTGCAAAAGTGTTTCAAATAAATGCGTGTTTTGTTGTTTTAGTGGCGTTTCTTCAAAATACAATGTCGTGGTTTAGCAACTACCTTTTCGATGAATATTCTGACGAGTCCGTTTTTCCAGATTTTCTTACGAGTGGACCGCTAATTCTGACTCGTACAAGAAACCAGTCCCGTCCAACATGAGGGAGGAGGGGTTGTCTCTGGCATTCGTTATCGTGACAATACGGTGCAGCTGGACTTGAATAACCCTGTGGATGACTCATATGCACAACACGACTATTCTAATTACGGATACGGAGGTGAACCATATCCTCACGCTGAATATCCGCACGGTCAGCCAAACTATCCCGACCATGGTTACGGCGGTGAGCAGAACTTCGTATAGCAAGACTATCCAGGCCAGGGAGATGGTGGTGAGCAGAACTTTGTACAACAAGACAATCCCGACCATGAGAAGGTGGTGAGCATGAAGATCTGTTAGTTTATGAGTGTAAGGACCTACACGAAAATGTCCTAAAACACTCCGTAAGTGAAGACCCAAACCCCCAAAGACCCTAATTCTATGAAAAATCAAGAAAAACAAGTTTTATTAATCGGTCGAGGGCCGCGAAGGATTTAAGGTGGGTCTTCCCGGGGCGCGACAGCTCTGAAGTCTCCGGATAACGATCAAGGCCACGTGTCGCACACGTGGCAAGCCTAGGGTATGACACGGCAGCCCTAGCCGTAGCTAGGGTGGCCCTCGCGAGCCACGTAAGATCCCCCTTCAAGCTGTCGCGGGCCGCGAGGAACTCAAAAATCATCTATAAATAGAACGTTGCATGGCTAGTTCAGTCTGCTTGAAAAATTTCATCAAAACTGCTTTCTTTCTGTTCGAAATCACACATTAAAATATCAAGTCGCTGCTACGATAACGGGGTAATAACTCGATCAATGCTACGATACAATGTCTGCTCGATTAAAACCGATCTGGTGGATGTTTAGGTGCTGCTCAAATCTTAGGCTATACCTTGTCATTCATCGTGAGGGTTTCGATCTCGTGAAATTATCGTAAATGTTGTATTAAGTTACTAACCTAGTTTCGTTTGCATTATTTAACTAGGTTACCAGGCTTAATCAGTAGGCAGACCCTGTCCGTTTAAACTTGCAATGTGAGTCATTCTATTTTTATCAAAGTTGCTTTATAAAACCTTAAATGTTTTCCGGTTATAATTACAGGGATTAAGTATTTGCGTATCTTTAATTACTGGCAGTAAGTGGGGTATTGTGCACATTACTCATGTTTTATCACTCTTAGGTGGGCGAGCCTAATTAGTGATATACGTCACTATTGGGTGACAGGACCCAATAGTGGTATGACCACAGTCATAGATCCGGTCGAGTGACAACTGGACCAGCTAATTTTAAGATAGGGGCAATGGTAATCGCTTTTAATACTGTAAATTATGACAATGTGTCATTTTGTACAAATTGAATGACTCGCCAGTATTTTCCCGATGTCAAATCTTTTTAAAACATGTTTCAGGTGATTTACTGTGAACAAGTAAAAGTGCCGCGTAGCACTCCAGCTTGAATGAAGTGGCTCAGTAAATAAATAAACATGTTTTTTTTTGTAATCAGGGGATTTCCCTGTGAAATTTCTTTATTGTAAACTACGGGGTTTGTCCCAAAACTTATATTAAAATAATTAGGTGTTTTCAGTTTAACGATCATGTTAAAATTTTCCACTGCCAAATCAAACACCAATACCACGGGTTTTCTGTCCCGTGGCTTCCGGACCAGGCTAAACGGGTCGGGGCCGTGACAGAAAAAGATGGTATCAGAGCCACTGATTTAAGCCAATTAAGTATTTGAAAATTAAAATTTCAATAAATAAAATTTAATTTGGATTTTGTGTTTCTTCATGTGTGCCTAACAGCATGAATGAACTATCAGAAGCCCTCCGAAATTTCACCATCCATACTACCGATATGGAAACTACCGGAACCCAGTCCAGTTATCAGGCTGACATCAAGGAGCCAATGGTATTTCAGGCCCAAGAGAAACCCAAACCCAAAAAGAGGAGAAGACTTCTAGACTGGAAACGATGAAGAAAGAAGAAACTCGCTGCCCAAAGGGTGAAGAAAACGGTGGATCCAAAAGGAAAAGGAAAAGAAGTAGGAGAGAGCTCTGGTCAAGCTCAGGAATTGCCACCTTGGGAAGAACTCGACAGAAAATTGGCAAACTGTGACCTCATTGGACCCGCTGAAGAAACCCTTTTCAATTTTTCCCTCTCAATCAGAACTTCCTATCAATCTGGAACTTGCCATTCCGAACCCAATTGTTAACTCTCAACCCCTTTCAAACCAAATGGAAGAATGGTGGACCAGTGACTGGCACTTCCAAAACATAATGAACAATCCAAATCCGTAGTTTGAACCACCCCTGCTACTTTCCCACCTATGAACCCGGAAAACGTCGCGGAACTACGTCGTTATGGTGAAGAACCGGTGGATATGGGGACTCGGGTCCGGACTGTGGGAGAGAATATTACCTGGAAGTACGATGAAAGGGAGTTCCATTACTGAAGGCGGAGGATAATAGTAGTTAAATGTTTTGTACAATAATAATATTATGTGAAAAAAATAAATATAATAATAATATAATAATAATAATAATAATATAACAATAACAAAAATATAATATACTAAAATAAAGTAGTTGTAAATATTTGGCTTGTATGGATGCATAAGTAATATATAAAAAAATATATATAAATGTCGCAATGTCGACGATTTTGGATATATGTGTTGGCTTAATTGTGATTTTGATTGCTCTATTGTGACTAATTGCTATCTATTTCGTGACAATAATCCGTGAATATTATTAATAATACAGATGGCAGACGCAGTAAATCAACCGGAAAACGAAGTAAACCAATCAGAACCAAATAATGAAGATCATTTTCTCAATAGATAAGATATAGAAAATATAGTTGCTCAGGGAATAGCTAATGTTATCCCAGCAATCATTGCAGCCGCTAGAAATCCCGTTGAACCTTCCCAAGCCAACCATAGTAAACGCACTCGCGATGATAATTTCAGCAATAGTGTGAATGGGGGCGATAATAATAATAATGTGATTTCAGCCCCAGTATACAAAAGGATGAAGGTGATGACGACTGGCTGCACTTACAAAGAATTCCTCGCCTGTAAGCCCGTCGAATTTGCAGGCAATGAAGGGGCAACTGCCGCACTACGTTGGTTGGAAAAGACCGAAGTGGTAATTAAAATAAGCAAGTGTGTAGAAGAAGACATGGTAATGTATGCATCCCACCTTTTCAAAGAAGAGGCATTAGAATGGTGGAACACGGTTCTACAAGCCAAGGGAAGTGACGTGGCTTATGCCATGAGCTGGGAGGAATTTAAGGAATTGGTAGAAAGAAAGTTTTGTCCTTCCTACGAGAAGGAACAAATGACAAATAAGTTCCTAAACCACCGGATGGTGGACGTTGATTGTCGGGGGTATACTTCGAAATTTTTCGAGTATGCTAGAATTGTGCCAACTCTGGCCTCGCCAGAACCGGTACTTATCTCTCGCTACATTTGGGGACTAATTAGCGAGATTCGCGACATAGTCAAGGCTGCGAGACCCCGGACAATTGACGATGCGGTCGAATTGGCCAATACCTTGACGGACGGACTGGTGCGCACAAGAGAAGAAAACAGGAAAAATGAATTGGCTTAGAAGATTACCCAAGGGTTCCGTGGGGGTAATAATAATAGTAATTTCAAGAAAAAGGGAACCGGGTAGTCTTCCGCACCGCCATTTTGCGGAAACTGTAAAAGGAAACATTTTGGAAAATGTAAAAAAAATTGCAATTTCTGCAAAACACCCGGGCACCGAGAGGAGGAGTGTAGGAAGAAATCAATGATCTGCTACAACTGCGGAGAAGCCGGGAATTATAAGCCAATTTGCCCAAAACTGGTCAAGCCAGCTGACAACCAGGCCAAAACTGCCGAAGGAAGTAATAAAAAGAATGCAAGAGCCTTCCAGTGGACTACACAAGAAGCAGATCTGATTCCGGACGTGACAGCTGGTACGTTCCTTGTACATGACGTTTACGTAAAAGTATTATTTGACTCTGGTGCAAACCAAAGTTTTATAAATACTTCATTCTGCCAAGCTCTTAAACAACCTTTAACCAAACTTAGGCAAATTTATACGGTAGAAACGGCAGAAGGAAACTCTGTTAATATAGATAAGGTACCCCGAGAAGGAAAAATAGAACTCTTAGGCCATAAATTTTATGCAAACCTTCTACCTATGAATTTAGTCGGATTCGATGTCGTGTTAGGAATGGATTGGTTAGTAGCCAACCATGCTCAAATCTTATGTGATAAAAAGCCCATAGAAATTCATACGCCAGCAGGAGAAGTAATTTTGGTTACATGAGATAAGCCACGTAAACCAATGAAGTTCGTTTCAGTAATGAAAGTTGCTAGTTATGAACGAAAGTAAGGAATAGTGTATATGATTTCGGTAATCATTAACACTAAAAGCAAAGAACTTAAAGAAATTCTAGTAGTATCAAAATACCCGGATGTATTCCCAGAAGAACTACCTGGATTACCGCTAGATAGGGAGGTAGAGTTTAGAATTCATCTAATTCCTGAAACTGCTCCAATAGCTAAGGCACCTTATCGGTTAGCACCCACCGAAATGTTAGAACTGAAAAAGCAGTTAGATGAATTGTTAAGCAAAGGATTCATACAACCCAGTTCATCCCCTTGGGGAGCATCGGTGTTGTTCGTGAAAAAGAAGGATGGGTCGATGCGAATGTGTATTGATTATAGGGAATTGAACAAGGTTACCATTAAGAATCGATACCGTTACCTAGGATTGATGATCTTTTTTATCAACTTCAGGGAGCTAGATACTTCTCAAAGATAGATTTACGCTCCGGATACCATCAGTTGAAGGTTCAGGATGAAGACATACCTAAAACTGCCTTCAGGACTAGGTATGGTCACTACGAGTTTATAGTAATGCCCTTTGGATTAACGAATGCTCCGGCAGCATTCATGGATATGATAAATAGGATCTGTAAGCCGTATTTGGATAAATTTGTAATTGTCTTCATTGATGATATACTTATTTATTCCAAAAGCAAGGACGAACATTGTGAGCACCTGCATGCACTCTTAACCTTGTTAAGAAAGGAAAAACTTTACGCTAAATTCTCGAAGTGTGAATTCTGGCTACAAGAGGTGCAATTTTTAGGACACATGGTGAATCACGAAGGAATTCACGTAGATCCCTCAAAGATAGAAGCAATCACAAATTGGAAGGTCCCGCAATCAGCTACCGAAGTTAGAAGTTTTCTAGGATTAGCTGGATACTATAGCCGTTTCATCAGAGACTTCTCTAAGATAGTTGTTCCATTAACTAAGTTAACCTGTAAAACTGTTAAGTTTGAATGGGGACCCAAGCAAGAGGAAGCCTTTAGAATTCTAAAGCAAAAGTTAACAAATGCCCCAATACTAGCCTTACCAGAAGGAACAGAGGATTTTGAAATCTACTGCGATACTTCTAAGCTAGGACTAGGATGTGTGCTAATGCAACGTAAAAAGGTAATTGCATATGCATCAAGACAGTTGAAAAAGCACGAAGAGACTTATACGACTCATGATTTAGAATTAGGTGCAATAATTTTTGCCCTTAAAATTTGGAGACATTACCTATATGGTAGTAAGTTTACTATCTTTACGGACCACAAGAGCTTAAGATATATTTTTGGTCAAAAAGAATTGAACATGAGGCAAAGAAGATGGATGGAAATCCTAAGTGATTATAACTGCAATATTCGATATCACGAAGGAAAGGCAAATGTAGTAGCCGATGCCCTAAGTTGTAAATATCATGAAACACAAAGACGAGTTCATGTCCTTAGATTAAATCTACAATTAGATTTAATGGAACAACTGAAAAATGTTCAAGAAACAGCAATCCAAGATGTGCTGAGGGAATGAAAGGACGGATAAAGGAATTAGAGCAAGGGGCTGATGGAATTTGGAGATTCCATAAGAAAAGGATTTGGGTACCTGGACAAGGAAACTTACGAGATAAGATATTAGAAGAAGCCCATAAATCTAGGTATACGATGCATCCTGGTAATAACAAGATGTATCAAGATTTAAGGTATAACTTCTGGTGGACAGGAATGAAAAAGGACATAGCTACATACGTTTCTAAGTGTCTCACTTGTTCCCAAGTTAAGGCAGAACACCAGAAACCCTCAAGTTTACTTCAACAGTTAGAAATGTCTGTATGGAAATGAGAATTGATAACAATGGATTTTGTTACTAAGCTACCCAAAACCAGGAAGGGTAACGATGCAATTTGGGTAATTATAGATCGATTAACCAAGTCAGCTCATTTCCTACCAATGAAGGAAACCTTTAGCATGGAAAGATTAGCTAAGTTATACGTAGACGAGGTAGTGTCACTACATGGAGTTCCACTCTCCATTGTGTCAGATAGGGATAGTCGTTTCACTTCACATTTCTGGACAAGTTTCCAAGAAGCAATGGGGACACGATTAAATTTAAGTACCGCATACCATCCCCAAACAGATGGACAAAGTAAAAGAACGATCCAAACCCTAGAAGACATGCTCAGGGCATGTGTGATAGATTTCGGTGGAAATGGGGACGACCACTTTCCATTGATAGAATTCTCCTATAATAATAGTTATCACACAAGCATCAACGCTGCCTCATTCGAAGAACTTTATGGACGAAAGTGCCGAACTCCAGTATTTTGGGCAGAAATAGGAGAAAGCCAACTATCAGGTCCCGAAATTGTACAGGAAACCACTGACAAAAAAACTCAAATCAAGGAAAGACTGAAGACAGCTCGAGACCGCCAGAAAAAGCTACGCTGACAATCGACGTAAGCCGTTAGAGTTTCAAGTCGGAGATAAGGTAGTGTTGAAAGTTTCTCCTTGGAAAGGGGTAGTTCGGTTCGGTAAGAAAGGAAAACTGAGTCCAAGATATATAGGACCATTTACCGTTATCCAACGAATAGGACCAGTTGCCTATCAACTACAACTACTAGAAGAGCTAGCCGGGGTACATGATGTATTTCATGTATCTAATCTTAAAAAGTGTCTATCTGATGAATCACTGGTAGTACCTCTTCAAGATATAGAAGTGAATGAAAAGTTAAAGTTCATGGAGAAACATCTTCAAATAGAAGACAGAAAGGTCAGGCACCTCAAGCACAAGAGATTAGTGCTGGTCAAGGTCAAATGGGATTCGAAAAGAGGACCTGAATACACATGGGAACTGGAATCAGAAATGAAAAGAAAGTATCCCTACCTGTTTCAATAAATCTCGAGGACGAGATTTTAAATAAGGTGGGGAGGATGTAAGGACCTGCACGAAAATGTCCTAAAACACTCCGTAAGTGAAGACCCGAACCCCCAAAAACCCTAATTCTATGAAAAATCAAGAAAAAACAAGTTTTATTACTCGGTCACGGGCCGCGAAGGATTTAAGGTGGGTCTTCGCGGGGCGCGACAGCTCCAAAGTCTCCGGATAACGATCAAGGCCACGTGTCACACACGTGGCAAGCCTAGGGTATGACACGGCAGCCCTAGCCGTAGCTAGGGTGGCCATCCCAGGCCGCGTAAGATCCCCCTTCAAGCTGTCGCGGGCCGCGAGGAACTCAAAAATCAGTTATAAATAGAACGTTGCATGGCCAGTTCAGTCTGCTCGAAAAATTTCATCAAAACTGCTTTCTTTCTGTTCGAAATCACACATTAAAATATCAAGTCGCTGCTACGATAACGGGGTAATAACTCGATCACTGCTATGATACAATGTCCGATCGATTAAAACCGATCCGATGGATGTTTAGGTGTTGCTAAAATCTTGGGCTATACCTTGTCATTCATCGTGAGGGTTTCGATCTCATGAAATTATCGTAAATGTTGTATTAAGTTACTAACCTAGTTTCGTTTGCATTATTTAACTAGGTTACCAAGCTTAACCAGTAGACAGACCCTGACCGTTTAAACTTGCAATGTGAGTCATTCTATTTTATCAAAGTTGCTTTATAAAACCCTAAATGTTTTCCAGTTATAATTACAGTGATTAAGTCTTTGCGTATCTTTAATTACTGGCAGTAAGTGGGGTATTGTGCACATTACTACTATTTTATCACCTTTAGGTGGGCGAGCCTAATTAATGATATACGTCACTATTGGGTGACAGGACCCAATAGTGGTATGACCACAGTCGTAGATCCGGTCTAGTGACAACTGGACCAGCTAATTTTAAGATAGGGGCAATTGTAATCGCTCTTAATACTGTAAATTATGATAATGTGTCATTTTGTACAAATTGAATGACTCACCAGTATTTTCCCGTTGATCAAATCTTTTTAAAACATGTTTCAGGTGATTTACTGTGAACAAGGAAAAGTGTCGCGTAGCACTCCAGCTTGAATGAAGTGGCTCAGTAAATAAATAAACATGTTCCTTTTTGTAATCAGGGGATTTCCCAGTGTAATTCCTTTATTGTAAACTACGGGGTTTGTCCCAAAACTTATAATAAAATAATTGGGTGTTTTCAGTTTAACGATCCTGTTAAAATTTTCCGCTGCCAAATCAAACACTAATACCACGGGTTTTCTGTCCCGCGGCTTCCGGACCGGGCTAAACGGTTCGGGGGCCGTGACAATGAGGAAGGCTCTTACCCAATTATATTTTCGTTTGAAACAAACCGGACCTTTTCGTCACGTGATGAGTTGGTAGATTGGGTACAAAAGTTGGGAAAGGACCATGGTTAGGTCATTATGATTAAAAGATCGTATAAAAGAGGAAATAATTTCAAGGTTTGGTTTCAATGCACTCTTGGTAGGGAGTATTAGAGTGTAGCTACAGTGAGGAAAACAGGTAACGAGAAAATAGGTTGCCCGTTTGAGTTGATTGGGTTTATGCAATCAAAGGAAGTGTTTGGAGGTTAGAAGTGAGGAACTCGACACACAACCACACTCCTATTGAAAACTTAGAGGGTCACACGTATGCGAGAAGGCTTTCTTCGGAGGATAAAAGATTGATTGAGCAGGTGGCAGAGCAAGATATTCCAAACCATAGCATCTGGCGAACGTTGAGAAAAAGAACCCGGATAAAAAGATTATTCCGAAAGTGATATTCACTAATTTATACATATTTTAGTCCCCCATTTTATCCCCATTTTATGCGTTTTCGGCCGTAAAACCGTCATTCGGATACTTAATCAAGTATACTTCTGTTTACAGGCCTAAAACAACATGCCAGACAAGATGATAGTGAAAACGAGGACTTTCCGGATGAAACGACAAAGCTGCGAACATTCTGTGAAGATTCTGATCTGGGCAATTGGAACGGTCATGCAACTCCTGGAACGACCGTGCGGATCCGACAAACAAGCTTTTCTCGGTGATGCACAGTCAGTGCGATCCATCGTGCAAGCCTTCTCGGCACCGCATGACCCTGCCACTGAACAAACGATCGTGCGGATCCGATGTCCAGCCCAACCTCGGCAACGCACTACCCGTTCAAGAATTCGTGCAACACTTAACCAGAAACGCACGTCCGTTCCACCAGATGAACGGTCGTGCGAGATCGAAGACGGTCAAGATAAGATGATGTCATGCGGTATGGTGCACAGTAACTCCAATAATGCAAAAAGTGAATGGTCGTGCCAATAAAGTGCACGACCGTGCGAAATTAAAATGATATAAAAAACATGCAGAAATATTCTGCTCGTAACTCTGGAATTTTGGAGAGCAATTCAGGTGATTTTCAGGCTCCAGAGGCGTTAGCTTTCACCCGGATTCAAGCCACATTGTCCCGTTTAGCTCCATTACTATCTGGATTCTTAATCTAGTGCTTGTTTATGGTTTGGTTTTCTAATCTTTCCATAATTTTGTTAATGTTTCAAGCTTTTAGATTAATGTTTATGTATTATTGTAGCCTTTGGGCAAAAACACAACAATCCCTTGCTTAATTATAGCCATTAGTATATTAACTTTGTTTGTAATGACACTTGGAAGTATTTTCTATGTTAATCTTTGATGATTAGTTTGCAACCTTGTTATTGTTGTTGATTTCTTGATTATAAGTAATTGTGTTGGATGATTAATGTATGGTTAGTTGAGATAATTGAAAGATGAAGCTTAATTAATCTTGTATTAGTAAACTTTAAACTTGGTTAACTAGTTTAGCTTGGTTAAAATGTGTGCACCATGATAGTAGAAATGGTTAGTGGTTTAATAAAATGTAATTATTGTTAATCAAGAAAGCTTTCCGTCACGTAAGGACCTTAACGGGTTAAATGGTGTTGTTATGAATTCTTGCCATGATTTGTTAACTTAGTTAGTAGTTTAGGCCAAAATTGCTATCTTGGTGAATTTATGTGTAAGATTTGTAAAATGAACTCGGTTATGATTTAATCTAGTTTATGCTTGTCTCGGTGGTTGCATTGTGTTTATCGATGTTACTTTCCTTGTGTTAAGTGAGGTTAGAAAATACCTAACGGATGACTAACTTATTTTTAAGAGATTTTCATAGACATTTATCAATTGCATGTTAAAGAACAATTTTAGGTGGTTAAAGTGTGTTTATCGTTTTAGCTTTCCGAATGATTGTCATGTTAGGATTCTCGAAAGGGATACTAATTGTCTTGAAAATGAAGAATTGTCCAAATGTTTCTAGTGCCATAACCGACCTAGTTTGCATGCTGTGGTTGTGTATAAAGCAAGGCTACTTATCTATTTTCTTACTTTAGTTTTTAGAAAATCACAAAACTTATCTTTCTTCCGTTAATTTAATGACAAAGGTCTAGTATTATTCCTCCGCCCATTTCCTTGGATCGATACTTGGTTCTTACCGATACTTTACTACATATGTGATGGGGTACACTTGCCTCTTTCGTGTGTGTTTTGATGTTAAAGTAATAATCACTTTTATAAATTTAAAACCAAATCGTGTGTAATTTCATTATAAAAATATGTATAGTCGCGCACACGTCAAGTTTTTGGCGCCGTTGCCGGGGAAATGGCGAGCTTTAGGAACGACCGGAGTCATTGTTTTATCGGTGTATATATTTGTTGATATTTGTGAATATTTTCCGATTCATTTATTCGTTTATTTGTTTGTTAATATTTCTTGCTTTTAATTCATCTATTTGTTTTCTAGATTGTTTTTGTACACTTGTAAATTTTTTATTCTTTTTATTTGTTCGAGTTCGGACTTGTCATTCATTTATTCTTTGAATTTTCGGCTTTGAAAAATCATTTTTACATTAGCCGATTCGATTATTTTTATTGTTGTAATTTTTATAAAATTTCGTGCCCATTTTCGATTTTTTATAAAATTTTCAGCCCATTTAAAATAATATTCTGTTTCTTTTCAGCCAAAAAAAAAACAGCATTATTATATTAATAAAATATTCATTGTGTCAATTTTTCGCTTGCAGGTTGATGTCCTCGACCCCCGCTCCCGATCCTGTTGAGCCGTCAGACGAACCCGAGTGCGATCTGAGGAGACGTCTTCGTGCGAGATCTCGTGCGGTTGGGCTACTGCTCGCAGCTTGTGAGCAGGAGCAGGTGGTACCCGCTGAAGCCGAGGGCTCAGGGGCAGCAGGAAACACAATCTTGGCGGACGATGAGCGACCTTTGAATGAATCAAATCAACCTGGAGCCGAGTATCCTTCAGCCTACTATAGATGCACCTACATTTGAAATTAGATCTAGTATTATTAACATGGTGCAGAATTCAGTACAGTTTGACGGGCGTGAGCATGAGGATCCCGGGAGACATATCGCTGCTTTTCTCGCTATTTGTTCGACATTTAGGATTACGGGTGTTTCGGAGGATGCAATTCGGTTGAGGTTGTTTCCTTTCTCGTTGCGTGACAAAGCTAGAGCTTGGCTTATGTCACTTCCAGCTGGGTCCATCAGGATCTGGAATGGGTTGGTGGAGCTATTTATGCAAAAATATTTTCCACCTAAGAAAACAACCAAGCTACGGAACCGGATTGTGACATTTCGCCAGGACGAGGGAGAGTCGTTGCATGCGGCCTGGGAGAGATTTAAAGATTTGTTGATTGATGTTCCACAGCATGGCTTCTCCAAGAGACAGTTGGTCTTGACGTTCTATCAAGGGCTCAGTTACAACACGCAGGAGCGATTAGACATGAATGCAGGAGGCGATCTAGGAACGAAGACGCCGAATGAAGCGTATGATATCATTGAAAAAGCTGCGTTGAAGTCTAGCTCGCATCGCGAAGGAGATAGAGGCCGGGCAACGTCATCATCATCATCAGCACCTCGCTCAGGAGTTCACGCGGTGGACGATTACACGGCCATTATTGCATAAATCTTGGCTCTTGCAGCGAATTTCGATAAGTTCCAGATGATCGCACAAGCTGGTTCAGGCTGTGACCAGTGCGGAGTGTCGCACGAGCCTGGTGCGTGCTTTCAGGGAGTTGTATATGAGGGCCACGAAGAAGTGGATTTTGTGAGTAATCAGGTGAGGCCGCAGAACAACCCGTACAGCAATACCTATAATCCCGGATGGAGGAATCACCCAAATTTTGGGTGGCGAGCGAATCCAGGCAATCAAAACCCGTTGGGATTCACTCCGCGCGCTCCAGCACCACCGCAGGCTCAGGGTCAGCAGTTCCAGCAATACAACCAACCTTACCAACAGCGTCCATATTCGTATCAGAATCAGGGCACTGGGAGTAGTTCCCAGCAGCAGGCCGACAGTCTAGTTCCAAGCTAGAGGATATGATGGCTCAGCTTCTTACTAGCTCCTCGAGTGCGAATCAGTTGGCAGAAAAATGATATCAGCAGAGCGAGGATCGTTTTCTTTCCCATGAGGGAGAAATGAGGAGTCACATAGCCTCGATTCAGAATATCGAGAACCAGGTTGGTCAGCTGGCACAGATGATGTCTAAGAGACCCCCCAGGTGGTCTTCCGGGCAATACAGAGCAGAATCCGAAGGGGCATGGTAATGACCCTCACATGTAACAAGTGTGGGGACATGAGTCTTGCTATCGACTCGCTGAGAAAAATTTAGCATGAGTCTTGCTATCGACTCGCCGACAAAAATTTAGCATGACTCTTGTTATCGACTCGCCGACAAAAAATTAGCATGAGTCTACGCTACTGACTCGATGATTAAAAATGTAGCAAGAGCGTCTTTGGCGCTTTAAGGGTAAAATCGTCCTTCTTTATGTTTTTGTAATTGTAGCGTAATTTAGGTGTGTTTTGTAGTTTTCGTTAGTTTGTACAATTTTTAAACGTGCCGAGCGAAGGTTCTATGTTGGGATATTGTTAAAACAGTTTGCGTGTTGAAAAAATGGCGAAAAACGGCCAAAACAGGTGCTGAAAATGCATTCTGCAGAAAAAACTGATCTCCAGCTGTGGCACGCCCGTGCCGTGGGTCGCATGTCCGTTCGGTTGCGAGCTGACCGGCACCATGAGTCGCACCCCCGGTGCAGCAGCGGTGACGCACGACCGTGCGTTCGGTCGAACGACCGTGCGTGAGGCTGTGGGCAGTTTTGTCATTTGGCAGTATAAATACCCTCATTTGCAGCCTCCATTCACAATTCGCGAACCCTAAACCGCACCTGCCATTCCAGAGCGATATTGCCTCAAATCGCACGATTTCTTCGCACGGTTTCACTCATCTCTTCGCACAGTATGTTCTTTCTTGTCGATTTCCTGTTTCATTTTTGTCTAGGTTAGATCTGTTTGATTCTTCAAGGCTTTTTAGGGTTCCCTTCATAAACACAAGCGAAACCCTAACCCTTGTTAGAATCGTATGTATTGTGAACAATCGGTTGATTCTCTAGCCCCTGTTTGCATAAAAACTTGTTGATTTTCAAAAAATCTGGCTATTCAGAGCCGGGGTTAGAATCTGCAGAAATTATGTGTCGCACGGTCGTTTCCCCTGTGGCACGTCCGTGCGTTTGCGGTTGTTCACGATGCTTTTCTGCTGGTTCGGTGATGCACGGTGGTGCGATTGACTGCACGCCGTGCAGATACGACTATTGCCGACCACATTTGCTCGTTCTCCGTGACGCACGGTTTTCCGTGACGCATGACCGTGCGTCTGGTCGCACGTCCGTGCAACATGCCCAGATCAGCACGACACAATCTTCATAACAGTGTGTTCTGCTGTTCCAAATATAATTTTTTCTGTTTCTCCTGTTTTAATTGTCTTCCCTCGTGTAGATGGATCATCCCTTCTTGCAATTCGATGAAAACAACGAGAGAGAGAGCCTTTGTATCCCAAAACGTAACGCTTTATGGAATAGACGAGGGCAGTTTGGCATCCCCCGGAGGCTAGATTGGAATGTTATGCGTGATTTCAATCAGCGTGAACGACTCGAGAACATGCTAACTATCCCGCTTTCGCGCTTGGTATCTATCGACCACCCCATCTATCGTGAGCTAACGATATAATTTTTCGCCACCTATTCATACAACAAGCCAAGGGCTTATAAAGTTCCAAACTTTCGCTGGAAGGAGAGGATAACTTTTAGATTGGGCGGGCGCTGGCACAATTGGTCGGTGGGTAGATTGGATCGGAGACTTGGAATTTACACAAATGAAGACATGGATTCGGATTTCTTCACCGATGAGTTTACCTTCCCAAGTGATGAAGCGAGGGCCGCGTTTTGGGCTCAAAATGCAGTTGGTGACCCATACGATCCAAGGATGTCGAAAGCTTCACGATTGAGAGACCCTTTGCATCGAGTGATGCATCATATATTCAGCCATACCATCTGCGGGCGCATGGACAGTTTGGGGAACTGTCCAACACCAGATCTGATATTTCTATATGCGCTGGTTAAGGGAGTACACATCAACCTAGCAGCGAGGATGGCGGAATATTTTGTGAGCAGCTCAGGGAGAACACCCAACAGTCAGATTCACGGCGGTCAGTATGTGACCGAAATTACCTACAATTTGGGGTTGATGACTGATGAGGTACTTCAGGGACTCACTCTGGTGACTGAGGGTTTATATGTTGATATCCGATCCTTAAAGGTGATGGGCCTTATTGCTGAGACGGATCACGGGGATCGATTGAAGGGTTTGAACAACGAGGTCTGGGACCCGTTGCCTCCAGCAGAGACGGAGGATGAGGATGAAGAAATGGGAGAGCAGCATGAGCAGCACGAGCAGCATGAGCCACACACACCACAACATTCACTGCAGCATCACGCATATCACCAGCACCAGGATTGGCCAGAGGGCATCCCGTCTTACCCTGAGTTTTACCAGCAGTTCCAACAAATGTAGGTTAGCTAGGAGCAGCAAAGGATTCATATAGAGCAGATAAGGGCTAGTCAGGACCAGATCAGGGCGAACCAGGACTTTCTGAGCCAGGGGGTGCAAGCTGGGTTCTCATATCTTTTCGGGGGTCTTCATAATGCCTTCCCGAACTACTTCAGGGAGCCCCCACAGTTCCCATACGGGAACCCACCTGGTTATGGAGATGCATGCCCATCCTACACGAGAGATGATGCTGGTGACGATGACTAGGAGACGGTGGAGTTGATCGTTGGTGGTTTTAGTATTTCAGTACTTTGTTTATCGGGTGTTCATTTTGGTTGTTATTTCAAACACCCCCGGTTATGTACTCTTTATTTTTAGTCACTTTAGTATTTGTCTTGTCTTTTGTTTGGATTTTAGTACTTCTATTTATGTAAATTATGGTTTATTTGTGTTTATATTGTTTCTGTTCTGTTTTGCTGTACCTTGCGACATACTTGCAGATTTTGGCTATCAAGTCTTGGACCGGAGCACATCACAGATACAGCTTGGAAGTCTCGTTGCATCAAAATCATCTTCAGGGGAGTATTATTCTCCTTTATCTCTATATTTCGGGTTTCGCATTGGGGACAATGCGAAGTTCAAGTGTGGGGAGGGGTTTAACTTTGTTAACTTTGTTTGTCCTATATATATAAAAAAATCAGAAAAATCATTCAAAAATATCTGTATTTTGTATATATTCTTTTTAGTAAATAAACCGGTTGGTTGTGTTTTAGAAAGCTTCGGATATGATAAAAACTCGACAAGCCAGTTTTGAAAAATATAACTAGAAAGTGTGACAAACAAAGAAAGACTTGCATGATGATTTTCACACTTTTACCCATTCCTTCCGTTTATGTGAGCATATTTGAGCCGTTAAATTGTTATATGATTGTCATTTCGGAGTAGGAGTGAGCCGGATGTCATGTGTAATTTAGAACTTGTCACTAGCATGCATGTTAAGACCATGAACTTGCGGAATTGTGTAGAAGTGATAGAGGCGCCTAGAATACCACTTTGTGTTAGCCTTGTTCTTTGTGTTGTGTTTCCCGTAAACCTTACATTACCTTTAGGATTAACCATGTCGAGCCTTCCCGTTTACCTTTGTTTACCCAACATAATCGCCCACTTAGCCAAATTTAGCCTTTTTATGTTTTAAACCTTTTAGTGTTGAAACTCGGTCAAAATAATCGTTTAACTAGTGCTTGTTATAGTTTATTGTTCATTGTATAAATCCATTAGTATGTTAAAAAAATACAGAAAATAAAACACCCTAAAATAGGTGAATTAGACAAAATTCGAGCAATTTTGAATGCTTAATGATAAAATCTCGATTGATGAGCTAGATTTCGCGAAAGTCGCCTTTTTAAGGTGTTTGTTTGTATAGTTTTGTTGTATTGCGCTTGTTAAACGTAACTACCGAGTTTTAACCGTTTCGCCACTTTAAATATCCATTTCCATACCCTTCGCCCAATCCTAACGTTTCAACCCGTAAAGACCTCTTGATTTATACTTTTTCGCATGTTAGTTGGTGGAGACGAGATCTTATGACAAGCTTATGATATTACACGTTTCATTGACGAGGCATTGAGTGTTTGCACATACACATTTTATGTATGTTTCATATATAAAACTGAGTGTGTGTGAACATTGTGAGTTGTGTGAAGATTAGCATGTTAAGTCAATTGAAAGTGAAGTCACGACTCTTTGGTTATCTACATATATTTGTATATGCTTGTTTGGTTTGATTCATTTGATGTTGTATTTCGAAAAACCGGCTAACCGTTTGTTGTTGTTCCAATAAATAGTTAGTAAATTCTCGTTCTTGTTAGATTCTATGTTTTATTGCATTTTAGTTTAGCTTGCTTGAGGACAAGCAAGGTTCAAGTGTGGGGAGATATGATATTCACTAATTTATACATATTTTAGTCCCCCATTTTATCCCCATTTTATGCGTTTTCGGCCGTAAAACCATCATTCGGATACATAATCAAGTATACTTCTGTTTACAGGCCTAAAACAACATGCCAGACAAGATGATAGTGAAAACGAGGACTTTCCGGATGAAACGACAAAGCTGCGAACATTCTGTGAAGATTCTGATCTGGGCAATTGGAACGGTCGTGCAACTCCTGGAACGACCGTGCGGATCCGGCAAACAAGCTTTTCTCGGTGATGCACAGTCAGTGCGATCCATCGTGCAAGCCTTCTCGGCACCGCACGACCCTGCCACTGAACAAACGATCGTGCGGATCCGATGTCCAGCCCAACCTCGGCAACGCACTACCCGTTCAAGAGTCCGTGCAACACTTAACCGGAAACGCACGTCCGTTTGTTCAAGTCGTAGGTATGACGTCGACAAACCAGTCATTTTCGGTTGTGCATGCGTTAATTTCTACTGAGAAGGTAGAAAACTACATATGGGTGTTGGAGAGGATCAAGTCTATGTTGGTAGACTGTATGGAGCTGCGTGTCATTTTAATAGACATAGACTTGGCGCTAACGAACGCATGTGAACAAGTTTTCCTAAAATCGTACAAGTATCTTTGTCGGTTACATATTCATCAAAATATTAATAAGAACAAGGAGAAATTTAATGAGAAGGAGTGGAAAGAATTTCTTCGTTCATTTTCGACATTGTGGGAGTCTTCGACAGAGAATATATACAAGTATAATTTGGCAAACATTGAAGCACAGCTGAAAGAAGTTGGTCGTGGACGTGAGTATTTCTTACATAATTATGTACATACATTTTTACATACGTACCTGACAAATTATGGTTATACTTTTAGAGGTTTTTTAGTATATGAAGAAATCCTGGTTGGATCCGTACCATGAAAATTTTGTAGCTGCCTGAACTTACAAACACTTAACTTTCACCAAACTACAACCAACAGAGTTGAGGGCATGCATGCATTACTAAAAAGTCACCTTCCAATTCATCGCAACATGTTGGTTAAACTTGTGGGGTTTGTTGATCATATTGTTGAGAAACACTATACGGAGATAAAAAAAGGTTTTGAAACAAGCCTTAGAAAAGTAATGAACCACCACAAGGTTCACCCAATGCTTGCAAATATACTTCAAAAGGTTTCAATATATGCTATTGAGTTTATGACTTTCGAGCTACAATGTAAGGAAGATGGGTTGAGAGCCTACGGTGCAACTTGTGATTGCCAACTTTTTACCAGTTGTGGTTTGCCATGTGCTTGTTGTCTAGAAAAGTTAGAAAAAAACAGTAATTAATCCTATTGACCCTTGGCTTTTATGATTTCACTACCTAATTTACTACCATATGTTTTTGTTCATAGGTCAGCAAATCCAAATCAATTCAATAGACGTGTTTTTAAAGAAGGTTGACTTCAAGCCGACAAGGAGTGAGACTGAAGATATCGATGTAGACACAGAATTTGAAAAATTGAAACAAATTAATCCAACACCTCCTCAAGTGAAAAAGAGCTACCTTGAAAAATTTAAACAATTCATCATTCCAGGCAACAATACCAAAAAACCTCATGTTGTTCAAATGAATACCCATGGTCGTCCAACATTGAAGACGCAAGAACAAAGGACAACATAAGCTGCAAGAAAAAAACTAGTATATACCGTTGGAACAAAGTGGGTTCGACGCCTCGGACAATCTTCCCTATCACAGCTCGTACATATCATCCCAAGACTCTCAAAGACAAAAAAACAACCGATTAACCTTCACCACGATTTCCCAATGATCACGTTGTGTCCTAAGTCAGCTATCGAGAACTATGGATGTCAAATTCCAAAAGTGTTTCACCCATACATCTCGGAAATAAAGGATGTGAAACCAGATGGTCATTGTGGGTTCGATCTGTAGTTGTGGGGTTAGGACAGAAACAAACAAAGTATTTATCTATCTGGCGGCAACTTTTAATGTAGTTGCATATGAACGAGGGTATTTGGAGGCAAGTATTCGATCCGGAAAACTTAAGATATTATGTTGAGTTGATTAATAGGATAGATTTTCATGGAGTGGGTAGAGCAGAGAGCCAAAATTATATGTTGATGCCTGAGACGGGATTCCTTATTGCTCAAAGATATGGTGTGATTGTTCACACCTTCGACATTCATGGCGACGATACAATTTTCACCTCTGTTGGGCGGTTCGGATGAAGCTGAGAAACCTCATCAAGTGGTTGCGGTTGTGTTCGTAGAAGGTTGAAATTTCATCCATGTAAAGCTTGAAGAATCGTATCCAATGCCTCCCCTGAACTATCTTTGGACTATGAATAGAATAGAGAGTGCAACAGCCTGGTATGACTTATAAAAGGATCAAATCAACGCGTATCAAAGGATAACGTACACACCCACGAACCTTAATGTTTTCCCAAATTTTCAAGATGTAGGTTAAATATGTATAATTCTAATCCAATTAAATCAGTTATAATCCAAAAGTGTGTTTGTGATTGTTATAGTTCAAAAGATGCGCTTCTATCATGTGTCATGCCAACCCGAATGTCACCGACACGATCGGTACGACCAAAATACGCCATAATATGACCAATAGAAACATAATACGCCATAACAAACAATCTACGCACTAATACGGCACTTACAGACAAAAAAGGTCACGATACCGAATGTTACCAACACGAACCATATGGCCAAAATACGAGATAATACAAAACAATAGTGACAATAAACATCATAATATGACATTTAATGACAAAATATGTCAAGTACTAATCTGGTAGGACGTGTATACATACCACACGGGATGTTGGACTACAAGTGAAATCAAAACAGAATCACACGAAATCATGGAATACTACAACATACGTAACCAAACTTATCCGGAACGTGCCATATAGACCCTATACTTCATAAAATGACGTGTAATCACCAATTACGTAAAAATTCGACAAGTATAGGTGCGTGTTTGAATTAAAAACAAATTTAAAAAAAATCAAAAAACCACCCCAAACGTCGCGCTTCGCTCAAAGCGCTGCGCTTTGGCCTTCAAAAATTACACTTTTTACCCAAAGCTCTGCCCTAAGAGCAGCGCTTTGGCCAAAGCACGGCACTTAGGACCCGCGTTTAACCCCAAAGCATTCCAGCTTCCCCTTATTTCAGTTCAAACTAAAAACACACACACACAAAGGTGCGATAACACTCAGTGACAACAAATCGAGCTCGATTCAACACCATTTTTGACGAGGCAAAAGCTATAAGGTAATATTTTCATTCCTTGATTATGTACATTCATTAATTTGTGTTATTTGCATGTGTTTTTATCAAATCTTTGGGTGATTGAGGCTTTTTGGTGGGTTTTTTGAAGAACAGAAGGCCAAAGCGTAGAGCTTGGCCCATAGCGCTGCGTTTTGACCCTTTATTATTTTTGCATTTGTAAATTATTTTTAAATATAAATTGTTAAGAAATTGTTTTTATAGTATAAATGTTGTTTTTAAAATTAAAAGTTGTAATTCTAAATATAATTGTTAAGAAATTGATTTTAAAATTTAAAATTTGTTTTTAAAATTAAAACTTGTTATTTAAATATAAATTGTTAAGAAATTTTTTTAAATTAAAAAATGTTTTTTTAAATATAAATGCTTTTTAACACATATATGGATATGGATATGGATATGGATATGGATATGGATTTCGACGACATTGATTTCAGCCGGTGCAGCAGCCCGCATTTGATCCACTTGATGGTCGTGTGTATCTCACATTCCCGTTGGGGTCTAGTAGGCATGAGATGTGCGCGAAGTTGCGCCCCATGGACATAGGAGGACACGTGGGGATTTACTGGGAGTTGTTAGAGACCTTGACCGAGGCCGCGAGGGCACGAGAGATAGTTGGATTGGACACTTCATTTGCGCATTTGTTCTCAATTCGACAGAGGACTCGTGTCCTGAGCTTACGGTCGAGTTTCTATCGTCATTTATATTCGAGCCGCATCTGGACGATTATGTGGAGGACCCGGACCATCCAATGCATGAGATTTCTTTCCGTCTGGTCGGCCAGGAGTTTTAGATGAGTATTCGGACGTTTGCCGTCCATTCAGGTTTGTACACACTAGCCAAACTTGATACAAATATTTAGACACAGTGGGTTAGAGCCTTAGACAGACAGGCGCTTATTATTTTTTGGATGGCTACTGTGAGAGTTCCCTTTGAGAAATCCTCGCAAAAGGCCACCGCCATTAGAGACCTCGTGTACCTATACCTTCTCCGCATAATTAGGTCATCGATCGTGCCCCGGCATCACAGTCGGGACATGGTCAACCAGGGTGACCTTTTCTTTCTTTACTACCTATTGCGGGGCTAGCCGTGTGTCACACCCCGATATTTCCACATATTACCGGTGTGCCCGGTGGGGAGTATCGTGACGTAGTTAATATCATCATAGTCAAACAACACAAATTTAAATGCACAGCGGAAGCAAAAGATAGATTTATTTCAACCGAATAAATTGTAATATTTAAGTATCACAAAATAGTTGAAACAGATCCACAGGCGGATCAAATAAAAAGGAAACATAGTTCATCAGACTTTAAATGCATCCAAGTTTGCGAGACTCTTATTGATGCTAAGGAGAGGCCAGCCTATTTCGATTAGTACCTGCACTTAATCTTTTTGGGAAAATACGTTAGTTTACACTGGTAAATACAATTAACTGACTCATTTTGAAAAGGTTTAGAAAATTGGTTTGAATGCACAAGGCACAAAACATTTTATAACTTGGGATAATTATTTATATATAAACTTGTAAAAGAATTACATGTTCGTTATACGTTCAGTAGCCCGGATTGATGCCGGGTTAAAGATTAATAGACACACCACATGATATAGTCCCGCGGCGAGTTATTCCCGTAACCGGCGGTTATACCTTATTATTTATTTATGCACTGTCGGGTGTATGCCTACACCCCGTGCTTTGGTCGTGGCCATTTCTTAAAATGATGCCAAGGATATCCGGGACATGGTCATTAACCCCCCAAAGGCTTTAAGCAAACAAAACAATTTAAATGGGACATTTCAATAAATTAATCTTCATACAATTAAAAATTCAATGCCCGACCAAGCGGTATTTTATATACCGTACCCAAGCCCGTATAGGGAAAATAAGTTAAAAGTATTTACCTGAGCAAATTTATACAATTTATCCCAGCCGTATACCACCAAGAAAGTACAGATAGCTTTTACTGGGCTCCTAAATCGGGAACGAATGTTTTTAATAACCTATTAGATTCCTAACGGGTCTTTAATTAAGCCTAAACTTAGACCGGTTAGTTTTAAAGGAAGATACGGTTCAAACGCACGATTAAGCGAAGACCGGAATAGAATGTGATATAGACCAGACAAGTTTGGAGACTTGTGTAATATGGGTAAACTAAACACATTCTGGATTTTGAGACCAAAATGATAAGGTTTGACCCGTTTCGGCTAATTTGTGCAAACTAGTTACATAAACCGATCCGAACGCGAAAAGTGTGTAACGGGTAACCATAAGAGTCATATACAAGTTTCTTAAGTTAATATGCCTTAAATATGTTGTGATATCAGTAAGATATCTTCTATTATGCCCAAAACGAATTTTAACTCAAATTATGCCCCGTAGGGGTATTTTGGTCATTTAAAAGTTTATAAAAGAGATTTAATATAAATCTGAGTTTTAGGTCTGATATAATCAGTAAATATACTTAATTTAATAGGTTATATCAGTAGGGTATTACATATATGTGAAATTTACCATTTATAACCAAACTATGCACCGAAGGGGCATTTTGGTAATTTCACATAAGGTTTAAAGGTCAAATCTGGAAATCTGAGTTTAAAACTTTAAGCGATTTTTGGGTTTTATAAGAAAAGCTGATATTTTTATTATTCCAGAAGGTTCAAAATATTCTATTTATCATATTAGATCAGTAGAAAAAGGTTTGGTGTCAAAATGATTTGCAAAACTCCTTTTATAGCCCAAAAGGGCAAAACCGACAATTACCGAATCAAGCTTAGAACCCTATGTTATGCTCAGCCTAAAAATAAATAAAAATCTTCAAAAATCCCAAAATATTATTTTATATCAGTAGGTAAAAAGTTTGGTATCAAAAATTGGGTTTAGATAGGCTATATGCTAATTACGCCGTTTAATAAAAGCTTTCTAATTACGCTAATGAGCATAACTCCTAATCTAGACCTCAAACTGATGTCAAATTTTAAGGACAATTTTATAAATCAGTAACTAAGGTTTCTATTCTTTTACATTTTCAAAAATCATGTTTTAAGGTCATATGGGCATAATAGTCAACATTTAAGCATTTAACGGAAACATGCATATGAATCGGATAACTAATGAACCAAGTTGTATAATCACAGAGGGTTATACTTACATGAAACCTGGTCCTATTAAAGCTCTAAGGCATTTCTAAACTATGCTCTAACGGGTCAGAACTGAAAGTGAAAGCAAAAGTCTACTTTTGCGACTTTCGGTTCCGAACCGAGCCTAAACTGAAAATTGTCGAATTGAACATGTTTAGACATGTTCTTACATTAATTACCAAGTTATATTAATGACAAAACAGGTTGCATAGCTTCTCCATTGCTAATTATGCATTTATTTGAAAATTAGCTTTATGTTGACTTTTTAAGATTAACTTTGACTCGACAATTGACCTAGTTAGAGTGGGAATCAGAGGGTGCCCTTTTAAGGGTTTATTGCCCACATAGTTACCAACTCATAGGTACTTTCAATTAGAAATTTGACTGGACAAATTAAGATTAATGACGAAGTCAAATCTTAATTACGACGGTTTGACTTTAGGCTAATTAACTAAGCAAAACTGAATTAGAGAAGGTTAAGGACACTTACTAAAGTCCTATGCACGACTAAGAATGCTTGGGAAGTGCCCCTGAGCTCCAGAAATCTTTAGAACAAGAGTTTGGAAGCTTTCCAAGTGAATTGCTCAAAGTGTGAGTCCATAAGTTGCAACAATTGGTCCTATATATAGCCATGGAGGGTCAAGGAGATGGGTACAAGTGTTAGGGCAGCTCCAGGGATGAATACAAGTGTTAAGGGACATGTTTCAAGGAGCTAGAGGGTGGCAAACTCGCGGAATCGAGCATACATGCAAGCTGCCACGTTAAAGAGAATTTTGCTGAACTGGCAGTCCGTCGCGCGGCGACACGGACGAGTGCCTAAGTGGTGGCGCGGCGCCAGCAACCCCAAGATCAGCATTCATGTTTCAAAAATGACACTTTCACCCCCTGGACTTTCTAATGCGTAATTTCTTCCATTTTAGGCACTTTTAACCCTTGAACTTTATATTTCTATGATCCATGGGATATAACCAATCATCATTAAGTCCGGTTTCATTAATCGATAACCGAAAACACAAGTTTTGCCTCGTTGACGCTTTTAACCCCTTAATTACGAAAGTTAGCGTATCTTTCTCATACGATATCGAAACCTTGTGAAATTTTTACCACTTATTCTTGGGAGTATAATTAATCGTTGCAAGGCTCCGGGTTCGCTAAAAAGGTCACTCAGAGGTATAACTTAAACATGTTGACACATTTAACCCTCGCGTCTTGTAAACTTTCACTTTCTTCCACAAACGGTTTCACACGCTTCATGATACATTCGTTTTAGGGTATAAACATCATATAGGGTTGTTAAAAGGCGAAATTATCAAATGTTGACACTTTGTATGCTTATATACATATACTTTCTTCGTTTGTCAACTTTAGTCCCTCATAATCAATCCGTACACGTTTAAGGTTCATGACACGTGTCGATACTATATTGGACATGATTTTTGCGAGGTGTTACATCCTCACCCCCTTAAGAGAAATCTCGGCCTTGAGATTTACTAAAATAAATGAGGGTACTTTTCTTTCATTGTGGACTCTACCTCCCACGTGTACTCGGGAACTCTACGGGCATCCCATTTAACCTTTACAATCGGTACATGCTTCCTTCGAAGATTCTTAACCTGTCGATCCTCAATCGACAAAGGTTTCTCAACAAATTTCAGGCTCTCATCTATGTGCACATCTGTATGCGGTATGACTAGTGATTCATCAGCTAGACATTTCTTCAGATTGCAGATGTGGAATACACTATGAATACCATTGAGCTCTTCAGGAAAATTTAACTTATAAGCCACTGTTCCGACACATTCGATGATCTCGAATGGTCCTATATATCTTGGGCTTAAGTTGCCTTCCATGCCAAACCGCATTACCCCTTTCTAGGGTGAGACCTTAAGTAGAACCTTGTCACCTACCTCGAATTTTAGAGGTTTACGCCTTTTATCTGCGTAGCTTTTCTGCCTATCCCTGGCAGCTTTGAGACGATTTCGTATTTGAACAATCTTGTCTGTCATCTCCAGGACTATATCAGGTCCTGTTAGTTAGACCTCTCCAACTTCTGCCCAACAAACGGGCGTTCTGCACTTTCTTCCATACAAAGCTTCAAAAATGTGCAGCTTGAATACTGGAATGATAACTATTATTGTATGAAAATTCGACTAATGGAAGATAATCATCCCAGCTTCCTCCCAAGTCAATAACACAAGCTCGTAGCATATCCTCGAGTGTCTGTATAGTACGTTCACTTTGACCATCCGTCTGAGGATGATATGCAGTGCTGAAATTTAATTGAGTGCCTAGGGATGAAAGCTTTCCCAGAAATGCGATATATACCTTGTATCCCCATCAGAGATGATAGACACTGGCACCCTGTGGAGAGATTTAGTCTCATCCACGTACAGTTGAGCTAACTTATCAGAGCTGTGTGTTTCTTAACCTGTCAATCCTTAATCGATACAAGTTTCTTATCACATCATAAATCTGCATATCGTTATGTGATAATGCGTCTTGATTTATCGCTGAAACATTTCTTTAAATCACTAGTGTGGGTCACATTGCGAGCTCCACTAAGCTCCTTATATAGGTTTTAGCTTATAAACTATAGACCTTTGTTGTATTCGATTTCCCCGAATGTTCTTATATATCCAGGGCTTAACTTACCCTGATCAATTTAGATTTAGCACACCCTTCTTAGGGCGATACCTTCGATTGAACCTTATTCCTTATTAAGGACTTAAGAGGGTTGCGACTTTCATCCATCCTTAATTTTTTTCTGCCGATTACTGGCAACTTTTAGATGATTAAGAAATCAAATTATCTTATTCGTTGTTTCCAAGGCAATCTTTCAGATCCTGGTAATTGGACTTCCCAAAGTCTCGTCGATCAAATGAATGTTTTGATATTTCATCTATATAAGGTCTCCAAAGGAGCAACCTTGATACTTATATAACAACTATTACAAAAATCTTATTTTTAAGGTGAGATGGTTATTCCAACCACTGCTTAAAACTAATCTTAAGGAAAAGCTAATCCTTGCCGTTAGTCGAACAAATCGACGATCCTGGGCAGCTGATGGCAATTCTTAATTGTTGCCTAATTAGGGTTGCGGTAATTAATTCATAAGCAAAATGAACCGTCTTTCTTAATTAACTATACCGAATTCTCAGAATATTGAGTTAGGCTATATAAATCTTCTATTTTAAAACTTACTTAATCAGGGTTTCGATTCCTCCAATGATGGTACTAGCCGTTTTGGAGATTTCATAATAATAATACAGCCCTAAATGGGATATAAATCTTAACTCTATTTGCCTCTCAGGAGGTAAACAGGGTAATCTTTGGAGAAGATAACCAAGGTACAAGGAGATGACAGAGATTTTTCCAAATTCTCAGGCTCCAATTTATCTATCATAGTTTGTGTTAGATAAGTGACATATTTATGTTACGAGTCCACGAATTCCTGAATCGAAGACATTTACTTGGACAATTCCATTCAGGATATCTTCTTTGAATACCATTAGCTGACTTTAGTACCATATGACCATTAGAATATCCTTGCGGTTCCATGCATTAAACCTCCATACTGATCAGGCACGGAAGCAATCTATGGAACTTATTAAGATACCTCAATCCTCATATGGCGCTTTTATCATATTGTCTGGTTTTCGTAATCGATAGAGATCAAAGAGATATCAACTATATATGCTGACGCACTTCCTCTAGAGAGAGGGTACTTCTAGAATTCTACGACTGAAGGTTTCTGACGAAAACAGAAGAAATGGTTCTTATGATTTCACCTGTAAGTTTTACCTTACACTTAATATCTGGGGTTCTTACGGGAGAGTTTCTAAAAGTTTGCTAAACTTATGATCTTATGAGAGACCTTGCAGCATCTGAACCCAAACGTAACTCCTAGCAATAAAATCACTATAGGGGATTTATCTGGTGTCATTATTAATGTAAACTGCCTCTAATCATTCATCAGGAGGGTTAAACGCCTCCATTTTTAATCCTTTTAAACTTAGCTGCAACATCTTTGACAAATTTTAGGGCAGTCTCAGCTTTGACTGGTTATTTCCTGATCTATATAACATGAGTAGCTGAGGTAGATCCATAATGGATTTATAATGAGCAGGCTTTGAAACTTTAATGTGCCCTCTTATTGCCATTGCTAACCACCAATAACTATTTGCATTGAGCTTAGATTTTTGGGTAAATGGAACAGGGTACTATCTCAACCAATGAATTTAAAATTTGTAACATATTGACGACAGTCTAGACTTTTATGGTGAGAGTCAGAAATTTCTTAATCCATCTTTTTCCATTTTGTGATGCGGATAATAGGTTTTTCTAATAAGGTCCCTAAAACTTGGACCATCCCATTTTGCATAAGGGGGTCTTTCTTGTGGACTTCATTAATGTCCTCACTAATTAAGGGTATTGCCATCGAACGACTGTGATGCATACCTCACTGCGTCCTTTCTAGCATAAATGCTGATACACCTAATGGTTTTACTTCATCCAACAATTTCCTGCAATCGATGGCCCCTTTTTACTATTGAAGTCTCTTGACTTCCAAGAGACGAAGTACTTTTAAGTACATCCTAAAAAGAATGGGGCTCCTTGTCAAATATACTTTTGTTGGGTTTATTCTTCGCATTTGAAGTGTAAATATAGCTCTTCTCATGAGCAACGGCATGTGTTTTAGAGCAAGCAGCATTCGGCTTCTTGAACCCTTTCATGACTTTTCTCACATCCTTTCTAACAGCTGCGTTAATTTTAGTTCTGGAGATTAACTCTTATTAATATTGAGGTTCCCATTTGATGCATCATTAATAATTGTCGCATCCCTAGTATCGCGACTGTTGTTTGTCTCTTCTGAGTTTTCCATACTCGAAGCTTTGGTATTAAATACCAAATTCAACAAGTGCTTAGGCAATCCGTACCATGTGTCTCCTTGAATTGTCAAAGGCTCACCATAAGGAGTTTTGATAACTACTTGCTCCTTATAACACACATTATGGGCTTGGTTACAAAATGACCAATCCGTTCCTATCACTATATCGAGTCCCTCTATTTTAACGGAAACAAGGACAGCGGAAAAGAATAATTCCTAATGGATATAAAACATCCATCTAATATTGCTGAAGCAGTCTCTGAGGTTCTATCGGCCAATTCTACTTCATACTTAACGCTTAGAGTTTTAACAGGCAGATTTAATAATTTACAGAATTTATTGTCTACGAAAGACTTATTTGACCCTGAATCAAATAATACTCTAGCATGAACGTCACTAACAAGGAAAGTACCTGTTATGGCATTGTCATCCTGAACGACCTCTTGAGCATTCATTTAAGAGTCTCCAGCTTTGGTCTTCTTAGCCTCCCCAGGCTTCTTGGTTTTATTTGGGTAATTTGTCTTGATGTGCCCTTTTTCATTGCAACCATAGCAGGTTGCGTCTTCCAACTTCTTGCAATCCAAGGTCTTATGCTCCTTGGACTTGCAGATTCCACAGGGTAGAGGCTGAGGTTCAAATCTGCATTTCCCGAGGTGGTATTTCCTACAGGTTTTGCATCTGGTCTTTTCACCTGACTGCTAGTTATCCTTCAAGTCCTTGCATTCATGGGTCTTATGATCCATTTTTTTACAGATGACACATCCCCTGGTCTGATCATAGAAACATTTTCCGAAGTGTTTCTTCCCGCAGGTTTTACATTCGGGTTTTGCCTCCTTTGGCTTGGACTGGTTATAGCTTGAACCGGTCTTACCCTTTTTTAATCCCTTATTCGGGGTATTATCGCACTTTCGCTTATGATCCTTTAACGCTCGGTCCACGGCCCTATTTACGGTTGTATCTAACATAGCCTGTAACTCGGCGCCCGTTAAGTTCAGTCTTGCATCATTATTCTGATCAGCTGGATGATTGTGAGCTTCAGATGAGTCGGCCATGGTGAAGCTTTGAAGGCTACAAATCAAGTAGTAATAATTGGTTTAATTATAGTGAATTGTCGAATTTGATGATTAAATAGCCATGGTGCAAATAAACCATATAGGCGAATAGATAGTATTAAATTTATTTGATTATGTTTTGCCTAGGTTTTTAAATAAACCATCTTTGGCGTTAAATGGAATATAATCCTTCATATTTATTAGACAGGGGACATAAGTCACGACTGTCAATGTCGTACTGACATTTTATATATAGCACAAGGGCTTTTTCCAAAGGACTTTTTGATGGCATGGATGCCTTGTCACTAAAACTATCTTTTTCATGTATACATCTTTGCCCGAAGGTATTCATCCCAATGGATGTTTTGATGTGTACATCATGTTCGACGTTTATTAGCCATGATTCCTCTTGATCATTTACGCTAAATAAGGGGTTTGGAAATTCCTAATATGAAGATGACAAGTGTGATTTTATCGCATCACTGTTGTCGGGAGTGTTAACATGTTTTCAGATGTTAACAAGGATCTGAATCTCTTTTTAAACAGGTTTTACCATCTTGGCTAGGTCTTTAATGACATTCAAGCTAGGTTATACCTTTTAAGATTCTTTTTAATATGTATACTGGCAGAAAAGGAATGATATTTATTTTATTTAGGATTTTCATTATAATTATCCTTTATTTAATTAAAATATAACTATGGCACAAAAAGGCCAAGTCATAAGGGTAACTTTAAATTATAAACCATGATTTTGTATAATCAAGGTATTTAGGCTTGAACGTTGTTCATTGCCTTTTCTTGACAGGGAGTTGTAGGCTACGACTGTCGTTTGTCTTATATGACAATGAATATGGCCCGTAAGCATTCCAATGATTTTAAAAGAGGTACAGAATTGCCCTGAATGGGAATTGAAAGGAATAATGTTGTCCATGAAGGGACTGAAAGATAAATAAGCCCTTATAAGGACTTACAAAGGAAAAGAGTTTCAGCAAAAGGAGTTTCTTCTTCATTTTATTTCTGAATGCTTTCTCCTTGGTTGCACGTTAATCCTAGTCACAGTACGAAGCTCGGCCTTCCCTAGGCTTCAAATGGGGAGAATTTCCATTATGGCTTCTTTGCTTTGCGACAAATTAAAATATAGAATTGAAGGCAATAATTCTCCGAATAGAGATGAGAGTATTCCTATTGTTAAGTCTAGACTCAGAAGGTCAAGGAATGTGCTACTGTGTCATTGAGATTAAACACAAATGACTAGTGTTTAATTCACTCAATGTTGGCTCTGATACCAACCTGTCACACCCCGATATTTCCACGTATTACCGGTGTGCCCAGTGGGGAGTATCGTGACGTAGTTGATATCATCATAGTCAAACAACACAAATTTAAATTCACAGCGGAAACAAAAGATAGATTTATTTCAACCGAATAAATTGTAATATTTAAGTATCACAAAATAGTTGAAACAGATCCACAGGCGGATCAAATAAAAAGGAAACATAGTTCATCAGACTTTAAATGCATCCAAGCTTGCGAGACTCTTATTGATGCTAAGGAGAGGCCAACCTATTTCGATTAGTACCTGCACTTAATCTTTTTGGGAAAATACGTCAGTTTACACTGGTAAATACAATTAACTGACTCATTTTGAAAAGGTTTAGAAAATTGGTCTGAATGCACAAGGCACAAAACATTTTATAACTTGGGATAATTATTTATATATAAACTTGTAAAAGAATTACATGTTCGTTATACGTTCAGTAGCCCGGATTGACGCCGGGTTAAAGATTAATAGACACACCACATGATATAGTCCCGCGGCGAGTTATTCCCATAACCGGCGGTTATACCTTATTATTTATTTATGCACTGTCGGGTGTACGCCTACACCCCGTTCTTTGGTCGTGGCCATTTCTTAATATGATGCCAAGGATATCCGGGACATGGTCATTAACCCCCCAAAGGCTTTAAGCAAACAACACAATTTAAACGGTACATTTCAATAAATTAATCTTCATACAATCAAAAATTCAATGCCCGACCAAGCGGTATTTTATATACCGTACCCCAAGCCCGTATAGGGAAAATAAGTTAAAAGTATTTACCTGAGCAAATTTATACAATTTATCCCAGCCGTATACCACCAAGCAAGTACAGATAGCTTTTACTTGGCTCCTAAATCTGGAACGAAGGTTTTTAATAACCTATTAGATTCCTAACGGGTCTTTAATTAAGCCTAAACTTAGACCGGTTAGTTTTAAAGGAAGATACGGTTCAAACGCACGATTAAGCGAAGACCGGAATAGAATGTGATTTAGACCTGACAAGTTTGGAGACTTGTGTAATATGGGTAAACTAAACACATTCTGGATTTTGAGACCAAAATGATAAGGTTTGACCTGTTTCGGCTAATTTGTGCAAACTAGTTACATAAACCGATCCGAACGCGAAAAGTGCGTAACGGGTAACCATAAGAGTCATATGTCACACCCCCAAAATCCACCATGCGGAGTACCACCGCTTGGAGGCGTGACGTGACCAGGATCAAGCCACCAATCATATTGAACAAGCATGTAAGTAGTTTGTAAAATCCAACACAATACAATTGGTGTCTAAACAAAACATAGTTTAAGTTACAAGCGGAAGCATAAAGTTTGAAACCAAATCATAAGTTTAAACGTTTCAAATGTTTAGCATGGTACACAGTTGTCCATGTCCCACAACGACTCTTCCCACTCCGATGCAAGCTCCATAGATACCTAACGACCTGCAAGGCATGTAACAACGAGTCAACAACAAAGTTGAGTGAATTCACAGTTGGTTGTTTAGTTATAGTGTTCGTGAATCATTTGTTCATTTCGTAAACCAAGTATCTTAGTTATCTGTATCGCGGTTTCCCAAACATGTTTGCGATGATTAGTGGCCGGATCGCGGTTTCTAAAACATGTGTGCGATGATTAGTGGCCGTATCGCGGTTTCCCAAACATGTGTGCAAAGATTAGTGGGGGCTTCCCATGTGTCAACTAGTCGTGTTTGTACGTGCCCTTCTTGATCCAAGGACCGTAGCGAGTGTGAGTGTACGTAGGTTTTACGTACGTGCCCTTCAATCCGAGGACGGTGAAAATTAGTTTAATAGTAATGATAGTACGAGTAGTTATTCAATCCCATTCCCAACCCACCGGGAATCCCATGCCTTAGGAGTGTGAACTCACCTCGGTTGCTCGGTTTGACTCTCAAAAGTAGCTAACAGTCAAGGTCGGTCAATCACGTCCTAGTACGATTACCACTTAGTTTATTAGTGACTTCAAATAGAACACAAAGTTCCTACACGTATCTATCACATAACATGCATCACTTTAACGGTTTATGCCCATATATACTTCCCATCCATTCCCCACTCAAAATCAAACATACGATAATGCACATAACATATATAACATGTTAGATCATTCACAGATAGCATACTCGACATTTAGACACGCGAGTCACAACTTATGTCTTTTCAGCATTTATATTCAAAACCGGCTGTTTTCGGACATTTTAATAAAATAGTTAAATTATTCCAAAAATTCCCAAATTTTAACAGAATGTCTTAAACGTTCCATATTTTATTGTGTAAAAATATCGGGGTCTGGTTCATTATCAATAATTTATAGAAAATCGTTTACCGAACTGTGATCAGATTTGTCACATTCTGATCACAGTTTACGGAATAATTCGTCTAAAATTCATTGTAAGTCCGTTTGTCAAAATTCCAGTTCGAGGGTCACAAATACATCAGTGACCAGCTATGGTAGGAATTTTAGGGGCTGGTTCAATCCAGGTTTCATGTTACGACCGAAAACGTACAGCCCATTTTACTGCAGTAAAAATCAGCCTTAGTTGCTGTCACGAAAACAGACTTTTAAAATAGTAAACGACCTCAAAAAAATACGATTCCAGCGCCATTTTCTTCGTTTTTCGAAAAGACACGATTTAGGCTTCAGAAATTCCGTTTTTCGATTTGTTAAGGTCTGTTTACAGCCCGTTGAAAGCGGCTGAAAAAGTACATCAGAATGTTATTTCGTGGTTTAAATGTTGCTAAATCGCATCAACGAGTGTCCGACAATGGATTTAACAAGAAACCAACAATCAAACATCAAGTATGATTTAACCAACCTTCAAACCAACAAGATTCCGCTTCATAATTCAGACACAAGTAAACTTTTATGTAACTTTTATATTCTTTACTATTGTTTAACATCTTCTAATCTTTTTGATCTTTAGTGATTTAAACAACAACACATCATACTACAAATCATAAATTTGAACAAGATGAACCAAGGCAAAAATGAGACTTACTACTAGCCTCTAGCTAGGGATGAAATCTAGTGTGAAAATGATGAGAAAATGTGATGAAAAAGCTGGAACAAGGCCCTTCTTGAAGCTCCACAAGTAGTAACCTTCTTGAATCGCCTTCTAAACTTAATGGAACTTGTAAAATGAAAGAGATGGTGTGAAAGTAAGAGAGATGGTGGCGGTTTTGTGGAAACCAAAAGTGAGAGGAGAGGGAGGGTGAGGTGAGGGAGTGATCTTGGTGAAATGATTGTTCAATCTCAAGCTCCATACCTTTATAATCATCCTACATATTTTATCTAGTTCCACAAGTAACATATCCAATATAATATTACAATAAAATCAACAAGGTATGGTGTGAGGATGTGGGGGTCCTTCTAGAACCGAAAATTCAGTTGGGGGGGGGGTATCATTGCAAAAATGTAACTAAAGTGTAAGTAACAGTTAGAATGCAAGTACTTGGTATTTTTATGTTAGATATAGAGTTTTTAGTGGTATTATGGCAAACGGGGACCATGACTAGCTCAAAATAATTAAATAATGTGTTTGACAAATATTTGGTGTCCCGGGTAATGTCCGATTGTTCGGTCAGATACTGTTCCGTTAAATTGTTTAACTGTTCCGTAAGGCGTCTTACTTATATATTTTTGTAACGAAATTTATTCCTAACACATAGGAAAACATACCGGACTATTTAGTAATTTTTCTGTATACTACTAGTATGCTAACACGCACATGTAAGTATAACACAGTAATCATGTTTAGTTTGTATCAACTTTTCATTTTCGAAGATATCACTTTTCGAATGTATCGTCTTGCGCCTATCAGTGTTAAGACTTGAATCTTTCATGCTTACTTTTAAAATTCCTATCAGAATTTATGTTTATAAAAACGTTATTTCTTACTAAAATCGAAGTTTTAGTTTTAGGATCTTTTCTTTAACTTTTGTCAATTATCCGTACCAGGATATTGACAGTCCATAATTCATTCTTTTACAACCTTAGTTTTATGCGGGGATTCTCAACCGATTCCCTCGCTTTATCTAATTAACCCATAGGCTTTTATCGCTTAGCCTTATGGGCTATTTTGATTAGACTTTCACCTCTTTAGGGCGAAGTCCTTATAACTTCTTTCTAATCATGACCCGTGGGCCGTTTCAGTCCCGTAGATCTTTCATTTGTTTATAACCCTAAAGGTTATGTTGATCCCGTAGATCACTCCTTACTCATGTCATTCTTAAAATACACGTTTGGTGTCAAGGCACCCTGTAGTTTCATGGCTACAATTGTTTTCTTTCGGACAATTTTCCGATTTTATGACTTCTCACGTCATTTATGCGTCAGTTCTTCTTATGCTTACTGTTATTTGATTTGCATATATTCTTATTTGGTTATATCTCATTACCGGGCTCATTATTCTCCTGCCTTTAACGCTACCTTTATCTGGCTAGCGCTCATTTGTGCCATTCGGCGTTATATTGTATTCAACCTGTTTGACCTATTAATGTGAAATCCATCACTTATAAACAATCAACTTTATCCTTTATTCAACCCATTCGACTTCGAATAGTTGTGTTGGACCGTTCTACGACCTTTAAATGTCAGTTAAGGCAGTTCATCTTCGAGTACGAAGGCGGAATCAACGTAATCAAAGTCATAACAGCTAGTTTCCTCTTAATTCTTCTTTACTGATTGATTTATGTGCTTTTACAACATATTCTGATACAAATCCGGCAGCACTTCGTGTCTCATACAATGATCATCTCTACCAAATGAATCACACAACAACCTATTTATAACCTAATGATTTCGCTTGAATCAGTTTCAAGCTAAATCATGATTTCGCTTGAACCTGTTCAAGCTAAATCTCTGTTGTTGATTTCGCTTGGACCAGTTCAAGCTAAATCTTGATTTAGCTTGAATCACACAAGAACACTTTCAAGCGAAATCCCATGATAAACATGTAAAAACCCTAAATAAGACCCTGTTGTGTGTACATTCAAACTATCTAGACACAAGACTTGAATATGACGTAATCAGCAGACATTTAGTGCACCAACAGACTCCCCCTTGGATGTTGATGAAGTCTTTGGCTTCAAGTCTTTGTCTTTATCATTCTTCAAACATTGTAAACACTTTCTTCAATCTTTATCTTCAAGCTTTAAACTTCAATCTTCCCTTTGACTGTTGATCCAGACTCCCCCTTTCACAGACTCCCCCTCTCGATATGCTAGAATCTGAGGTATCTGGTTCAAGCTTTGACAATTAGCTTCCGTTGGGAATAATGAAGTCCAATCCTGTTACTCAACCAACAAACATTACAATTCTATCTTTTCAACATTAAATCACAAACTCAATCAGTTTTAACAATCCACTCAAGTATTCAGGTCCAAGTTAATGACCCTGATCACTTGATTAATCTACCAAGTTCAAATTAATGACCTTGGTTGATCTTTTGATGAAATAATACTGATTTTAAAACAACAATTTCAAACATTTTCTGAAAATAACAAGTATCAAGTTAATGAACTTGTTTTTGACTTTTCAAAAAATTCAAACTTCTTCAAAGTAAGCTCTCCTCATTCTTCAGTCCAGAATCTCCTGCATCTGCTTCAATCAACTAAGAATCCAACAATCAACTCTCCACTTTGGTTTGTCAGAAAATAAAGCAGAAATAAAATCTTTTTGGATTTTATAAAGTGTTCTAAACTAAGAAATGAAATACAGAAAACTTAAATTGCAGAGAGTAAACAAAGTAAACTATTTACAAACATATTTTTGGCGAGCGTGTCAGGGAATCATATCAGCTTTATGACAAATCACAAGTACCGTTAAGCTTCATTTCATACTCAGACTTAAACAATTCACATCGATTGTCGATATACTGATCCATCTTAAATTCCCACACAAATTTCAATTTACTCAGGATACGATTTAGATGAATTAAGAACTTAGCTCATTCATGTGTCCCACCTCTTGAATATACTCCCGTATCCATAATCCCAATAATCAGTCTTACAGGTGAGTATACTACAATGATATCTGTATATAAATTAGGTATGCGAGGGCCGAGGGATCTCAGGTCGATACTTCCGTATATGCAGAGAGATATCAGCTTCGACTTTAAGGTATGTCCCCTTTAGAGGATCTTTTTGCTTACAACAGCAGCGACTATCAATTTTATTGTTTCATCGGCATGCTGAGGGTTTAATGCTATGTTTCAAGCATTGCAGAAAGCATTATCCAGGGACTAGGTCAGAACTACCGTTCAGCAGAAGTCCCGGAATAATACCCCAGACATCATTGAGTATAAAGACCTAGTATATCAGATTAAGAGAGCTTTCAAACGAGATTTCAGGGGTTACCTATATATCCAAGTAGTGTTCCCCACGAATTCACAAGTTTGAATTTTAGGTTTATATCCCGAATAAATCTACTAAATGTGCGAAAACCTATCGACACATCATCAGTGAGACTGTTTAACTCATTTATACTTTACAAATCTTTAGCATACTGTAATTGTCTAGCTGATGTACTATCATTTTCCCTATATACACAAGCTCTTTTTCAGATTTTATCATGTTTTTGTATTTTTGCATTTTTTACTGTTTTTGTATTTTCTGAAAATAAACTATATACAAATATCTACTCCCCCTAAATACCAAAACAAGTAAAAAATCGACAAACCATTGCAGATTGTTTCTCGTCGTCATCCGCAACAGTACTCTCATCAACGCCCACAATTCCATCCGACACCGAAAGAAGCTTCATACCGTTCAGTTTTAACAAATATTTAAACCGTTTTTTTATCAAAAGCTTTGGTATGTAAATCAGCTTTCTGTTCGTCAGTGTGGATTTTCTCAATTCGTATCAACTTTTTCTCAAAACAATCACGAATAAAGTGATGACGAATTTCTATGTGTTTAGTTTTAGCGTGATGTACTGGATTCTTTGTTATATTTATTGCGGCCTCATTATCAACAAAAAGAGGTGTGTTAAGAAACTGCAAACCGTAGTCGCGCATCTGTTGCTGTATCCACAAGATCTGAGAGCAGCAACTGCTAGCAGAAACATACTCCGCTTCACATGTAGATAACGCCACAGACGTTTGTTTCTTACACTGCCAGGTAACCAATCTAGGACCAAAGAACTGGCATCCTGCAGTTGTTGATTTTGAATTGACTTTGCAGCATCCGAAATCCGAATCGGAATACCCTTCGAGCGTAAAGTCGCCTTTTCTAGGATACCACAACCCCAATGAAGGAGTTCCTTTCAGGTAGCGCAATATCCTCTTCACAATGATCATATGCGATGCTCTCGGGTTAGACTGAAATCTTGCTGCGAGGCACGTTGGGTACATGATATCAGGACGTGAAGCAGTTAGGTACATTAAAGAACCTATCATGGAACGATAAAATGTTTCATCAGCCCTGTCTCCGGTGAGATCTGGGTGAATCCCATGATTTGTTGCAAGTGGGGTAGCAGCTGGAGTAGAACTTGACATCCCAAATTTCTCTAGAATATCATGAACATACTTTGACTGATGAATGAAAATTCCCTCAGGAAGTTGTTCAACTTGTAAACCCAGAAAGAATTTCATCTCCCCCATTGATGACATTTCAAACTTTTGCTTCATCACTGATTCAAAATCTTTACAAAGATTTTTATTTGTCGACCCAAAGATTATATCGTCCACATAAATCTGAACTATCAGAAGATGACCATCGACCTCTTTAGTGAAGAGAGTGGCATCCACTTTTCCACGAATGAACTTGTTGGCTAGTAGGTGTTGAGACAAAGTCTCGTACCAGGCTCTCGGGGCCTGGTGTAAACCATACAGCGCTTTTTCCAATAAGTAGACCTTGTTTTTGTGGATTGGATCGGTGAAGCCCGGTGGCTGACCGACATAAACCTCCTCTTTAACCTTCCTATAAAGAAACGCCGATTTAACATCCAACTGATAAACTTTGAAGTTCTTCCAAGACGCAAATGCTAGGAAAATTCTGATTGCCTCTAGTCGTGCTACAGGAGCATAGACTTCGGTAAAATCAATCCCCTCCTGTTGACTAAATCCCTGAACAACGAGTCGAGCTTTATTTCTTATAACAACTCCTCTATCGTCCCTCTTGCACTTGAACACCCACTTGGTGTTAATCTTTCTCTGACCATCCGGCAAATCAACTAACTTCCACACTCCTAATTTCTCGAATTGACTAAGTTCCTCCTGCATTGCATTGACCCAAGAGTCTTCAGTAAGCGCCTCTTTGTAAGTTCTTGGCTCAACCTGCGAGATAAAACAACTCAATGAGAATTCAGTTTGCAAAGGAGCAACTTTTGTATAAAAACATGTAAGCCCTTTATCAATCTGTCTTCGAGTGCGAACGCCTGTCTGCAATTCTCCTATGATCAACTCCTCTGGATGATATGAAAAAGTTCGCGGCATCACTTCACTTGGAACATCTACATTTCCCTCCAGATTAGTAACATTCTGTTCTGCATCTTGTTCACCAACTTGATTTGTTTGACTTGAAATCTGAATTTGCTCCCCCTCAGAATCTGAATCTGAATCACCATGATCAAATACTGGCATGTTTTCAGCTTCTAGATTATCATTCTGAACCGACTGATTATCCTGAGCAACTTCATTCTGTTGGACATCATCATGTTCACCAGCATTACTTGGACCTGCTTCATCGTCATTGGAAGTTTCCCATGGTCTCCTCGAATACTCAGCTGGGAACCTTAGCTGCGACTCATATTCACGCAAAATATCCAACTCATCAAAGAAATCTTCATCATCCTCTGATTCTTCTCTCATGTCAAACGAATCCCAAAGTTTTTCATAATAATAACGCCATGAATCACCAGGATTCTGTGGCGGCATAGTATAACCTTGACATTCAACATTTGCAGCTTCAATAATCCGCTTCTCAGTTGGAACGAAGACACGTCGCATCGGATTTGCATAACCAACAAAAATTCCCTCAATGCTCTTCGGACCAAACTTTCCATGAGGCTCTATAACCGTACAGGGTGACCCAAACGGTTCTAGATACTTCAAATTCGGTTTGCGATTATTGATTAGCTCAAAGCATGTTTTGTTGAACTTCTTGACAGTGAGAACGCTGTTGAGCGTATAGCATGCGGCGGAAATAGCTTCAGCCCAAAAAATTATCGGTAACTTTGAATCTGCGAGCATAGTTCTAGCCGTCTCGATTAGTGTCCGGTTTTTGCGTTCTGCGACTCCATTCTGCTACGGAGAGTACGGAGCACTAAACTCATGCAAAATACCTCTTTCATCACAAAATTCTTCCATCTTACTGTTCTTGAATTCAGTACCATTATCACTTCGAATTCTCTTGATACGCCTTTGGTACAAATTCTCAATTTTCCTGAATAGCCCCATCAAACTGTCAAATGTTTCATCTTTCGTCTTCAAGAAAGAAACCCACGAAAATCTGGAATAATCATCAGTAACGACCAAACAATAGTAATCTCCTGTAATACTTTTGACATTCACAGGACCAAACAAATCCATGTGAAGTCTTTCCAGCGGTCTCAAAACTGAATTGACTTGCTTTGTAGGGTGTGACTTTTTCTTCTGCTTGCCTTTGATGCAGCTAATGCACTCCCCTTCCAGATGAAAACCTTTTATATTAACTCCCAATACCAAATCATTGTGCACCAAGTGATTCATCTTCCTTAGGTAAATATGCCCCATCTTGCGGTGCCACAATCTTGATTCTTTCTCAGTTGCTCTAGACACAAAACAATGTGCTTGACCAGTAGTTGTAGTTGCTACACTCATATCTAACACATATAAATCATTCACTCTAGGTGCCCTCATGATTATCCATTCTTCAGGAACAACAAAACCAGGTTTCAAAATCAAACATTCTTTATCAGTGAAGTGAGTAGTATACATATTGTCACAAATCTGCGAGATACTAAGCAGATTGTTCTCCAGCTCAGTGATGTAGTTAACTCTCTCAAACGTTACAATCCCATTGGATAACGTTCCTTCACCAACAATTCTACCACCTTCATGACCAGCAAATCCCACATAACCACCATTGATATTCCTCACATCATACAGTAATGCAGTTTTTCCTGTCATATGTCGAGATGCGCCACTATCCATGATCCATCTTGAAATGGCTCTTGGAAGATCCTGCACATACCACAAGTTGATTTTAAAACACTTCAATAAAGATGTCGATTCATGCTTCGCGAACAAGGAAGCTCCGGCAATTCAAACTGCTTATTCGAACATGGTGTCCACCCAGGCCTCATCAGCCTTAGGTGTAACCTTGACTCTCGCAATTTGAATTTTGAAATTTTCAGCCTTCAAAGGTGGAAAATTTGCATCATAATCAACCGAAATTGATTCTTCAGCCTTTTTCACTTCAGAAGTTGAAATTTTCATTTCAGTTTTAGGTTTCCAAACTTGTTGAGATAATGCAACCTGTTTATAAAACTTGTCATTTTTAGTTACCACTTTCTTTACAGGTTCATTTTTCACGTTGATGTTGTTATTTTTCACACTCTTTTTCTCAACAACGATTGGTGCTTTACCCTTCACATCAACTTTCTTCTTTTGAATCTTCACATTTTCAGTCTTAGGTTTCACATTGGTACACTTTCGTGCAATGTGACCAACTTGATTACATCTGAAACATGTTCGAGTATCAACAATTCGACTTGTGCCTTCAGACTGATAATGTGAAGCTCTTTTCTCAAAGAACTCTTTATTTGATTTTGAAAAAATTTCATTTTCCTCATCCGAAAGTGAACTCAAACTGTTCACAAACACCTTCTTTTCAGCAAATCTTTTGTTTTGAAAACTCTTCTTCTGATAACTATTACCACCCCGATAACCACCTGACCAATTGTTTCGATTGTTATTATAAAAACGTGGTGGAACAACAGGCTTTTTGTAATAAGCTTTATCTTTCTCAAAATTCATTTGCCTTTTTGTTTGACTCAAACTGTTCACTTCTGACAACTCAACTTCAACTAACTTGAAAACATTTGTCAACTTTTTCACATTAACATTCTCAATGGGAAACTCAGAATCCGAATACAACTTATCAGATCCAGCCATCTTGTACATCACAAGACCCGGTTCATCACTTAAGTTGTTTTTGGACTTTGATTTCTGAATGTATTTGTCTAAGAAACACCCATCATCTTCAGTTGAATCAGACATCAAAACACTTTCAGCTGTGCTCTTAACAATCTCTGTCTGAACACTATCATCAGATGATGTAAAAGTAACATCAATGTTTTCCGGAAGTTTAACTTCTTTTTCTTCCTCAATTTCAACCAACCCAGATTGCTTTTTCGTGTAGTTATCAAGAACAGGTGGTGGAACTTGATGAAACCCCACCCCAGTTCCATCACAATACACATCTTCGCCCGCTTTGTCTTTCCCAATGGGTTTGGGAATAATGTGTTGCAGCACAAAGCTTGCGGAGCTGTAACTGTTAAGCTTCAACTGGATTCGCTCGTTTTCGATTACAGCCTCTTGAACTTTAATTTTCAATTTAGCGATTTCATCCAGTTGTTGGTTGATTGATTCTTCTTTAATTCTAAGCACTGCTTTTAAGTGTTCATTTTCTTTAAAAGTTTTACCATTTCGATCATCACAATCTTTCATTGTGCTTTTGAGTTTTTCAAATTTTTCAGAAATCTGGCGGTTTTCAAGAATCAACTTTTCATTTTCTTGTTTAATTTTGTCATGATCAATTTTATCAGTTTCAATTTGAGCAGTTAATTCTCTTATCCGTTCAGTTGAAGCTTTAACTGTTTTGTCACGACCAAGAATCTGATTCTCAACGCTTCTGACCTTTGCTGTCAGATCTTTAATTTTCTCACCGTTGAGATACGTGACAGTATTACAAACTTTGCACTCTTTGTTGCAATTTTTGCAATCAGCATTTCCTTCGATCTTTTTACCTGACGCATTTGTTGACGAATTTGAACTGACCTGGCTTTTTGACTCAGACACGGAGTTAGAGTCTACCTCAAGTGCTTTAGCAGCCAGCACTTTGTCAGCCATTTTTCCCAGGTTCTCTACAGTCAACTCCTGCGTTGTATCGATAACTCCAGTATCAATCTTCTTTGATTTTTCGATCTCTTCTTTCTCTTTCATCTCTTTTTCTTCTTTTTCTTTCTTCGCTTCCTCTTTCATTTTCTCGGTTGGAGTTCCCCACCATTTGTGTTGCCAATACTCATCCTCATCTTTCATTTCCTTGATTAAGGCTTCCAGATCGAGAGTTTTGTGATCGATTGCAATATTTCCATACTCATCAAGATAACACTCCCTGTCTGGATCCCATCTTTTTGCTCTCTTTGCTTCCAAATAGATACCAGAAAGTCTAATCATTTTGTTTTCCGAAATCATCTTTCTGTATCTATACTTCTGCTCTTCAGTTCTATCATCTTTCCATGGAATAGGTTCATTTTTCGCCATGAATGCGTAACCAACCGCATCTTCTTCCGGTAGAACCTCTTGACTCCAATCATACCCCTCATCATCGTAAATCACCGCAAGAGCTCTAGATTTCTCTCTGTTGTCTTCAACCTGCTTCAATCTAGGCGGCTCGGATTTATTCTGGTGATAAATCGCCTTCTTGTAGTAATCATCTCTGAAAGGATTCTCCGACTCATCAGCATAAGCGTTTCGGCATTCTCGTTTGAAGTGACCCTTCTGCTTACACTTGAAACAAGTCACCTTCGATTTATCTAACCCCAACTTAGTAGATGCACCACCAATTGTCTTTCTTCCGGTAATTTCCATGAATCTTTGTGCACGACGAACAGCACTTGCCATAGCCCAACGAATATCGATCAGTTCCATTTCCTCCGGATCAATCTGATCGTAATCTTCTTTCGTCAGATTTGTGTTGCCTATCTTCCCAGCTACTAATCCTTCATACGATTCCAATACCGATGCTAGGAAGATCATCTGCTGCTTAGCCGACTCCTCATCAAAATTCTGAGCATTCTTCAAGTCTATTGCAATGTTGCATTGAAAACGATTCTTTGCATCAGAATGATTTGCAGATGATGAAGATCCACTGTGATAACCACTGTGATTTCCACTGCTTTGACCACTTTGACTTTCTTTATTTGATGTGAACACATTCTCAGCAGAAAATGCAGTCTTTGGAGAAGTTGCTTTTGGCATCATGCTCTTTGGATAATACAAATCCAAATTCTGTTGATAAGATGAGTGATTGACTTTGTACGTCTTTTTCAATTCCAGTTCGTGACTTTCAAGTCTCTCAATCACCAAATCTGGTTTCAGCTTTTCAGGAGCAATAGTATTCTTCAACATCAGTGCATAATATCTCCAATCCATTTCGTCTGGTAATGAATCAAACAGTTTGTCAACAAGTTCTTCATCAGAATAATTGATATCATGTCTTGATAATTCCAGCTTCAGATGACTGAACCTTTCTATCATTTTACACACTGATTCATTCTTAAGACAACCAAACATATCAAACTCTTTCCTAAGAAGTTTCTTTTTGTTTTTCACGATTTCTGTACTTCCTAAACATTTCTGTTTTAACTTTGCCCAAAGATCTTTAGCATTTGAATAATCTATCAATGAGATGATATCCTCCCGAACAGACTGAAATAACAATGCCACACACTTTTGTTCGGCTACGAATGATTCAACCTCATCAGTAGATGTTAAGGCTTCACCATTCTTGTTTCCGTTTTCATAACCGTTCTTCAGACTTTTCCAACTTGGAAATGCAAATGCCATCATCCAATCTTCAAATTTTCTGGACCACCGACTATACTCCTCAATAGCCATTAGCTTTGGAGGTTTATTGAACGTTCCGAAAGCACTTTCCGATTCCCAAGCTTCCTTTTTCTTCTCTTTTGGCGGGTTATCATTCACATTGCTTGACGAAGTATCATTGTTTCCGGAATCTCCAGCGAACGCGTACATATCGCTAAACGGGTTCATGAAAAGATCATCCATCGTGAATGTTCCTGCAAAATCAGCAAACACTTAGAAAATTTTAGATTTTTGAAAAATCAGCAAGTTCAAGTGAAACTGAATAGTTTGAAGCTAAATCAACACTTTAAACTATTCAAGCGAAATCTTCAAAAATAAACTCAAGCGAAATCTGATCCAAATTGTTTCAAGCGAAATCTACTATTTCGCTTCAACTATCCAAAAAAGTTCAAGCGAAAACCAATCAGATCAATATCAAAAATTTCAAGCGAAAACCAGTAATCAATTTCGCTTCAACCTGTTTCAAGCGAAATCTAAGAACAAATCTGATTCAAGCGAAATCCACGAACAGTTCTGATTCAAGCGAAATCCAACCCAACAATTTCGCTTCAACTGTTTCAAGCGAAATCCTTGAATACAAGTCCAACAGTTTCAAGCGAAATCTTAGCCAAAACAATTTCGCTTCAACTGTTTCAAGCGAAATAGTCCAAATATCAAGTGAAATTGTCTGTTTTTCAAGCGAAATCTATATTAACCTACGAACTCTTTCAAGCGAAATCTAGTTTTAGGTCATTTTTCACAAGATTTAATCTGAATTTTAGTCCGAATCTTTGTAGGCTTTGTTAAAACTCTGTTTTACACGATATACTCGAAAATCAGACCATTTCGACCGTTGGAACTCGTTCAGATCAGAAAAATATAAAAAGAAATGAGTAGAAAGAAGAGAATCCGCTGCTATGGTATGAACTCCTCGTCCTGAGCTCTGATACCACTTGTTGGACCGTTCTACGACCTTTAAATGTCAGTTAAGGCAGTTCATCTTCGAGTACGAATGCGGAATCAACGTAATCAAAGTCATAACAGCTAGTTTCCTCTTAATTCTTCTTTACTGATTGATTTATGTGCTTTTACAACATATTCTGATACAAATCCGGCAGCACTTCGTGTCTCATACAATGATCATCTCTACCAAATGAATCACACAACAACCTATTTATAACCTAATGATTTCGCTTGAATCAGTTTCAAGCTAAATCATGATTTCGCTTGAACCTGTTCAAGCTAAATCTCTGTTGTTGATTTCGCTTGAACCAGTTCAAGCTAAATCTTGATTTAGCTTGAATCACACAAGAACACTTTCAAGCGAAATCCCATGATAAACATGTAAAAACCCTAAATAAGACCCTGTTGTGTGTACATTCAAACTATCTAGACACAAGACTTGAATATGACGTAATCAGCAGACATTTAGTGCACCAACAAGTTGAACATATTTACTCACAATTTCTATATACGAGATTTTATAGTCATAACTCGTAATCCAAGTCCTTTGATTTTTTTTAACCCGCGTCCACGTCTCTTGGTTTACGCATGTGTTTAATTCTTACCCATCAACCGGGTGTTTTACCGAAGTCGTTATTATTGCAACCCTCCCGGTATGCATTAAGACCTTGCTTCATTTTTATATTCCGACTTTGTCCTTAAGTTTGACGTTTTACAAAAAACGACCCGTTAAGGGACATATTTGCATTTTCCGGGTTCGAGTGTAAGTACACCCCCTCCCAATACTTGTCTAAATCATTTTACATGCTTGCGTTTTCTGGGTTCGAGTGTAAGTACACTCCCTCCCAATACTTGTCTAAATCATTTTACATGCTTGCGTTTTCTGGGTTCGAGTGTAAGTACACTCCCTCCCAATACTTGTCTAAATCATTTTACATGCTTGCGTTTTCTGGGTTCGAGTGTAAGTACACTCCCTCCCAATACTTGTCTAAATCATTTTACATGCTTCTTTGTCCCTTCACTCGGGCTCATTATCCTAATGTAATACGCTTCCGTCACTCGGTTGTGCGTTTACATTATTATCAAATATTTTGCTTATCTGATTCATTTGGGTACTTTTTAATTAGTCCCATTCACCCCGCCCTTACTACATCGGACATAAATGTGTCCGCTATAAGAAGTTCATGGTATCATATGCCACTACTTACTTGGCCAGAGTAAGTGATTTACACATGACACACATGACCTTTTTATAGTTTTCACATCACGCCCTATGTAAGTAATGCCTCTATTTATTTCTCTTGGAAACAATATCCCGAATACATTTTCTATTCGGTTTTCCAAGTTTCTAATTTACATATGCAACAATCATTCTCTACATGTTTGTTGCATATTGCTATTTGTGCGTTTACATTTAAAAGCGTGCACCTGGTAATGTTTGCCCCGACGGGCGTTCCTTGCCATTACTTATTTGCGATCGTTACGCGATTTAGGTCCTTGATGATTATGCTCTCCTTGCCATATCTCGGACCGTTCCATCATCATATCAACAATTCGTTTGACTCTCGTCGTCTTCAAACGCGAGTGTCCTTCATTTAAAACATTCACAAAAAGTTAGTAAAGTCAACTTCAATAATCGCCCGTATTATAATACAAGGCATTTTCTACTATACACGTCAACGCGCGTATTTTCATCAACTATATCAATCATCTTAATTGGGGTAACGTGTATCACACGATAGCCCTATGTGTTGTTTACAACACTTTAGCATGCTAAACTATTAACATACATGTACTTACTGGATTTGCGATCAAGCCACGAACCGAACACCAATCTTTATTAAGAGCATAAGGTTTAAGTCCAAGCATAGTTTTCCCACCATACTTGAATCTCTTAAACCAAGGCTCTGATACCAACTTGTAACACCCGTTCTTATAAATCTAGGTTTAACGTATATTTTGCGAAAATAATCATGTGATTAATGATTACATATACATCAAAAATGCGGGTTTGTTAAAAACTTTTACAATTTAAGTAATATACATAATGTAATTTTATTCGCCGTTTAAAATAACGACAAAACAACGCTGCGGAAGCTTTGTTTAACGTGTGTTCGGTTCTTGCTCGACGCTTGATCTTCATCCGGGACTCTCGACATTCACCTGTGATCAAAACCAACTTAAAGGTCAGTTTTGATAATTAAATAATGAGTATAATGAGGAAATTTAAAAATCCAACATTGATATCTTGCACCCAAAAACAATAACTTATTTCTGATCTCCACCGTGCCACCGTAAGTTACGGTGGCTCAAGAATTAACAATTCCCTACCGTACAACAGTAGATTAGCACCGTAACCCAAATCAACTCCACCGTAACGGTGGCACCGTAAGTTACGGTGGACTCTGCATCCATCTTTTCCATTTTGCCGTAATTTGACACGAAATCATTCGTATTTTTCAAACCGCTTATCCGTTTGACCTACCGTTTCTTCCTACATGTTTGAAATTTGATTTTCCATCATATGGAGTTAAAATCCGACATCCGGCTTGATAAATTTTAAGACTTTTAAGTCTTCGGCTTATTACTCTTTTACCAAAATTTGACCCGTTTGTGATTTTGTCAAACATACAAGTTTGTTTGACCCTTATTTCTTACAAACCTAATAAATTCAATAATGTCTAATATATTAGGTTCCGATTTTAGAATTACATACCTTATTTAACCCATTTTCACCCATATGCTTATTTTGACCCGTTTGAGGTATTTAAGCATATTATAAGCACCAATTGCTTTCATTCATTTCCAAATACATATGTCCACATTTCTTATCAAAGGATCTTCCACCACAACTATATTTGTGGTAGATTCAATGTGGTGATTTATATGTACCAAAATTTACCCTTCAAATCGTTATTTTACGGCAAAGACTCAAATAGAGCCATTTGACTAACATATTACGTTTTCCACTTCCATACTTATTCCAAGCCATCAAATCATGAAATTCGTTTCCAAACAACCTTTAAGGGTTGTTTGTTTTATTTAGCCTACAAGGGCGTTTTGGTCGATTTTGGTCCTTCTTTTGTGACGAAGGACTCTCACTAATTATTCGACCAAATAGCACTTTCAACTACAACCTAATTATGCGTACCTGGCTCGGATCAACGTATTGACCCGTTTAATACCTTGTCTTGACTTATTTTGTTATTTCATAGCTTCGCTAATTCACGAGCCGTTCATCCTGCGAGCATGAGACTCGACATACACTTATTAGTCGTTATTTGTCAAATGGTATTAATATTACCATTTGATCCCTTTTTATTCTTTTTACTAGTTTTGGCTTACTTATAAAGTAGCCGTTCGAAAACCCATTTTATCTTATATTCCGACCCAAATCATTTCGTGTCGGAAACCATATTTCGAATATTATCTCCATCATATTTATGACTTATAGAATAGATATGTATTCTACAAAAATAAACGGTGTAAGTTTTACTTACCTCTCATCCGAACTACGCTTTTCCTTTCCTTCTTGATTCGTTTGATCCGCTCCCTCATCAAGCTTCCACCTAGCTTGTTACGCGTCAAACTATCATCATTCGTTTTCAAGGTGGTTAGTTTAATCATAATTTAATACGATTATTCCACCTTACACATTTCATATCAAAATTTACCATTTATCGAATTATAGGTCAGTTTGACTTTTTAAAAGTCAAATGCCCATTAGTATACTAATTGCATATTCGAGTTCATCAACTAGTTCTAGCATTCTTAAATTACCCAGTAGGCGTTATCTTTAGACCACCGTTTTAACCAAAGTTCTAACCACGTTCATCTCATTTGGAACTCTTTTTAATCACATTTTGCATAATAGCCAAAACATCACAACTAGGTGTTTTAACTACAAAAATTCTAGTTTCGAGCCTTCTTTGAGGCATTTCAACAAACACTTTAAGGGCAGAATTTTGCATGTTTATTTATCAAGTCTCTAGCTTATCTCTTAGCCCTAATTTCCCATAAATCAACCATCTTACAAAGTGGTTAACTTCTATAATTTCTGAAATCACTTCAAAATTGTCAATTTACACTAGATCAACAATCTATTTCCTAGTGTTCATCAAATTTCACATAACTCACTAATCACCTACAATGGTGATTATAGTTTTCACTAAAATTTCACATGATTTCAGCTTGTGTTTGTCTAGGGTTTGTCCCTAGACACTATAGTTGTTCCTAAATCATCATAACATACACATGCAACCATAAATTCAGAAAATCCCAATTTCATGAGAATTTCAAGCTAAGAGTTTTCATTAAATTTTACATACCTTTTAATCCTCTTGTGATGAGGATCAATAATCCATGCTTTAATTTCGATTTTGGACTGAATTGGACCTTCAATTTGCAAGTTTAGTGAAGTTCTAGGGTTTTGAAGAGTGGGGATCGACCTGCTCTCTTCTTTGATCGACCAGACACCTCTAATTGGGGTGCTTGGTTTATTTTTATTTGTTTTATTAAATTCTAGTTTCTAGTTCTACAACTTAGGTCCCTCCACTTTTGTATAACTTATAGTTTGGCTAATTTTAACCCTATTATAAGTTATCACTAAACTATTAGCTAACTAGGTTAAAATTCCTAGTTAGTAAATTCTTGTTTATTTAATAATCCAAATATTCACCGGGTTACTTTTACCACTAAAGGTAAATTACCCGTCTTTTAATATAAATGTGGTTTGATTACCAAACCCGTTTTCGGGGTGTTACATCTGGGCTAGTGATTTGGCTGTCACCAACTTCTGCCCAACAGAGAGGTGATCGGCATTTGCGTCCGTACAATGCCTCAAACGGAGCGGCTTGGATGCTGGTGTGGTAGCTGTTGTTGTACGAAAACTTCACCAGCGGGAGGTGCCTTTCCCAGCCATTACCAAAATCGATTACACAAGCCCTAAGCATGTCTTCAAGGGTTTGGATGGTGCGTTCAGATTGCCCATCCGTCTGCGGGTGATAAGCGGTGCTCATATCTAAACGTGAGCCAAAGGACTTGTGCATTGCTTGCCACAGTTCAGAAGTAAAACGTGCGTCACGATCAGATATAATAGAGGTTGGCACTCCGTGCCTTGACACTACTTCCTTTAGATAGATGTCTACTAGGGTAGAAAACTTATCCGTTTCCTTGATGTCCAAAAATGTGCAGACTTGGTCAGTCGGTCTATGATCACCCAAATGGTATCGTTTCCGCGTTGAGATCTGGGTAGGCCAGTAACGAAATCCATGGAAATTTGCTCCTATTTCCATTTAGGTATCTCTGGTTGTTGAAGTAGGCCTGATGGTTTCTGATATTCAGTCTTGACTCTCGCACAAGTCAAGCACTTACTGACGTAGGTTGCTATGTGGGCTTTCATACCAGGCCACCAATACATAGTCTTGAGGTCGTGGTACATTTTATCCGAACCAGGATGTACTGAATAACGAGACTTATGTGCTTCATCCATCACAAGCTCGCGTAGGTTTCCATACAGTGGGACCCAGATGCGTCCGTTTACATAGTAGGCACCGTCTTCCTTTCGTTCTAGCCGCTGCCTCGATCCTCGTAGGGACTCAGCCCTGATGTTTTCTGCCTTCAATGCTTCAACTTGAGCATCACGAATCTGAGCGGGAAGGTTAGACTGGATGGTAAGCTGTAAAGCACGTACACGCTTAGGTAGGGTATCCTTTCGACTGAGGGCGTCGGCCACAACATTGGCTTTGCCCGGATGATACTTGATCGCACATTCGTAATCGTTCAAGAGCTCAACCCATCGGCGTTGACGCATGTTTAACTCCTTTTGCTTGAAGATATGCTCGAGACTCCTATGATCGGTGTAAATGGTGCACTTGGTACCGTACAGGTAATGTCTCCATATCTTAAGCGCGAAAACAACTGCTCCCAGCTACAGATCGTGAGTAGTGTAATTTCTTTCATGAACCTTGAGTTGGCGTGATGCGTAGGCAATGACCTTGTCACGTTGCATCAACACGCAACCAAGTCCTTGTATGGATGCGTCGCAATAAACCACAAAATCATCTGTGCCTTCAGGCAATGAGAGAATAGGCGCGCTACAAAGTCTATCTTCCGAGTGTTGAAATGCAGACTCCTGTGCATCATCCCAACGATAGGTGACACCCTTCTGAGTCAGTGAAGTGAGAGGTTGCGCAATCCTTGAGTATCCTGCCAAACCCAAGAATTGGCGGATTTCTGTTGGTGTACGGGGTGCAGGCCAGTTCTTGATTGATTCAACCTTAGATGGATCCACAAGAATTCCATCCTTGTTTACCACATGGCCTAGAAAGTGGACTTCGCGAAGCCAGATGTCACATTTCGAAAACTTGGCATACAACTGCTCTTTTCGAAGAAGTTCCAGCATAAGTCGTAGATGCTGCTCGTGTTCCTCCTGACTCTTAGAATAGATCGGGATATCGTCGATGAACACAATAACGAGCTTATCCAGGTAAGGTTTGCATACTCGGCTCATGAGATCCATGAAAACCGCTGGTGCATTCGTCAATCCGAAAGGCATGACCAGAAACTCGTAATGGCCGTAACGAGTTCTGAGTGTTGTTTTGGAGACGTCCTCATCTCGGACCCTCAGCTAATGGTATCCCGATCTCATGTCGATCTTGGAGTAATAGCTCGACCCTTGCAACTGGTCGAAATAGTCATCAATGCGCGGGAGAGGATAACGATTCTTTACGGTCACCTTATTGAGTTCATGGTAGTCGATGCACATTCTGAAGGTACCGTCTTTCTTCCTTACGAATAACACTGAAGCTCCCCAGGGTGAAGAGCTAGGATGAATAAAAACCTTTTTTCCAAAGTTCTTGTAATTGCGTGGACAGTTCCTCAAGTTCTGACGGAGCTAGACGATATGGTGCTCGAGCTACTGGCGCGGCTCCAGGAGCTAGCTCGATTTGAAACTCAACTTGACGATGAGGCGGAAGACCAGGCAATTCCTCAGGAAATACCTCAGGGAATTCGCGCACAATGGGAATGTCTTCAATTCTCTTCTCTTCTGTTGATGTGTCAGTAACGAGTGCCAGAATGGCGGTGTGGCCTTTACGCAAACACTTCTGGGCCTTTAGGAAAGAGATGATGCCTATGACTGCACCACTCTTGTCGCCTTGAATCATGAGGGGTTCTTTACCAGAACGAGGAATGCGGACGATTTTCTCCTTGCAAACAATCTCCGCTTGATGATGATATAGCCAATCCATCCCAATAACGACGTTGATACTACCAAGTGTGATAGGGATGAGATCGATAGAGAAAGTCTGACCAGCTAAGACGAGGTTACAACCTTTAACTATGTGTGTGGCCTCAAGACTTTTACCGTTTGCTAGCTCTACCGTGTGTTTGGTGTTCAGGAGTGTTGGAGTGCGCTTAAGCATTTGACTAACTTTTAAGGACACATAACTAGTATCGGCACCCGAATCGAATAAAACAGTAACAAAGAAATCATCTAGAAGAAACTTACCCATCACAACGTTGGGATCGTTCCTTGCGTCAGCCTGACCAATCACGAAGGTGCGACCTTTGCCGTTATTGTTACCCCCGTTTTTGCCTCCATTGTTGTTCTCATTTCCTTGGTTGTTGTTCTGATTCTGATTCAGCTGAGGACAGTGCCTCTTGAAGTGACCCTCAGCACCGCACTGGAAGCATCCCTTATTACCTTGCTGGTGTTGCTGTTGGTTTTGGGGAGTTTGTGGCCGCTGTTGTCGGTTCTGCTTCACAGGACGTAAGCTTCGGCAATCTTTGGCTTCATGTCCCAACTTGCTACATCTCTGACAACGACCCTTGCTGCACGGCCTGCTGTGGAGCAAACTACATCGATTGCACTTTGGGTGATTTCCCCTGTATCTACCCTGACCTTGTTTTCCAAAAGGCTGCTGACTGGGGTTCCTGTGTTCATCTGTCTTTCGCTGCTGGGACTGAGACTGAACTGGAGTAGAACCCTCGCCCGAATTTCCATCCCACTTGCGCTTGTTGTTACTGGGAGCATCAGTAGTAGTAGCGTTAATACGCTTGGGCAACTTGCCCTCTTCCACTGCCTGATCGGTGAGCTGGTGTGCCAAACGAATGACTTGCTGGATTGTGGGAAGGTTGGCCGCACTTACAGACCCTTGGATTTCCGGGACTAAGCCTCTGAGGTATAGCTTGATTCGCCTAGATATGGGTTGTGACATGTTAGGACATAAGGCAGCCAAGTCGTTGGACCTCTTTGTGTATGCCTCAATCTCTGATCCTTCCATCTTCAAACCATAATACTCTATCTCAAGTGTCAGTATGTCGTCCAGGTGGCAGAACTCTTCCTTAATCCAATCCTTGAAGTCGCTCCAGAGGGTGGCATTCGCGTCTGCCAACCCGAGCATCTGAACCTGTGCGTTCCACCAAATATACGCTTTCCCTTGCAACATGCCAGTAGCGTACTCCACTCGTTTGTTGGTAGGGCTTTCACTTTCTTCGAATGTAAATTCGATTCTTCGGATCCAGTGTAGAAGGCCGATTGTCCCTTCAGTGCCGTCGAAAGTGGAAGGTTTGCATTCCAGGAACGCCTTGAAGGCGCCCATGCGTGTTTGAAGGTGCATGGGTTGACTCCCTGTTTGGGTTGCTAAGGCTTCAGCAATCCGTTCGTTAATCAAGGTCGTCAGCTGACCCTAGGTCATGTCGAGACGTCCACTCATGATCTTTATATAGAAGGAACACACGTAAGAAGGTGTTGCAAGGTGCGTAAGTGTGGGATGACAGAAGAGAGTAAGCACACAAGGTTCAAATAGCAGTTATTACACTAGCTAATGCATACTATGATCAAATGTGCTACTAGCAGGTAGGTAATACAAACATAAACCATATTACCTATAATGTCGAGTCTTGCACGTGGAGCGAAGCGTCGTTGTGGATCGTTGAGCACTGTACAGGTTATAGTCTGGTTTTAACAAAAACTTTTTCCCCGTATTAAAACCAAGTTCACTATAACCAATGGCTCTGATACCAATCTGTCACACCCCCAAAATCCACCATGCGGAGTACCACCGCTTGGAGGCGTGACGTGACCAGGATCAAGCCACCAATCATATTGAACAAGCATGTAAGTAGTTTGTAAAATCCAACACAATACAATTGGTATCTAAACAAAACATAGTTTAAGTTACAAGCGGAAGCATAAAGTTTGAAACCAAATCATAAGTTTAAACGTTTCAAATGTTTAGCATGGTACACAGTTGTCCATGTCCCACAACGACTCTTCCCACTCCGATGCAAGCTCCATAGATACCTAACGACCTGCAAGGCATGTAACAACGAGTCAACAACAAAGTTGAGTGAATTCACAGTTGGTTGTTTAGTTATAGTGTTCGTGAATCATTTGTTCATTTCGTAAACCAAGTATCTTAGTTATCTGTATCGCGGTTTCCCAAACATGTTTGCGATGATTAGTGGCCGGATCGCTGTTTCTAAAACATGTGTGCGATGATTAGTGGCCGTATCGCGGTTTCCCAAACATGTGTGCGAAGATTAGTGGGGGCTTCCCATGTGTCGACTAGTCGTGTTTGTACGTGCCCTTCTTGATCCAAGGACCGTAGCGAGTGTGAGTGTACGTAGGTTTTACGTACGTGCCCTTCAATCCGAGGACGGTGAAAAGTAGTTTAATAGTAATGATAGTACGAGTAGTTATTCAATCCCATTCCCAACCCACCGGGAATCCCATGCCTTAGGAGTGTGAACTCACCTCGGTTGCTCGGTTTGACTCTCAAAAGTAGCTAACAGTCAAGGTCGGTCAATCACGTCCTAGTACGATTACCACTTAGTTTATTAGTGACTTCAAATAGAACACAAAGTTCCTACACGTATCTATCACATAACATGCATCACTTTAACGGTTTATGCCCATATATACTTCCCATCCATTCCCCACTCAAAATCAAACATACGATAATGCACATAACATATATAACATGTTAGATCATTCACAGATAGCATACTCGACATTTAGACACGCGAGTCACAACTTATGTCTTTTCAGCATTTATATTCAAAACCGGCTGTTTTCGGACATTTTAATAAAATAGTTAAATTATTCCAAAAATTCCCAAATTTTAACAGAATGTCTTAAACGTTCCATATTTTATTGTGTAAAAATATCGGGGTCTAGTTCATTATCAATAATTTATAGAAAATCGTTTACCGAACTGTGATCAGATTTGTCACATTCTGATCACAGTTTACGGAATAATTCGTCTAAAATTCCTTGTAAGTCCATTTGTCAAAATTCCAGTTCGAGGGTCACAAATACATCAGTGACCAACTATGGTATGAATTTTAGGGGCTGGTTCAATACAGGTTTCATGTTACGACCAAAGACCTACAGCCCATTTTACTGCAGTAAAAATCAGCCTTAGCTGCTGTCACGAAAACAGACTTTTAAAATAGTAAACGACCTCAAAAAAATACGATTCCAGCGCCATTTTCTTCGTTTTTTCGAAAAGACACGATTTAGGCTTCAGAAATTCCGTTTTTTCGATTTGTTAAGGTCTGTTTACAGCCCGTTGAAGGCGGCTGAAAAAGTACATCAGAATGTTATTTCGTGGTTTAAATGTTGCTAAATCGCATCAACGAGTGTCCGACAATGGATTTAACAAGAAACCAACAATCAAACATCAAGTATGATTTAACCAACCTTCAAACCAACAAGATTCCGCTTCATAATTCAGACACAAGTAAACTTTTATGTAACTTTTATATTCTTTACTATTGTTTAACATCTTCTAATCTTTTTGATCTTTAGTGATTTAAACAACAACACATCATACTACAAATCATAAATTTGAACAAGATGAACCAAGGCAAAAATGAGACTTACTACTAGCCTCTAGCTAGGGATGAAATCTAGTGTGAAAATGATGAGAAAATGTGATGAAAAAGCTGGAACAAGGCCCTTCTTGAAGCTCCACAAGTAGTAACCTTCTTGAATCGCCTTCTAAACTTAATGGAACTTGTAAAATGAAAGAGATGGTGTGAAAGTAAGAGAGATGGTGGCGGTTTTGTGGAAACCAAAAGTGAGAGGAGAGGGAGGGTGAGGTGAGGGAGTGATCTTGGTGAAATGATTGTTCAATCTCAAGCTCCATACCTTTATAATCATCCTACATATTTTATCTAGTTCCACAAGTAACATATCCAATATAATATTACAATAAAATCAACAAGGTATGGTGTGAGGATGTGGGGGTCCTTCTAGAACCGAAAATTCAGTTGGGGGGGGGTATCATTGCAAAAATGTAACTAAAGTGTAAGTAACAGTTAGAATGCAAGTACTTGGTATTTTTATGTTAGATATAGAGTTTTTAGTGGGTATTATGGCAAACGGGGACCATGACTAGCTCAAAATAATTAAATAATGTGTTTGACAAATATTTGGTGTCCCGGGTAATGTCCGATTGTTCGGTCAGATACTGTTCCGTTAAATTGTTTAACTGTTCCGTAAGGCGTCTTACTTATATATTTTTGTAACGAAATTTATTCCTAACCATGGTTGTAGAAATCGGCCTAGGCGGCCGATTAATCGCCGCCTAGGCGCTAGTCGGTAGTCTACTGACTAATTTTAACCTAGTCGGTCCAATTAATCGGTAATCGGTCAAAGTCGGTCGTAGGCGGTCGTAATCGGTGAAAATCGGTCCTAGGCGGTCAAAAATCGGATAAAATCGGATAAAATTGGTCCTAGGCGGCCCTAGGCGGTCCTAGGCGGTCAGAATTGGTCAAAATCAGTCAAAATCGAACCATACTATCTGAAACTTGAAGTATTTATGTGAATTTTGAAGTATTATTTTTATATTATTGGGTATATATATATAATTTTGAAAAAATACATATAAAAATCCCATTCCGATTAATCCCGATTAATCCCTAGGCTGTACCTCACCGCCCGACTAGCGCCTAGCGCCTTCTACAACATTGTTCCTAACACATAGGAAAACATACCGGACTATTTAGTAATTTTTCTGTATACTACTAGTATGCTAACACGCACATGTAAGTATAACACAGTAATCCGAGAGCAGTTAAATAATTTAGCACAACCATCAAGCACTTTCATTATCACTAATTAATTGTACGGAATACATGTAAATTGAGGGTTGTCACATCATATACAAGTTTCTTAAGTTAATATGCCTTAAATATGTTGTGATATCAGTAAGATATCTTCTATTATGCCCAAAACGAATTTTAACTCAATTTATGCCCCGTAGGGGTATTTTGGTCATTTAAAAGTTTATAAAAGAGATTTAATATAAATATGAGTTTTAGGTCTGATATAATCAGTCAATATACTTAATTTAATAGGTTATATCAGTAGGGTATTACATATATGTGAAATTTACCATTTATAACCAAACTATGCACCGAAGGGGCATTTTGGTAATTTCACCTAAGGTTTAAAGGTCAAATCTGGAAATCTGAGTTTAAAACTTTTGCTTACTCCTAAAGTATAATAATTGACTTAAAATATCAGTAGGTATCAAGTCTTATATATTTAAAATAGTTTTAATACATACTATGCGCTTAAAACGCGTAAAAAGACGGTTTTAAGCAATTTTCGGGTTTTATAAGAAAAGCTGATATTTTTATTATTCCAGAAGGTTTAAAATATTCTATTTATCATATTAGATCAGTAGAAAAAGGTTTGGTGTCAAAATGATTTGCAAAACTGCTTTTATAGCCCAAAAGGGCAAAACCGACAATTACCGAATCAAGCTTATAACCCTATGTTATGCTCAGCCTAAAAATAAATAAAAATCTTCAAAAATCTCAAAATATTATTTTATATCAGTAGGTAAAAAGTTTGGTATCAAAAATTGGGTTTAGATAGGCTATATGCTAATTACGCCGTTTAATAAAAGCTTTCTAATTACGCTAATGAGCATAACTCCTAATCTAGACCTCAAACTGATGTCAAATTTTAAGGACAAGTTTATAAATCAGTAACTAAGGTTTCTATTCTTTTACATTTTCAAAAATCATGTTTTAAGATCATATGGGCATAATAGTCAACATTTAAGCATTTAACGGAAACATGCATATGAATCGGATAACTAATGAACCAAGTTGTATAATCACAGAGGGTTATACTTACATGAAACCTGGTCCTATTAAAGCTCTAAGGAATTTCTAAACTATGCTCTAACGGGTCAGAACTGAAAGTCAAAGCAAAAGTCTACTTTTGCGACTTTCGGTTCCGAACCGAGCCTAAACTGAAAATTGTCGAGTTGAACATGTTTAGACATCTTCTTACATTAATTACCAAGTTATATTAATGACAAAACAGGTCGCATAGCTTCTCCATTGCTAATTATGCATTTATTTGAAAATTAGTTTTCTGTTGACTTTTTAAGATTAACTTTGACTCGACAATTGACCTAGTTAGAGTGGGAATCAGAGGGTGCCCTTTTAAGGGTTTATTGCCCACATAATTACCAACTCATAGGTACTTTCAATTTGAAATTTGACTGGACAAATTAAGATTAATGACGAAGTCAAATCTTAATTATGACGGTTTGACTTTAGGCTAATTAACTAAGCAAAACTGAATTAGAGAAGGTTAAGGACACTTACTGAAGTCCTATGCACGACTAAGAATGCTTGGGAAGTGCCCTTGAGCTCCAGAAATCTTCAGAACAAGAGTTTGGAAGCTTTCCAAGTGAATTGCTCAAAGTGGGAGTCCATAAGTTGCAACAATTGGTCCTATATATAGCCATGGAGGGTCAAGGAGATGGGTACAAGTGTTAGGGCAACTCCAGGGATGAATACAAGTGTTAAGGGACGTGTTTCAAGGAGCTAGAATGTGGCAAACTCGCGGAATCGAGCACACATGCAAGCTGCCACGTTAAAGAGAATTTGGCTGAACTGGCAGTCCGTCGCGTGGCACCACGAACGAGTGCCTAAGTGGCGGCGCCAGAAACCCCAAGATCAACATTCATGTTTCAAAAATGACACTTTCACCCCCTGGACTTTCTAATGCGTAATTTCTTCCATTTTAGGCACTTTTAACCCTTGAACTTTATATTTCTATGATCCATGAGATATAACCAATCATCATTAGGTCCGGTTTCATTAATCGATAACCGAAAACACAAGTTTTGCCTCGTTGACGCTTTTAACCCCTTAATTACGAAAGTTAGCGTATCTTTCTCATACTATATCGAAACCTTGTGAAATTTTTACCACTTATTCTTGGGAGTATAATTAATCGTTACAAGGCTCCGGGTTCGCTAAAAAGGTCACTCAGAGGTATAACTTAAACATGTTGACACATTTAACCCTCGCGTCTTGTAAACTTTCACTTTCTTCCACAAACGGTTTCACACGCTTCATGATACATTCGTTTTAGGGTATAAACATCATATAGGGTTGTTAAAAGGCAAAATTATCAAATGTTGACACTTTGTATGCTTATATACATATACTTTCTTCGTTTGTCAACTTTAGTCCCTCATAATCAATCCGTTACACGTTTAAGGTTCATGACACGTGTCGATACTATATTGGACATGATTTTTGCGAGGTGTTACACCGTGCGCGCTCGCGACATGCCTAGCTCAGTACTTTGCCGGCGCATATCCTAGGCAGCAGCGCGGGAGGCTCCACGGCGGGTCCTACATTACCACCATCGAGCACTCACTAGGCATCGTACCTGAGGCCGACCCACTGCTGTCCCCGACCATCCCATCGACTACATTAGGCTGGACGTCATATCAAACATGCGGATCACGCATACGTTTGACGGCATTGATATGCGGTTTCAGTTTTGAAAGTTCCGGGTTTTTCACCCCGAAGTGTTGCCGGAGGTGATCCCGGTTGTCATTAAGCTGAGGGACGGAGTACTCGCACCTCCACCTATTCAGGATGTAGCTCAGCAGGCTCAGCTTGAGGCTCTGAGTCAAGCTCAGGTTCAGGCTCAGCCTCCGCCTCCGCATTTGCTCGGCAGGCTCAGCTTGAGGCTTTGTATGTACAAACTGATTATATATGTATATATATATTGGAGAAGGATCCGTTAGGAATCACCCTTTATTGTGAGAACCGCGAGAACCAATGTGAACACAACCAAAAATACCTAAAAATAGCTAAAAAACACACAAATTGTTTTTAATATTTTTTTTATAAAAAAATAGCCCAAAAAAAATTAATTTTTTTTTAAAGTAGCGATTTTGATGTAAAAAATATTAAAAAAAAATTTGTTTTTTTTTTGATATTTTTAGATTTTTTTTAGGTTTTTTGGGGGTTTAATTTTTAGCATTTTAGCTTGGGGGTGGGGGTTTAGGTTTTTTTTGGGGGGGAGGGGTGGGGTTAGGTTCTTTTTGGGTTTTTTTGGTGGGGTTTAGTTTTTAGCATTTAGCTTGGGGGGGGGGGGGGGTTAGGTTGTTTTTTGGGGGGTTGGGGGGTTAGGTTTTTTTAGGTTGTTTAAGCTATTTTAGGTTGTGTTCACATTGGTTCTTGATGTTCTCGCATGAACCTTACCCTATATATAAGTGTATATATATATATATATATTTATGCAGTTTATCTTTTATTTACACGATGTTTATTTGGATTGTTTGCGCTTATTTCATATGTCTTTTTCGCAACTTATTGTACGATGTTTTAATTTAACATGTTCATGTAATTTAATAAAATAAAATTGGTTAACATTTATAAAAACAATTGCATAAAGAAACATATCTTATAAATGACTATTATAAATGAACTATAACCAGGCATATATTTATAAAAACAATCGCAATACTCATCAACCATCAATACCTTATCTCCAACCGTTAGAAACCTGCCAACTTCCAAAGGCAGTACACTCATATTTAACGACCGTTATAAATCAACTTCAAATTATATATGTTTTGTAAAAAAAACTCAAATCTACAACTTTTCAACAAAAATAACACAACCAAATACAACCAAACAAACCAACACCCCACTTTTTCCACCCAAAAACAAACAAACGCCGAAGCGCTGCACTTTGGCCAAAGCGCAACGCATAGGTGTGTCTAGAAAGCCAAGTGGGATATATTTTATGTATTTTTTAGGATAAATTACTTTTTGAGTCCCTGTGTTTTAGTGGTTTTAACCACTTGAATCAAAAATCAAAATGTTTAACGCCCTGATTCCCTATAGCCACTTTTCTTAACCATTTGAGTCCAAATTTGTTGGTGCACAAAATGTCTGTTGACTTCGTCTGCATTAAGTCTTAAGTCAAGTTAGGTCAAGATTGGAGTTTGAGAGTCAAATTAGGAGGTTTAGCTTATGTGTACATAGGTTAGGATAGGATTTCGCTTATATGTACATGTTAGTAGGTGATTTCGCTTATTAGGTCTTAGGTGATTTCGCTCATGTGGTTTCCTGGTGATTTCGCTTATTCAGACACATGGGATTTCGCTCATATGACATGTCATAAGAGCGAAATCAGCCAACTATAAATACCTGATGTGTGTCTTCATTCTGTAACCATTAGAGCGAAATCAGGTCATATGCTAGGTGTCGGAACTCTGTCAAATTAAACTCAGAAAGCATAAATAAAGAAGAAAATTGAAAGGATAAACTGTGTAACTTCGTGTATACTGATTCCGCCTTTATACGTGAAGATGAACTGCCTTGATTGACTTTTCAAGGGCGGAACACGGTCCAACAAGTGGTATCAGAGCATCAGGACGAGGAGTTCATAATACTACAGTATACTCAAGATGGATGACATATTCTTGAACCCTTTTAGCGATATGTACGCATTTGCTGGAAACTCAGGAGACGATTCATCTACAAGCAACAACAAAGAGAAATCTAGAGCTCTTGCGGTGATTTATGATGATGAAGGGTATGATTGGAGTCAAGAGGTTCTACCGGAGGAAGATGCGGTTGGTTACGCATTCATGGCAAAAAACGACGAACCTATTCCGTGGAAAGACTATAGAACTGAAGAACAGAAATATCAATACAGAAAAATGATTGCTGAAAACAAAATAATTAGAATATCTCGTGTCTATCTGGAAGCAAGGAGAGCAAATAGATGGGATCCAGACAGAGAGTGTTATCTTGATGAATATGGAAATATTGCGATTGATGACAAAACGCTTGATATCGAAGCCATAATCCAAGAGTATAAAGAGGAAGATGATTATTGGCAAAGAAAATGGTGGGGAGATGAAGAAGAGAAAAAGAAAAAGAAAGAGTTAATAGATGAAATAGAAAGAAACTCAGAAAATATAAGTTTGGTTGAGTTTCTTGAATTAATCAAAAGGATTAAAAAAGGAACACAGAAGACAGAGAAAGAAGGAATGACAAAGAATGAAGAATCAAAGAAGGGTGAAACTTCAAAATGGGAAATTGGGTGCTCTAAATGTGATAAATTTGAAGCTGACAATGACAAACTCTCGAAGAATACGGAAAGTTTGACATTGGAAGTCAAAAAGATGAAGGATGAGAAGCAATCTGATGATAAACAGATTCTTGTTTTGCAGGAAAATTGTGAAAAATTGACGTCTGAAAATGTTAAACTGTTGAGTAGTTTGGACAGTTTGACATTAGAAAACAAAAATTTTAAAGAAAAAGAAAAAGATTTTGATAATGAAAAATTAAAGATTGAAAAAGATTTTCAAAGTCAAATGAAGGTTTTAGAAGATGAAAAATCTGTTATTTTTAAAAATAATCTTGAGAAACAGATTGAAATAAATTCTCATCTTCAGAAAATCATTCGACTTGAAAATGAAGCTGAAATTGCTAGAAATAAAATTGATGAGCTTGAGAGTAAATTGAAAGGTTTTGTGAATTCTACATCACATGTTTGTCCAAAACCGATCAATTCTGTTCCAATAAGTGACAATGTCACAAATTTTGACAATGTCAAAATTGAAGATTGCGATGACAAAACTGATGATGAAAACGAAAAAGAAAAGAAAAGGAAAATATTTTTAGATTTACAAGAAAAATTTAAAAATACTGTGTTGCAATCTACTGAAGTAGGTGAATGCTCAAAGCAAAAACCTGTTAAGAATAATGCAGAACAGAAACAAAAAGATAAAAATTTGAAAAATCCTAAAAGTGAAAATAAAAGCTCATCAGTTAAGTCATCCAATCATTTTGAAAAATTACAAAAATTTAAAAATGAAAACTCACAAAATGTTGGTAATAAGTGGTGCAGGTTTGACCACAGTGCTTCAAAGCCAAAACCAGTTTTCAAGAAGAGTGATGATTACCACAAAGCCAGACAATGTTATGATCTAAGCATATGGTGTGAAAGTGGTGAATGGTACGATAACAGTGTGTGCTACACCTGTGGTGTGAGAGGACACATTGCTGTTAACTGCCAGAATTGGAATTATGAAACAAGAAGATGCTATAATTGTCATATCAGAGGACATATTGCCAGAGATTGCTCGAGGAGATCGATGGGAAGATCGAGGGTTGAATCTCAAAGAATGGCAAAGAAACCAGTCAACGTCAAGCCCAAAGAACAGAAGGTTCAAGAATCTAAAGTTCAAGAAAAGAAAGTGAAGCTTTCACAAGGGCAGAAAGACAGACTGCGAAAGAAAAGGAAGAAGGCGAGAGAGTATCTGGAAAAGATTTTGTCCTCGGGTTCACCAGACAGATTGAATAAAAGTTCTGATGAATCAACTCACTCGACTGCAAAGCCAAGTAAATTGAATTCTTCAGATGCAAATCTGAGGACAAAAGAGAAAAAGGAGAAAAATAAAGTTGTCGGCAATGAATCTGACGTCTCAAAGTCAGACAAGCCACCATCAGGCAATGAATCTGAGAGGTCAAAGTCAGACAAGCCATGTGCAGGCAATGATTCTGGTTCATCAAAGCCAGAGGAGCCTAGTGTTGAGGTAAAATCTGAGAATTCAGGTTTAGCAATGGATGATGAAAATTTTCCATCATTGTTGAACAAGAATTCAAAATCACCCAAGGCTGGTCAGGCTTGGGTGAATCTTTTCAAATAGAAAAACCTGACTTGCCGGAGTTCCCAGGTTGGTAAGCGTGGAACATGAATTGGCACATTTCTTGAGAAATTTCACTCTGGTGATTTTTCGCCTTACATGTGGTAAATCAGGGACATTAAGTTGTACTTGATTTCCTACAAGTGTTTGTGTTGATAGAATCTTGAACTGTTAAATCTTTCAAAATGGTTAAAGGAGTACAAAGTGATGAGGTAATCCCCTAACCAACAAGTGATTTGTTAATTCAACAAAACTAATTTTCCGAAAGAAACATTTGATTAAAACAAACTTAAGTGTTTTGAAATCACAATGGGAAAATAGTTTGTTGTCAGGGGGAGTTCTGATTGTTTATGCCAAGTGGATGGCGAATTGAAGTAATTCGATATCGGTTGTCAGTTTGTTTTCAAATTTTCCTTGAAAATCAAAACTGAAACATATTTTGATTTTAGGGGGAGAAAATTTTTTTAAAAATTAGAAAATTTGAAAATGCCAAAAACATTGAAAAAGCAAAAATGAGTTTTGTTGTGAAAAAGAGGAAATGATAGTAAAATCAGTGAACTATCACAGCATGCTAAAGATATGAATTGTCAAATGTGATAAACGGTCTCACTGATGATATGCCAGTAGGTTTTTGCACATTCAGTAAATTGTATCGAGATATAAACTTAAATTCAAACTTGCTTATATCGTGGGTAACATCTCTCGGATATATGGGTAACCCCCGAAATCTTGTTTGAAGGATTCCTTTTTCTGATATACTAGGTTTTTATACTCAGTGATATCTGGGGTATTATTCTGGGACTTCTGCTGAATGGAAGTTCTGACCTAGTCCTTGAATAATACTTTCTGCAAATGCTTGAAACATAGCATCACCCTCAGCATCAATGTTAAGACAATAAAATTGCTTAGCAATGCTGTTGTATCAAAAGATCCTCTAAAGGGGACACACCCAAGTTGAGTCATGATCTCTCTGCTGAACGGTAGTTCTGACCTGAGCTCTCATGATTCTTCATAACTTATTAAGCCCTTACAGATATCATTCGAGTTATAATTGCCTGTAAGACTGAATATTGGGATCTGGATACGGGAGTATATTCTGAGGTGGGACACGCGATTAAGTTTAAGTATCTAATTCATTAAACTCGTATCTCGAAGCAATTGAACTTTGTGTGAAAATTTAAGTGGACCAGTATACTGACAAACAAGGTGAATCGTTTAGAACTTAAAATGATTAAAGCTTAACGGTGCTAGTGATTTGTTTCATAAACTGATATGATTCTCTTACACAAACTCATCAAAAATATTGTTTGTATATATTTATTTACTGCATTTCATTCAAAAACAAAAATCCAAAAAGATTTTCGGAGTGTTTTAGCATAAAAATTTTGAAAATTGAAAAGATTTTCGACAACTGATGTTGAAGAGCTGATATTCAAAATTCCAAGTGCTAAACATGATGAATTGGGTTGGGAGAATTTGTTAAAAACTTTAAATGTCATATATAAATTTTTTGAATGATTGTGTGTTTAGTTAATCAAGGTCATTCATTTGAACTTGATGTAACTAGTATGTTTGTTGAATAAATGATGTCTACCAGTAAGTTTATTAAATTCAATTGTTATAAATTTGTGAAACTTATGTTGAGGTAGAGGATGTGCAGGGTAACAGGTTTTGGACTTCATAATTCCCACGGGAGCAAATTGTTAAAGCTTGAACCAGATAAAGACCTCAAATTCTAGCATATTGAGAGGGGGAGTCTGGATCAACAGTCAAAGGGAAGTCTGAAGATGGAGCCAGGACAAGATTTTGAACCTGTGAAGATAGAATGCTTATGATGTGAAGATACAGAGTTGGAGAAAAGACTAAGACTGAAGACTCGGAGCTGAAGACTTCGTCAACATCCAAGGGGGAGTCTGTTGGTGCACAAAATGTCTGTTGACTTCGTCTGCATTAAGTCTTAGGTCAAGTTAGGTCAAGATTGGAGTTTGAGAGTCAAATTAGGAGGTTTAGCTTATGTGTACATAGGTTAGGATAGGATTTTGCTTATATGTACATGTTAGTAGGTGATTTCGCTTATTAGGTCTTAGGTGATTTCGCTCATGTGGTTTCCTGGTGATTTCGCTTATTCAGACACATGGGATTTCGCTCATATGACATGTCATAAGAGCGAAATCAGCCAACTATAAATACCTGATGTGTGTCTTCATTCTGTAACCATTAGAGCGAAATCAGGTCATATGCTAGGTGTCGAAACTCTGTCAAATTGAACTCAGAAAGCATAAATAAAGAAGAAAATTGAAAGGATAAACTGTGTAACTTCGTGTATACTGATTCCGCCTTTATAAGTGAAGATGAACTGCCTTGACTGACTTTTCAAGGTCGGAACACGGTCCAACAAAATTTCTAACACCATCCACCAAGTCTGTTAACTATGAGGGTAATTTGGTCATTTACACACAAAGTGCAACTCTTATATGCGCAAGAGTATAATGAACAAGTGTCTAATGCATAAAGATTTTAATAAAATTAATAAAAAAATAAATTATATCTATATCCATACTATATTATAATGCATGAGGCAAGGGCATTTTAAGATACCCAAAAAAATATGAACTTTTCCCCCATTTATTTATAGATAGACCCCTAAATTGAGGGTAATTTGGTCTTTTAAACATTATTTATTTTTGAGCCCCTAAACTTATTATACTTAAATCCCTGAGTTTTAACAAAATTATAGATAATTAGTTACACTTTTCCCCCTCCACTATAATTCTTTTATGTATTCTTGTGATATCTTTTTTAAACTATGACATTATAAAAACATTCGAAGGTATCGTGATGACCTGCTCATTTTTGTCAACGTTTCGATGGTTGTCTTGGTTAATATTGGCGTGCTGATTAAAATGTACAAGTAGATGATGCCTTAGTGTACAAATGATTAAAGCACTAACATTGATAAAAGTAAAATTATTGTTGAATAATCGATTAAACTTTTATTTACACTTTAGTCAAATATCAACAAAACGTCCTACTTTAAAGGTAAGAAAACTTTAACCGGGAAAAACATTTTAAAATTTAAACTCTAAATTATAGTACAATCAGTTCAAAAGTTATATGTAGAGTCCATTTCAAAATTTAAACGCTTCTTTCCTTCTCTCTCTCTCAGTTCAAAAGTTTTATGTAGAGTCCATTTCAAAATTTAAACGCTTCTTTCCTTCTCTCTCTCTCTCTCTCAAAATCCCTACCCCCATTTCAAAATTCAGAAAATGATGGTTGGTGTAACCACATATTTGTGAAGATGGCGGCCTTTGTTCAGGTAAGAAGAAGGTAAGACGGCGACAATGGAGATGAAATCTAGGGTTTGCAGCGGCGCTACAGGCGGTAACAGTTGTGATTCTGAACCAAAGGTGAAAGTAGAAGATGGTGTACGGACGGAACCAAACACAACTTTCATCTTCCTCCTCGGATACCAAAATCGTCTTTCTTTGTCTTTAGTTTTCCACGGGTCCTTTATGTTTTACATCTCTAGGGTTAACTTCGATTCTTTGATGGAGGGATGGTTTGGAGGTGATTTTGGAACTAATAATTGATGTGGTGTTAGTTATTTCTCTTGGTGTCAATATGGCAGTAGCTTCCTCACTAGATAATGCTTGATGAGCTTGCCGAAGGTTCAACGAAGCCCGGATCTGGTATGCTTTCTCTTTTTTATTAACCGATTGCACTTTCTTCAATTTGATGAGAATTTATAATTTGTGTGAATAGATTCCATTTGTTGTTAGTGTGCTTTGATGTAAAAAAGGAGAACCCGATAAATAAAACTGTATGCGATGTATACAGATTACTTATTACTTTATGTGGATCTATCTATGAATACGCAAAGGATGATAGAATAAGTGACATTTAAGAATTTATATCATTGAGAAAATTCTATCCAGTAAACTATACTAAATTCTGATGGCTTATTTTCCTAATGCTGATCAGATCGAGAACAAGAGCTTGTTGAAATGAAGTGTGTGGCAACATATATATTCGCATTGTCATCATTGGTTCATCATCGTCATTATATGTTTGATCATGGGCTTCTGATTCCATGCTTTGATCTTCGACCACAGTTGTAAGTTTTACTTCCTTCGACCACAAATTTACTCATGGGTCTTTTATTCTGACCCTGAAGCTTCTTTGACAGTTTCTAGTCTAGCCAAATTGGTCACCAAATGTCGCGTGCGTACTTTGAGTTGGTGTGTGTGGTGGTGGTAGATCATACATATCACACATATAACAAGAGGCGAAATGTAGATGCAATTTCGTTATTTTGTTTAAATTTGTGGTTGAAGGAAAGAGTTAAGGTTATCATATTACCATGCATGAACCGAGTTTCAGTTCTTTGCCGAACTGAATTATTGGTAGCAATTGATAGCATAGTGACCTGGTTCGTCACAAAATTTACAAATAGTTGAACTATCATTACTAGAATGAGAAGGGGATCATAAGGATAGAAACTGCTTTCATTCATTAATTTTTAGAAATTTCTTATTTTTTCATATCAGTCTGTTGTGTTATGGAATTGAATGCTAGGCATTTGGGGCTTTTACTTTTTGGATGCACATACTCATGTTCCAGATTTGGATAATTGGAATTGGAGCTGACGGGAACTGGAATGATGGCACCAATGTTTCTTTGTATTCACACGTTGAGTATTTCGTTATTTTGTTGAAATTTCAGGCAAAGATATTAAAGGTCCGGTTGTTACTAGCTGCTAAGGATTATGTAGAGGCAATTTCGGAATCATGCTAAAAAACAATAAAAAATAGCTCTGGATACGGGAAAACTTGAAGATGCGGTTAGCTATGGAACAAACAGTAATTTATATCTTCCTGCTTATGCTTTTGAGGGTTTGGGTGCAAGTTTAAATGAGAGTGACAGTGTTTATATGGTATTTTTCAGTATGGTTCACTTGTGTTGTTTAATGTTCGTGTTCATCAAAGTGAGTAATATCTTAAAATTTTTGTTCATTGTTTTCAAAATGTGAATATTTAAGTGACCAGTTGTATTGTTTATTTATGCAGATGGGAAACATCTAGCATTAGAAAACCCCTGCGAATAATAGTGGGTGGAGTCATCCATGAGTGGAAAATGTTATGTCTTGACCCTTCATTGATTCAACTATATTTTTTTTACTTTTAACATTGTACAGTTACTGTCAAAATTTCCCACATATTCTGTTGGAGTACATTCAAGATAATACATGGATGACTGTGAATTAGCTAAACATGTCGTAGGTTTGACGTGCCGCCTTGCCTCATGCCAATTTAGGTACCTTTTTCACATTTTCCTGGCCGATCCATGTCTTGGGGGTGTTTGGATGTGTGTTTTGGTTGATCTGTTTTGAGTATTACTGTTAAAGTAAACTTGCCATCCTAACCACCTTGGGACTAAAACATGCATATTTTGGTGTAAAAAATGATTATTGAGATAACTGTTGAGTCATATAGCTAATGGTGTGTGTTTTTCCATTTGTAATACCTATATATTTTTTATTTCATCTTTATTTCTTTAGTAACCTAATCACTCTCATTACATCAAATGGTTTGATTTTTTTGTAAGTACCATGACATTTTTTTAATTTGATTTCATATAATCTTGGAGTAATCATAAAAATTGTAGGAATCCATTCGTGCAAAATTAAATAAAACTTTTATTAACTTGAATTACAGAACAATACAGAATGAAGCTAAAAATTAAAATACAAATACAACTGAAAAATGGAGAAACAACAACAGAAAATTCAAACAGAACTGGTGTTCTTGGCTGAGGATCATGTTAGACACGGGTCCCTTAAAACAAATTTCGTGTCTACCAGGAGATCACGTTTGTTTCCAAGATACAACAGCGCGAAGCAGTTGCACTGCCGGACTTGACTTCAACCCGAAGGTGTACCTTGAAAGCTTGAAAAAGAGGAAGAATTTCAGAGAAGAAGATTGTCTTTGCTGGTGAATTTCGATGTGTTGAATCTACTGAAGGAGCCTCCTATTTATACAGTAGGTCTTGAAGAAACTGAAAAACGAATTTAATGGGAGAATTAAACTGCAATAAACGTCTTCAATGCACTTTAATTAGTCATTAAATTCTCAGTCAAACGCATTAACTCGTCAGTTTCAAATGCCAAAGTGTAACTGCACTGGCATTAACTGCTGCACGCTCATGGGCGTGTGCGCCATTCTGGCTCACTTCCATGCACGCGTGCGCCACGTCACCTGTGAGACTCTACGAGCACGCCACACAGTCGCGCCGTTTTGGCTCACTTTGGTGCACCGCGCCGGTACTTCAGTGCCCATGCTCCATGCGCGAGTGCGCGCCACCATGCAATGTGTACTCGCGCGCGTGCGCACATGACTGCCACGTCATGCGCCTGCATGCGACTTTATCAACCACTTGGTCCTTGCAACCCTTGTGCTCCACCATGCGCACGTTACCAATAACTTGGTCCTTGCAAAGTGCGCCATCAAAGCGCCACATTGCGCCTCATCGCCCACGCCACGCGCGCGCGCGCGTACGAGTTAGGGTGCTCTGCACCCTTCGCGAGTACACTTAGTGTGTGCTTCCATGAAACAATAAGGATGGAGAGTTCCCACTTAAATACCCCTTTAAGTTTCATCTCTCCTCCTATGTGGGACAAGATGCCACTTTCCCACTTTTTTTTTCCAGCATTCAAGTTTCAAACACCAAACTTTGAGCATCGATATCTCATTCATCTTAGCTCCGTTTTGGAAGTGGTTTAGTTCGTTGCGAAGCTCTTCCAACATAGAACACAAACCCACAAATAAATATATAAAACCTGCTCATTTTATTATATTTATTTCTAGTCCAAAATAGGAAAAAATCATTTTCCTATATTTGTGAAAAATGCTATTTTCACAAATTTCCAACAATCCCCCACATGAATAGAAATTGATCTATCAAGTTTCAACGAGACACGTTCAACAGTTGAGTATTGCAAGATAGGTAGGTGTAACATTTGAACCTTCTTTTGTGAAGCATACTTAGCCTCCTAGGGTCTTGTAGACGCGATGTCTTTGAACAATCCCCCATTTATGTAGGCGACAATATACATTCACACAATGCTCTCCCTATTCGAGTTAAGTCCTCATGGTTGTGTCCGTTTATCATGGAACACTTTCATGGTTCTGCGAGAGCTCTAGGATTTGCGCCTCCCCACAAATCCATTCGAAGCGACCCCACTTCTCTCTAACATAGGTGATTCCTCTGAATCATTAAAAGCATCATGGTTAATTTGGATTTGCACAAAAATCCTTAACCTCAACATGCTTAACCTCACTTCATGTCACTGATTGGAATGGACTAGGAAGTATAAAACTCCCTTTATTGAAATTTTGGAGCACCCCCCACAGTGACTCCCTTTGGGTTTATGATTAAGTTTGCCTATTGAACCTAGATCTTGGGATCTCCAGTCAACTAGGTTAGGTTTCCCTCATATTCCCTTCATCTATGGGCTTTAGTCCCATTCCTCTTGACGACTTATACACCTTATCTTTTCTTAAGCCTTTTGTTAACGGGTCTGCAATGTTCTCCTTTGACCTAACATAGTCAACTGAGATAACACCCGTTGAGATAAGTTGTCGTGCTGTGTTATGTCTACGTCGAATGTGCCTTGATCTGCCATTGTACATCGCGCTTTGTGCTCTAACAAGATCTGATTGATTGTCACAATGTATGCAAATCGCCGTCAACGGCTTTGGCCATCTTGGAATATCTTCCACAAATTGACGTAGCCACTCCGCCTCTTCCCCGCTTTTAACTAAAGCGAAGAATTCGGATTCCATTTCGTGGATCTAGCTATAACAGTTTGCTTGGAAGACTTCCAAGCTATAGCTGCTCCCACAAGTGTAAACACATATCCACTTGTCGATCTATGATCTTTTATATCTGATATCCAGTTTGCGTCAGTGTATCCTTCGATCACTGTTGGATCACGGGTATAATGCAATCCATAGTCTCTTGTGTATCTTATGTACCTAAGCACCCTCGTGATAGCTTTCCAATGTTCCGCACAGGGATTACTGGTGTATCTACTTAGCCTGCTCACAGCATATGCTAAATCGGGTCTAGTACATGTCATTAGATACATGAGACTACCAATGATCCTTGAGTACCCAAACTGAGCAACACTCCCGCCTCTATTCTTCCTTAGGCATTGGGTATTATCAATTGGAGTTCGAGCTATACTCGTATCGTCCGAATTGAATTTCCCAAGGATCTTATCCACGTAGTGAGATTGACTTAACACAAGACCATTTTGGGTTCTAGTGATTTTTACTCCAAGAATCACATCCGCGAGACTCATGTCTTTCATGTCAAACCTCTCTTTCAACATGTCTTTCGGTAAGTTGATCATGTTATCATCACTCCCAATGATAAGCATATCATCTACATCAAGACACAAGATTACATAACCTCTTGGTGTGTCTTTAAAATAAACACACTTGTCGCACTCGTTTATTTTGAAACCATTGTCAATCATGACATGATCAAACTTTTGGTGCCATTGTTTTGGAGCTTGCTTCAAGCCATACAAAGACTTGACCAATTTACATACTTTGCCCTCGTTTCCTGGGGCGGAAAAACCCTCAGGTTCTTCCATGAAATTTTTTTCTTCTAAATCGCCATTTAGAAATGCGGTCTTTACATCCATTTGGTGAACTTCCAAATTTCTTAGAGCCGCAATTGCAAGAACCAATCGTATAGAGATTATTTGCGTTACAAGCGAGTAAGTATCAAAGTAGTCTAGACCCTCCTTTTTGTCTAAATCCTTTGATCACTAACCTTGCCTTGTATTTATCAATACTTCCGCCAGCTTTCATCTTCCTTTTGAATATCCAACGACATCCAAGTGGTTTACAACCAGGTGGAAGATCTACTAACTCACAAGTATGATTTTGCAATATAGAATCAATTTCATTCTTAATTTCTTCTTGCCATTGAGGTCCTTCTGTGGAGGTAACCGCTTAGCGGTAGGTATTGGGCTCACCCTTAACCATATAGCTCATGAAGTCTGGACCAAAGGATTTTTCAACCCTTTGTCGTTTACTTCGTCTAAGCTCACCCTCCTTGACCTCGGGTCGTTTATGTCTTTCATCTATCCTCGTAGATGAACTTGGACCTGCTTCATCTAACCATGTAGATGAACTTGGACCTGCTTCATCAGCCGCTGTTGATGAAGTCGCATGTGTTTGTCCTAACATAGGAAACACATTCTCAAAATATGAGACGATGTTAAAATTTGCCTCTATGATAGCGTGTTTATGTACATCGGGATTCTTGGACTCATGTACAAGAAAACGATGTGCGCTACTTTGATGTGCATATCCTATGAAAATGCAATCAACCGTTTTGGGTCCTATCCTAAGAGCCTTAGGAGTTAGTACAATCACCTTAGCTAGGCACCCCCACACTTTCAAGTATTTGTACGAAGGCTTCCTTTTTCTCCATAACTCATATGGAGTTTCGTCCCTATTTTTCAAAGGTATCTTGTTCAAAAGATAGTTTGCTGAGAGAATGGCGTCCCCCCACATTTCTCGGTTCACTCCCGAGCTTATCAACATGGCGTTCATCATCTCTTTCAATGTGCGGTTCTTTCGTTCCGCCACGCCATTTGATTGTGGAGAATAAGGAGGTGTACACTCGTGTACAATGCCACTTTTTGCGCATAAATCCGCAAAAGGTGCAACATATTCACCTCCTCGATCGCTTCTCACAGCTTTTATCTTCTTTTTAAGTTGATTCTCAACTTCATTTTTGTACAAGATAAACTTCTCTATTGTTTCGTCTTTACTTTTAAGTAAATACACATAGCAATATCTAGTACAATCATCAATAAACGTGATGAAGTACCTGTTTCCTCCACGTGAGGGAAGCGCTTTTAAATCACACACATCGGTATGAATTAAATCAAGGGGTTCGGTTATTCGTTCAACCGATTTAAACGATGATCTCGTAAGTTTAGCTTCGACACATGTCTCGCATTTGTAATTGGACTCGATATCGAATGTTGGTATCAAATTTAATTTAATTAAACTTCGTAAAGAATTAAAATTTACATGTCCTAGTCTACCATTCCAAACATTAGAAGACTCGATCATGTAAGCGCCACATTGCGCCTCATCGCCCACGCCACGCGCGCGCGCGTGTGCGAGTTAGGGTGCTCCGCACCCTTCGCGAGTACACTTAATGTGTGCTTCCATGAAACAATAAGGATGGAGAGTTCCCACTTAAATACCCCTTTAAGTTTCATCTCTCCTCCTATGTGGGACAAGATGCCACTTTCCCACTTTTTTTCCAGCATTCAAGTTTCAAACACCAAACTTTGAGCATCGATATCTCATTCATCTTAGCTCCATTTTGGACGTGGTTTAGTTCGTTGCGAAGCTCTTCCAACATAGAACACAAACCCACAAATAAATATATAAAACCCGCTCATTTTATTATATTTATTTCTAGTCCAAAATAGGAAAAAAATCATTTTCCTATATTTGTGAAAAATGTTATTTTCACAAATTTCCAACAAAAATTGCAAACAGAAGCTTACTTAGCTATGCCAATGGTTACCTTATCTCCGAAGATGCTACTGGCCGAACTTTTATAAAAAAGAGCACTTTGTCAAAACTTTGTTCTATTTAAGATTTTACCTTTTTCCGTCACAAAATTTGTAGCTATCAGAATTATTTAGTTTTTTTTTTTTTGCCCAACTAACAAACTTGGCAAATGACGATTACTGCATAATTTACAGCAGCCAAAGACAAAGAATGCAATCTGGTCCTGGCATATTAGTTGCTCTGCTAGCAAAGTATACAGACTTGTAGCGTTTCGCTCAACGGGACTTCAATATATGAAGATGCTATTGATTATTTTTGGTCTCTACAGTCTCTGCTAAATAACAGATGGATTTGATTGATTCTTTTTGGTCTCCACAGTCTCTGCTATTAACCTTATATGTTATTTCACTGCTAGCAGTGATGAGGTAATGTCCTTTTTACCCTTTGCCACTCTATTAATATTTAAATAAAACACAACTTATTTCGGTTCTTAAGAAGATAGCATGGTTTTGCAGTTATACCATACATAGATATGTTTATGTGTATTTATACCATATTTGTTACACCTGTGTGTCACCCTTTAATATTTAGGATTTTTGTTGCCGCCAAAGAGATCAATGTCGGAATTCTCAGTAGATCAGACTACAATTAAACATTGGAAGGTAATATTCCTTCGATTAATCATTTGAATCTGATCTTTTCTCCTTCATCGTTTAGGCTTGTGTATTGATAATTTTCCCTTTTTCCTTTTGCTCAAATGGCTTTTCTTTTGCTGTGTTTTTCAGGTGAGTTAAAGAGTCGATGTCAAGAAGGCAAAAACATAGGCAGACGGTGTTGAATATCAACTACAAATATTGTAATTATACATGTAGTTGCCGTAATATTTTGTAATAGTTACCAAATTCCTAACGTGTGCGCGACATGAAAAGTTTACAACTCTTATTATAGCGAACACATTTAATGTCATAGTTTTATATGATTTTACTGAATTTTATCTTAAAATACCGGTACCATCCTGGTACCGATACAATATCGTACATAGCATTTTAGATACATGTACCCATATTTGGCGATTTTTGATACCGGTATTTTCGGTACCGTTACCGAGCTTATCCCTAATGTAAGGTGTCGCTCCCGTCGTATCGCGCGGGAACCCTACTAGTGTGTATATATATATATATATATAGAGAGAGAGAGAGAGGTCAGTTAACGTACAATAGGGCTTATCGTACGATACGTACGCGATCATCCCAGCCGTACGATCTGGTGCGAATTAAATCTTCCACATGCGATTTTCTCCATCTACACACCCCATGCCATTTTTAACATTACCCCATGCTAGCCATTTTTTCACATGCGATATTCAATCTTCCACATGCGATTTTGTCCATCTACACACCCCATGCCATTTCACATTACCCCATGCTAGCCATTTTTTCACATGCGATATTCAATCTTCCACATGCGATTTTGTCCATCTACAAACCCCATGCCATTTTTCACATTACCCCATGCTAGCCATTTTTTTCACATACGGTTTCATTTGCATGGGATTTCAAAACATGCGATTACATTGCATTTTCAAGCCATTCGGTTTCATTTGCCTTTTTATAACATGCGAAGATTGAATTCGCACCTGATCGTATGGCTGGGATGATCGCGTACGTATCGTACGATAAGCTCCATTATACGTTACACTTTTTCTTATATATATATATATATATTATACACAGACCCCACTGCACCACCATCGCACACCCTCCACCCTCCACCTCCAAACCCCACTAGAACGAAGATGAAGATCAGAGAACAAAGTAGAAGATCAGAGAACAAAGTGGAACAAAGCGAGATCTAGAATGAGATCTAGATCCGAAACGGTGTCGGAGGTATCTGCGGGTGGTGTGTCCCAGCAGCTACAACGACGTCTCCGGCTTGTGGTGTCGGTGTCAGAGGGATCTGCGGCAAGGGTGACATTGTCGGATGGATCTGGTTGGTTGGGGTGTGGATCGGATGGTGGCGTGTGGGGTTAGCGTTTCGAAGACGTGGGATGGTGGTTGTAACACCCTTAATTCCATTTGCTATTATTATATTAGTTTCGGATAAAAACCTGTAAACAAGCTTTTCACATACAATGAAAAAAAATACGAGTTTAATAAAAACTTTTATGGAATTAAAATTATACAACATAACACGTGTAAATTCGTCATTTAAAATAACGACGATACATAATGCGGAAGCTTGTATATCGATCATGTTCGGTTCCTCGTTGAGCTTGATCGTCCTCCGGCACTTCAACTCACACCTACATTTCATAAACATGAAATGATTTTAGTTAAATTATGTTCATAACATATTAAAACATATCCGAAGACAAATCTAACAACCAAAATCAGTTTTGCCAGCTTTCAAGGCCCTCGCAGGGCGCGCCAGTTTATACCCCTGGCTCACGCGGGGCGCGACATCTGTCGCGTTGCGTGACGACGACTAAACTTTCTCGTCACGTGACGCGTCACCATCTTTTCGACAGCAAGTTAGCTAGCTGGTGCTGCAAATGCCCAGCTCCATTCTTTACAAATTTTCAAACTTTAAAATTTGCTATATCTCTCATTCTAGAAGTCCGTTTTGTGAAATTCTTTTTCCTACACGTCCGTAATTTAATTACGGACCCGTTTGTCATCTTTGTTCGCATCAAAATCAGATTTATAAGCTTAAGGGTTATAAATCTCTTTTTATGATTATTCGACCCGTTTGGTTATAACATCACACTATAACTTATATGACAAAAACATGTCTTGTCCTTTCTACCCATCCCGGACTAGTCAAACATTAGCGTTTTCACTCCCATTACTGGGTTCGCGTACGCATTTACATTCACCGATTTATATGTATCTTTCTAATCACTTAATTCACATTTAACTTATTAATTTATTTTGACCCGTTTAGTGGACTTTTAAGCATTTAAGCATCAAACTCGCTATTTTCCTTTCGTACCTCGCATTTCCATACTAGTTAACTACTTGTCTTCCACCACAACTATTTTTGTGGTGGATTTAACATAAGGAACCCAAAATCCCAATTATATCCTTCAACTAGTCATTTTACGCAAATGACCCATTTTTAGGCAATCGACCCACGAATGTTTTTGCCTATAACTTTTATATGTATCTAAGAATTTCATAATCAATAGACAAGATCCTAAACAACCTCTAAGGGTCGTTTACCGGGTTCACCCATCAAGGGCTTTTTGGTCAACTTTTAGTCCCTCGGTTTCTACAAAGGACTTACTAATTATTTGACCAAAAACTCATTCTTAACAATAAACTTATTTATACGTACCTGGCTCGGGTCAACATATTGACCCATTTAATACCTTGCTTCAATAATTTGCTAATTTATAGCAACGCAAATTTCCATAAGCCGTTTTACCCTGTGAGAATTAGACTCGACAAGCACTTGTTAGTCGTTATGTGTCAAATGGTATTAACATTACCATTTGACCCGTTTGGTCTAAACGGCCAAACATTTTGCACTTATATTCGAATGGTATTTATTTACCATTTCGTTAAAAAAAAACTCATTTTGTAAATATGTCATCTCGTGACCAATTACCATTTCACCCGTTTTACCATTAAACATGGTTTATCATTATTTTATATGTTCCGACCCGTTTCATTTCGTGTCGGAACCATAATTCGGATATAGATTTTGTCGTATTTATAACTTATGAATAAATACATAACTTACAAAAGAGGGCGTAAGCTTTACTTACCTTGAATTCCGATTATGCTTTTCCACGCCTATTTGTTTCGTTTGACCCGCTTCTACCCAAGCTTCCACCTAGCTTTTCGAGCGTCAATCTACCTTTTATCATTCGCAAGGTGATTAGATTAGTCATTATTATAAAGACTATCTCACCTTACGGACTTTATATCAAAATCACCAATTGTTTTCATTATTGGTCAGTTTGACTTTTAAAAGTCAAAAGGCCTATAACATGAGCAATTACACAATTAAGTTCAACAATTCATTTAAGCAATTTGTCAAATATCCGATAGGCATTATTCTTACACTACCGTTTTAATTAGTTTTCTCATCAAATTCATTATACTTTTAATTTCTTTAAGTGGTTCAAACGATTATCGTGACTAGTTTCTTTATTCATTTTCGCAAGAGCCAAGGGTTCCCTTTTATAAGCGAGACCCGTTTCATCATACTATTTAGCTTTCATCCGAATACCTATTATAATCAAGTTTTAGACACAACCGAGTAGACCGCGATTACATTTAAGCATTTTAACAAACACCTAGTGGGCATAATTTTTTTACAAACTAGTTCCTAACTAGTTATTTCTACCAAGTTTCGCACTTTTTTCCAATTTTTTTGTGTCTAATCAACACTTAAATCCCAAATCTAACTTCAGGGAGTTCTATTAACACAATTTAACCATCAAGATTCTAGGGTTCATCATGTTTCTACAAAACCCATTTAGCACATAATCGGGTGATCATGAATTCACAATTATAAACACCAATTCAACAAGTAAATGACTAGGGTTTACTCCTAGACATAAAATCATTCCTAATTTCATCCCAACTTTGATCATGCAAGCTAAAATCTCGATTTCATGTTTACACCTAGAACTCAAGGTGAAATTAAATAGTAAAATTAGGCATGCCTTATGATCATTTCACGAAGGTGATCTCAATTCTGAGTTTGGATTTCGATTTGGAGCCGATTTACCCTTTCAATTTGATGAAACTTCAAGAACTAGGGTTGAATGAAGGAGCTTGGTCCCCTGTGTTTTTCTTCGACCAGACACACACCAAGTGTGTATGTTTGGTTTTTAATTTTTATTTGATAAAACTATTTTCCATCTTTTCACTTTTGGCCCCTATACTTTACCCTTGTTGCATATAACATGTTTTGACCAAAGTTTCACATAACTACAAAACTTGTAATTAACTAGGTTATTTATTTCCTAGTAATTTTGTCTTGTTCACAACCCGTTTTATTTTAAGTCCCGTTAACTCGGGCCTTTTATCCATTTTATTTCTTGAAAGTTCTTATCCGCTTTTTAATTAATATTAGGATTATTTATTTAAATCCTAATATTTACCGGGTTACTTTTACCACTAACGGTACTTTACCCGTCTTTTAGTATTAACGGGGTTTGATTACCAAACCCGTTTTCGGGGCGTTACAAGTCTACCCCCCTTAAAGAGGTTTCATCCCCGAAACCTCATTTACGTATTTCTTTTAATTTAGACTAAACGAACTTAGTTTCGTTTTCAAGACATTCATTCGTTCTTTTCGATCTAACATTTCCATTTATATTGACGCGTACGTCTTTCATGTGTATGGCCTTGCGGGCCGTTATTTTTACCTTATATCCATTATCCTTATTGGCCGAGTTATCACTTGACCACTTAGTCTCATCAGTCTGTTAACATGTTTATCCCGCGCTTGTCTTATGTTAACAAGCGCTTTGTGTTTGTCATGACATTTTTCTAACTTTGAATAGTTTTACCGGCTAGACTAATTAGTCGCCGTCACTTCATACCCCGTCATCCGGGTATACTATTTTGCCATCTTCGGCCTTATGTGTGTTTAAGATTTTCTAATTCCCCTCATACTACTTATGTATGTTAAAACATTGCTTTTGACTAAAAACTAAATTTTTAGTTTTCGTTTTCTCTGTCAACTTGTGTCAATTTCTCCCATCAGGAAGTTTACGTCCAAGGATTTATCCCCTTTCCGTTGTCATTTCGATAATGACTTCGCCCTTTTGTGACGTAACATAATTTAAATAATTGTGGATTTTTTTGTCTATTTTGCCTGTTTAAATGTTTTAGTGAAATTCTTCACTTTTGTCAACCAGGCCTTTCACAATCCCTTCGCTTTAACCCATTTAATTAACTTAGCGAAACCCATCGCTTTTATACTAACTTTACCTCCCGTTATTATTTTATGTGGGGAGTTACAACCAGTTTCCTTGTTTTACGTTATTGACCCGTAGGTTCTTTCACATAGCCTCACAGGCTTTTTCCTTAGGTTTCCACCTTCTAAGGTAAAACCCCTTCAGTTTGTTTCTTTCTATTCGTGACCCGAGGGTCTTTTGGTCCAGTAGACTTAACATTAATTATAATCCCGTAGGTTATGATGATCCCGTAGATCATCTTCTATTCGAGTCTTTATTCAACTGTATATATATATATATATATATATATAGAGAGAGAGAGAGAGAGGCCGATTATCATACAAATGCCCTTATCATGCATTACGTACGCTACAATCTCAGCCGTCCGATCATCTTCCCGCATTGAATTCGCATGTTGTTTTTTTTGTACCATATGCGAAATTGTTACAAAAAAACAACATGCTATTTCATCAAAATTATCACATGCGAAATTGGTACAAAAAAACAACATGCGAATTCATAAAAAATTATCACATGCGAAATTGTTATAAAAAAACAACATGCGATTTTAAAATGCGGGAAGATGATCTGACGACTGAGATTGAAGCGTACGTAATGTACGATAAGCAATATTGTACAGTACTCTTTACCTATATATATAGGGAAAGGATCCACTAAAAAGTGGATTTTGCCTAAGTAGCCTAAGAATGATTGTGATGATTACATGTGGCACTCCTATTAAGTTGGAATGAAGGGCATTTTGGTCCTTATAAATATGAGTGAAAATGACATGTGGAACTCCTTTTGTTTTTTTAAAATACAACAAAAAAATCTAGTACAAAAAAAACTAGCACAAAAATGTAGTACAAAAAAATATAGCACAAAAATGTAGTACAAAAAAATATAGCACCAAAAAATTTAGTACAAAAAAATATAGCACGAAAAAATTTATCAAAAAAAATGTAGTACAAAAAATCCAGCACAAAAAATTGAGAAAAAAAAATTAAGGCCAAAAAATTCAGCACACAAAATTTAGCACAAAAATATAGTACAAAAATCCAGCACAAAAAAATGTTATACAACAAAGAAATACAACACATTTTAGTGGGTTTTTTTAGTCTACATATTTTATATAGTAATATGGTACTCAAATCAAAGATAAAAAGATGCTCAATTTTACGGTGAAATTTTTATGAAAAAATAATGTCGTATAAAAAAGTTATGAACGTTTAAAAAATAGGGGTGGAATATGCATATGCCTTGCATGTGGAGAGAGAAAGTCCATAAATAAGATTTTCCCAAGATACCCTTGCACTCCTCCTTTCTCCTACACTTTCATCTTAACCATTGATTTGAAAAATGAATGGTTAAGATTCATTCTCATCCTACTTAGGAAAAATAAACTTTTTATTTGATCTTACCCCTATATATATATATATATATATATGTATGGCGTCAAAGCACCCCCTTTTTATGTTTAGAATTATTTACTTTTGCTCTTTTTTTTATTTCATTCGACCTTGACCGTAGTCTAAGACTACATTTGTTTTCTTTCGAATTATCTTTCCGACTTTATGACTTCTAACGTCATTTACATGTCGGTTTGTCCTACACTTACCGTTACCCGGTCTTTACATATACTTCTCTACGACCCGTTACCCGGGTTCCTTATCATAGTGTTTTTAACATTCCTTTTTTGCTAGTTTGCGTTTTTCCTATCTACATTCCTTTACGACCCATCACATAGGTTCATTAATATTTCGCGCTTCCATTATTCGGTTTGTGCTTACTTGTACTACCAAGCTTTTATACTTTATTTATCTCGTTTGATTTATTCGTGTGAGGTTTCATCACTTATGAATGCCAAACTTCATTCTTTATTTGACCCGTTCAACTTTGAAATAGTTGAACATAATTATCAAAATTTATGTTTGCAAAATTTCATCGTCTTTTAGTAATTCACAATCCGAGTCCTTTGACTTTCGGTTTCGCTTTCCCGTCTCTTGGTTTACGCATACTATCAAAATCCTACCCATCCATCGGGTATCTTTACCGAAATCGTTATCAAGTAACCATTCTCATCTGGTTTTAGATGTCATTTTAATTTATTTGGTCTTCTTAGCGAAATCCATCACTTTTGTTCAGTCAAGTCCTTTATTCTTCGTTTAATTCGTTTGACTTGTCCATGTGAATTTCATCACTTGTGACAGTCAAACTTTTATCTCTATGCCTTATCATTCCTATTGGTCGGACTGTATTTTCTTTTACTTTGATCCTTGTCCCTTCTCTCGGGCTCTTTATTCTAACGTAATACGCTTCCGTCATCCGACTTGCGTCTACGTTTGTTATCAAACATCTTGCTTATTTGATTCATTTGGGTACCTTTTTTAGTTTGTCCCATTCACCTGTTCTTACTACATCGGATGTAAATATGTCCATCATAAAAGTTCATGGTACCACGTGTTCACTACTTACTTGGCCAGAGTAAGCGATCAACACCTAATATACATGACCTTTTAAAATTTTCACGTTACACCCCATGTAAGTAACGCCTCTATTTAGTTTTCTTGGAAATAATATCCTGGATAGGTATTCTATTCAGGTTTTTCAAGCTTTTAATTTACATATGCCACAATTATTTTCTACATGTTTGTTGCATATTGTTATTTGTGCGATTAAATTTAAAATGTGCACCTGGTAATGCTTGCCCTAACGGGCTTCTCTTGCCGTTAACCTTGTTTGCGATCGCTACGCGATTTAGGTCCTTGATGAGTATGCTCTACTTGTCATGCCTCGAACCGTTCCTCCGTCATATCCGCAATTTATTTAATTCTCGTCATCTTCGGATGCCAGTGTCCTTCAATTAAAACATTCACAAAGGTTAGTAATGTGACATCAATGATCGCCCGTATTATAATACGAGGCTTTTTGCTATACGTGTCAACGCACATAATTTCACTAACTGTATCAATCATTTCAATTGGGGTACCGTGTATTACGCGGTAACCCTACGTGTTGTTTACAACACTTTAACATGCTAAACCATTAACATACATGTACTTACCGGATTTGCGATCAAGCCTCGAACCGAACACTTTATTCTTTTAACCTTGAGCTCTGATTACCAACTTGTAACACCCTTAATTCCATTTGCTATTATTATATTATTTTCGGATAAAAACGAGTAAATAACCTTTTCACATACAATGAAAAAAATACGAGTTTAATAAAAACTTTTATGGAATTAAAATTATACAACATAACACGTGTAAATTCTTCATTTAAATTAACGACGATACATAATGCGGAAGCTTGTATATTGATCATTTTCGGTTCTTCGTTGAGCTTGATCGTCCTCCGGCACTTCAACTCACACCTACATTTCATAAACAAGAAATGATTTTAGTTAAATTATGTTCATAACATATTAAAACATATCCGAAGACAAATCGAACAACCAAAATCAGTTTTGCCAGCTTTCAAGGCCCTCGCGGGGCGCGACAGTTTATACCCCTGGCTCATGCGGGGCCCGACATCCGTAGCGTTGCGTGACGACGACTAAGTTTTCTCGTCGCGTGACACGACACCATCTTTTCGACAGCAAGTTAGCTAGCTGGTGCTGCAAATGCCCAGCTCCATTGTTTACAAATTTTCAAACTTTAAAATTTGCCATATCTCTCATTCTAGAAGTCCGTTTTGTGAAATTCTTTTTCCTACACGTCCGTAATTTAATTACGGACCCGTTTGTCATCTTTGTTCGCATCAAAATCAGATTTATAAGCTTAAGGCTTATAAATCCCTTTTTATGATTATTCGACCTGTTTGGTTATAACATCACACTATAACTTATATCACAAAAACATGTCTTGTCCTTTCTACCCATCCCGGACTAGTCAAACATTAGCGTTTTCACTCCGATTACGGGGTTCGCGTACGCATTTACATTCACCGATTTATATGTATCTTTCTAATCACTTAATTCACATTTAACTTATTAGTTTATTTTGACCCGTTTATTGGACTTTTAATCATTTAAGCATCAAACTCGCTATTTTCCTTTCATACCTCGCATTTCCATACTAGTTAACTACTTCTCTTCCACCACAACTATTTTTGTGGTGGATTTAACGTAAGGAACCCAAAATCCCAATTCTACCCTTCAACTAGTCATTTTACGCAAATGACCCATTTTTAGGCATTCGACCCACGAATGTTTTTGCCTATAACTTTTATATGTATCTAAGGATTTCATAATCAATAAACAAGATCCTAAACAACCTCTAAGGGTCGTTTCCCGGGTTCACCGATCAAGGGCTTTTTGGTCAACTTTTAGTCTCTCATTTTCTACAAAGGACTTACTAATTATTTGACCAAAAACTCATTCTTAACAATAAACCTATTTATACGTACCTGGCTCGGGACAACATATTGACCCATTTAATACCTTGCTTAAATAATTTGCTAATTTATAGCAACGCAAATTTCCATAAGCCGTTTTACCCTATGAGCATTAGACTCGACAAGCACTTGCTAGTCGTTATGTGTCAAATGGTATTAACATTACCATTTGACCCGTTTGGTCTAAACGGCCAAACATTTTGCACTTATATTCAAATGGTATTTATTTACCAGTTCGTTAAAAAAAACTCATTTTGTAAATATGTCATCTCGTGACCAATTATCATTTCACCCGTTTTACCATTAAACATGGTTTATCATTATTTTATATGTTCCGACCCGTTTCATTTCGTGTCGGAACCATAATTCGGATATAGCTTTTGTCGTATTTATAACTTATGAATAAATACATAACTTACAAAAGAGGGCGTAAGCTTTACTTACCTTGAATTCCGATTATGCTTTTCCACACCTATTAGTTCCGTTGACCCACACTACCCAAGCTTCCACCTAGCTTTTCGAGCGTCAATCTACCTTTTATCATTCGCAAGGTGATTAGATTAGTCATTATTATCAAGACTATCTCACCTTACGGACTTTATATCAAAATCACCAATTGATTTCATTATTGGTCAGATTGACTTTTAAAAGTCAAACGGCCTATAACATGAGCAATTACACAATTAAGTTCAACAATTCATTTAAGCAATTTGTCAAATATCCGATAGGCATTATTCTTACACTACCGTTTTAACTAGTTTTCTCATCAAATTCATTATACTCATAATTTCTTTAACTAGTTCAAACGATTATCGTGACTAGTTTCTTTATTCATTTTCGCAAGAGCCAAGGGTTCCCTTTTATAAGCGAGACCCGTTTCATCATACTATTTAGCATTCATCCGAATACCTATTATAATCAAGTTTTAGACACAACCGAGTAGACCGCGATTTCATTTAGGCATTTTAACAAATACCTAGTGGGCATAATTTTTTTACAATTTTTTTGTGTCTAATCAACACTTAAATCCCAAATTTTTTTTGTGTCTAATCAACACTTAAATCCCAAATTTTTTTTGTGTCTAATCAACACTTAAATCCCAAATCTAATTTCAGGGAGTTCTATTAACATAATTTAACCATCAAGATTCTAGGGTTCATCATGTTTCTACAAAACCCATTTAGCACATAATCGGGTGATCATGAATTCACAATTATAAACATCAATTCAACAAGTAAATGACTAGGGTTTACTCCTAGACATAAAATCATTCCTAATTTCATCCCAACTTTGATCATGCAAGCTAAAATCTCGATTTCATGTTTTCACCTAGAACTCAAGGTGAAATTAAATAGCAAAATTAGGCATACCTTATGATCCTTTCACGAAGGTGATCTTAATTCTGAGTTTGGTTTTCGATTTGGAGCCGATTTACCCTTTCAATTTGATGAAACTTCAAGAACTAGGGTTTAATGAAGGAGCTTGGTCGCCCCTGTGTTTTTCTTCGACCAGACACACACCAAGTGTGTGTGTTTGGTTTTTAATTTTTATTTAATAAAACTATTTTCCATCTTTTCACTTTTGGCCCCTATACTTTACCCTTGTTGCATATAACATGTTTTGACCAAAGTTTCACATAACTACAAAACTTGTAATTAACTAGGTTATTTATTTCCTAGTTATTTTGTCTTGTTCACAACCCGTTTTATTTTAAGTCTCGTTAACTCGGGCCTTTTATCCATTTTATTTCTTGAAAGTTCTTATCCGCTTTTTAATTAATATTAGGATTATTTATTTAAATCCTAATATTTACCGGGTTACTTTTACCACTAACGGTACTTTACCCGTCTTTTAGTATTAACGGGGTTTGATTACCAAACCCGTTTTCTGGGCGTTACAGTGGTGACAGCGGGTCGGCAATGGCGACAGACCCCACTGTACCACCATCGCACACCCTCCACCCTCCACCTCCATACCCCACTGGAACGAAGATGAACATCAGAGAACAAAGTGGAAGACCAGAGAACAAAGTGGAACAAAGCGAGATCTGGAATGAGATCTGGATCCGGAACGGTGTCGGAGGTATCTGCGGGTGGTGTGTCCCAGCAGCTACAACGACGTCTCCGGCTTGTGGTGTCTGTGTCAGAGGGATCTGCGGCATGGGTGGCCTGGTCGGATGGATCTGGTTGGTTGGAGTGTGGATCGGACGGTGGTGTGTGGGGTTAGGGTTTCGACGACGTGGGATGGTGGTGACAGTGGGCCGGCAATGGCGGTGACAGCGGGCCGGCAGTGGTGGTGGGATTAAGTAATACTTGGTGGAATTAATTTGGATGCAATGAATTAATTTGTGATGGGTTGTGTTAATTCCTTCCTTTGGGCTTACTTGTTTTGTGAATGAAAAGGAAGCATGTATGCAACTGAAGGTTTAATAAAAGCAATAGTAGAGGACAGATTCCGGCTTCCGACTCCCTTTCGATTCCTCTACGAAACCCTAACCGATACACGCACCATAGCAGAGGACAGATTCCGTCTTCCGACATCGGTTTCGCTCTCACTACTTCACATGTCTATTATCTCTGCTGGTAAATTATTTGAAATTTCTTTTCATTTTCTATATATGTTTTTGTTCTCATGAATCTATGCTAGCAGTGACTGTGAAACATTTCACATGGTTAATTAATCGTCAACAATTCGACACCCTGTTTTGCAATTGATAAATTTATGCAATTGCAGCTTTTTTAAAAGAGATATTTATGTGTTAAGATGTCATACATGTATATATGTAATAATAGTTTTAATAATAATAAATTGTTTTTTTAAGTATAGGGGTAATTTGGTCATTTAACAAAAGTTAACAAAATAATTCTAACAGTGTTAAAAATTTGGACTCAAATGGTTAAGAAAAGTGGTTGTAGGAACTCAGGACGTTGAATATTTTGATTTTGGACTAAAGTCGTTAAAACCCCTAAAACACTGGGACTCAAAAAGTAATTTACCCTATTGTTTATTACTGATGTTTGTTTTTAATAGAGAAATTATCAAATTATTAATATTATTAATTATTCTTATATTTTAATTAAAATGTGTAATGTTGAAAAAAAATGAAATTGGATGAGGTGGAGTTAAACTAATTCCTTGAGATGAGGTAGAGTGAACGGGTAAAAAGGTGAATGGTGTGACATCTAAATAAAGTTAAGAGCCTATCACCTAATAATCACATAATTATATATGCCTAAATATCTAATTATTATAAAATAAATTGGTGTTAAAATGCCTCTTTCTGAAAGTACATGATAAGAGAATGCCTTTTATAACAAAAGTTGATTAAAAACCATTATATAAAACCCATGCTTTTACTACATCTTGTGAAATTAAAATTTACAACCTATAATTCAAATTGATTGTCAAAATATACATGTAAATTCATGAAATCCACGATTCACACGTTTTTAGAAACAAAATCACTCAACATGATTAAAAAAAATATAGAAAATTAAGACCCGCCCGCGTTGCGGCGCGGGTACATCGTAAACATTGAATGGATTAGTCCAAACGTTATATGATGCATTAACCATATGAAAACACACATTTCGACGTATCCAGCTGAACACAGTGTAACATGTATAAGCATTGTGATTGAATCAAACGTAAAGTAAATGGAAAGTATTATATGTGACCCAACTCATACATATAAAATGTAACGGGTATGGAGGAAAATATGCACATGTAATCGAAATGGATTAATTAGAGCTTTCGAAAAAATGGGAGAAAAAGAAACCATAATTTGACTACACTCGGATCGAAAAAAATCTTTACAAAACACATATAAAATAAACACGAAAACATATTATATTTGACCTGAATCATTTCCCAAAAAAGTTTACATCGAAACGTAGAACAACTTGAATTTATACCAAAACGTACATAAAAATATGCACGTAAAAATGGTTTCTTTAAACAAAAACGTATTATATTTGAACTGACTCGTCTATAAAAAAAGTTTACGTCGGAATGTAAAACAAATCATATTTATACATACCCGTACATAAAATATGCACGTAAAAAATAGTTTTTAAGTAAAGGAAGTATAGGGGTAAACCGAAACAAAATATTAGTAAAAAATTTAATAGGTAAACAACGTTCGTAAAACCTTGCCAAGTAGCACCAATGCCACAACGACATCGACTCTCAACATCGAAAATATAAAATAGAAAAATGGTAAAAATTACACTGAACGAAAAGGAGATTAAAATCGTTGAACCACGCACACCCGTTACAGTGTCTTAATGCGAAGAAATTAACCAGAAACGTAAAACGTACAAAATAATAACTTAGTCGATCTAGAACCCGCCCGTTGCGAGAAAGTTTTCAAAAGGGAAAAAATGGACGCGTTGCGGCGGGTCTGTCAAATATGAAAAAAAAATAGAGCAAAAACGTTGAACCTCACATGCACGTTACGATATGTTAACTCGCAAAATTTAGAACGAAACGTAAAACGAAAACTTGTGAAAGATAAAAAGTATGGGGGACTAAAGTTGTAAATAATAAAGTGTTGTGTTAAATTACATAAAATTGAAAAGTTTGAGTTAAAAGTAAAAATTTCAAATTGATTAAAATGTAAAAAAAAAAACTTTAAGGTTGAAAGTGAAAAATTAAGTGTTTTTTTTTTTTTTTTTTTTTTTTTGTAAAAGTCCCCAAGCATGGGGTACAAGTCATGATGCAAAAAAAACTTGCTAATTTATATATGAAATAACTAGAAACAAAATCACTCAACATGATTAAAAAAAATATAGAAAACGGTAAAGGCAATAACCCATTGAGACATATTTATGCCCATGGACCTAGGATTTATTTTCGGTGGAGGGGGATTTGTGGGCTTAACCATACTTTCAAGATGAGTGATTGGGATTTTTGCCTAAAAAATACATTATTTTTTTTGTTCACGAGGGGCAGAACTTAAGATAGATGAAAAGTTATTCGTTTCTAATAAAGTTTGCCCTTTTGTTAGTCCATTTATCATTAATCCAGTTGTTTCAAATAGAAATTTGTTATTAACTATAGAATCCTTTAAAATTTCTAATCTTTATGTTCCATAAGATTCTATTATCTTACTTATTGGTTCAGATTCTTCTTAGAGATTGGATGAGGTGGAGTTAAGGGGAGTTAAACCAATTCTTTGAGATGAGGTAAAGTGAAAGGGGGAAAAATTAGATGGTGTAGTGTCTAGGTAAAGTTAAGAAAGTTTAAAGAATATCCCTGGCCTAATAATCACTTAACAACATATGTCCAAATATCTAATTATTATGAAATAAATTGTTAGTGTTAAAATGCCTTTGTGTGAAAGCATAAATGATAAGAGAATGCCTTTTATAACAAAAGTCGATCAAAAACCATTATATAAAACCCATGGTATTACTGCATCTTGAGAAATTGAAATTTACAACCTATAATTGAAAGTGATTGTCAAAATGAAAGTGATATTCTTGTGTTTGGGTGGGCCAGGGGGAAACACGCTTGTGTGGACCTTACAGGAGTGTCCCCTCTTGTTGGGCTTAGGGATAACGGGTTTGTTGCTGGCCAGGCTGCGTTGAAGGCGGAATCAAGCAAGGTCACTAAACACGAAAAGGCTTGTTTAGAAAATCAACATGTGTTTATCCCATTCGCTTTTGATACATTTGGTTCCCTAGCCCCAGAGGCCGTGGAATTTCTAAACAGGGTCCAACGGGTTGTGAATAGTAATCTCTCAACCTTTAAGGGTCGTTTCGTCTTTAGTAGGATTGGTTTTGCAATTCAAAAGGGGGTTGCGGCGCAGCTTGTTGCCCGTTTACCTGCCACCTGTTTGTAATTTGTTACTTTGGGGCTTTATCATATCTATAAAATTTCATGTTAAAAAAAAAAAAAAAAAATGTACATGTAAATTCATGAAATCCACGATACACATGTTTTTACAATAGAGACAAAATCACTCAACATGATTAAAAAAATTAGAAAACGGTAAAGGAAATAACCTATTGAGACATATTTATGCCCACGGACCCATGATTTATTTTATGGGGGGGGGGGGGGGGGGGGGGATCGGAGGGCTTAACCATACTTTTAAGAGGAGCGATCGGGATTTTTGCCTAAAAATACACTAAATATTTTTTATGAGGAGTTGCCGCCTCCCCAAGCTTGGTTGTTGGTCTGCCCCTGCCTGTAACTTAAGATGATTGAAATTATGAAAAGTTTTTCCTTTCTAAAAAAGTTGGCCTTTTTGTTAGTCTATTTTTCACTTACCCAGTTGTTTCAATTAGAAATTTGTTATAACCATTGAATCCTCTAAAAATTCTAATCTTTATGATCCATAAGATTATAGTATTTTTTTTCTTGGTGCAAATTCTTACATAATCAACCAAATCAGTTTAACAAAGTGGATAGTTAATGTTACATACTTATTAGGACTCAATCAATCGAGTTGTTATTGATAATAAAGACACAATATATAGATGTATAAATGATCCTATACTAGGAAAGGAAATAAATGTGATTAATACAATAATTACAATCTATATATACGTAAATCACTAGCTTGATTTATGGTAGGCTATTACCCCCTTCAATCGAACAGATGGAGGACCAACACGGAGCAAGCCATGAAATTTTTCAAAGAGAGGCTTGGGAAGACTCTTTGTAAAAATGTCTGCAACCTGGAGATTGGATGGAAAAAACTTGGTGTGAAGTTGACCAGAGGAGACAAGCTCACGAACAAAGTGATAGTCAATGTCAATGTGTTTGGCACGCTTGTGTGATACAGGATTTTGACTTAGAAAAACTGCACTCTTGTTATCACAAAGAAGAGTAAGTCGATCCACAGGTAAAGCATGCAACTCACGTAGAATATGAGTGAGCCAAATTATCTCTGCAGCAGTGTTGGCCATAGCATGATACTCAGATTCACAACTTGACCGAGATACAGTGGGTTGTTTCTTTGCACTCTAGGAAACTAGATTACCACCCAAATAAATAGAATAACCATAAGTCGATCTTCTAGTTTCAATGCATCAGGTCCAATCAGCATCAGAGTAGACAACTAATTTGGTAGTGATCGGTTTGGAAAAGTTAAGCCGAAAGCGATGGTCCCCTTAACATATCGCAATATGCACTTAACCGACTGAAAGTAAGAGATGGTAGGAGACTGCAGAATTTGACTTGCCTGATTGACAACATAAGAAAGATTCGGATGAGTTATGGTGAGATATTGTAGAGCACCAACTAAGGACCGGTAAAGCGTGGGATCATGAAAAAGATCACCTTTACTGTGAAAGGTGTCAGTAGTAGAAAGAGGGGTGTCAACCGGCTTGGAATCTATTAAACCTGCATGAGCTAAAATATCAATACATGTGTCAGAGTAAGTGACTTCAAGCCCCAGAAAATATCCCAATACACCCAGATCTTTAACTGAAAACTCTTTGTGCAATCTAGTAATGAACGACTGAACAAGCTGAGGATCACTGCCAGTGACGATGATATCATCCACATAAACTAAAAGATAGACAATAGAGGCGCCTCTTTTGTAGACGAATAAAGAAATATCGGCCTTGTTGCAGAGAAAACCATTGTTGAGTAAGAATTTACTGAGTCACTGAAACCAGGCACGATGTGCTTGTTTGAGACCATAAAGAGCCTTTTTAAGTCGACACACATGATGAGGAAATTGAGAATTTATAAATCCAGGTGGTTGTTCCATGTAAACTGTTTCAGTCAGATTTCCGTTAAGAAAGGCGTTACGGACATCCAACTGTCGAAGCGACCACCCGTAGAATGGTGGCGAGTGCAAGAACCAAGCGAACAGTAGACGCCTTCACAACAGGACTGAAAGTATGCGAGAAATCAATACCGGGAACCTGTAACACCCGTTCTTATAAATCAAGGTTTAACGTATCTTTTACGAAAACAATCATGTAATTAAGAATACATGTACATCGGAAATATGGGTTTATTAAAACCTTTTACAATATAAAAGTTTAGAACATAATGTAATTAAGTTCGTCAATTAAAAGTAACAATGAAACGTCGTGCGGAAGCTTATTTCTTGGTCGTGTTCGGTTCTTCATTGTGCTTGATCGTCCTCCGGTGCTAAAATTTTACCTGAAACTCATAAAACATGAGTTGGATTAGTCATACGTAACTTAGAACGTATTTAAACGGGTTCGCAATGCATCAACGGTTAAAATAAACGATTTTCGCAAAACTGACACCCGCTCGCGTCGCGCCACGGCCTGGGGCCTTCCCCGTTGCGCGACGCCACGGCTTGTTTTCAACAGACTGTTGCAGCTGGTGCTGCATAATTCCCAACATGACTCGATTTCACGGAAACGAGCATAACTCTCTCGTTTTTTATCCGTTTTACCCGATTCTTTTTCCTATGCGTCCGTAATTTAATTCACCATCTTATGGAGTTAAAATCCAACATCCAACATAATAAATTTTGAGACTTCTAAGCCTTCGACTCATTGCCTTTTTACCGAATTTTAACCCGTTTATGCATTTTATCAAACAAACATATTTGTTTGATCCTTATTTCACATGCACTTCTTCAAATTAATGTTATCTACCAAGTTAGGTTCTAATCACAGGTTTCTTACACAAATTAAACCCGTTTTTACTCGTATGCTTATTTTGACCCGTTAAGGGTGTTTAAATATATTTTAAACATGGTTCGCTTTCATTCGTACCTAGCTTTATATTTCCACATTCCTTACCAAGTAATCTTCCACCACAACGGTACTTGTGTTGTATTAAGTGTGGAAATTCCTAAACTCGGAGTTTTACCCTTCGAATCATTATTTTACGACAAAGACTATTATAGAGTCAAATGACTAAGGATTCACATCTTTCGCTTTTGTATACTCATTCTAAGTGTTTAATTATGCATACTCTTTTCCGAACAACCTTTATGGGTCGTTCGCTCGATTTACCTTACAAGGGCATTTTGGTCAATTTTTATTCTTCTTTTACTACGAAGGACTTTTAAATACTTGTTTGACCCAAAAATCCGACCTTTTAACTACAATCTTGTTTAGAAACCAATATGTTTCTAAAACACCATAATCATAACTCAATTTATTCGGTTTACCTAAAAGATAACCGAATATCTATATTTTAACCTTGCCTACTATTATAGAACCTCAAGTTCTACATGATGAGTTGAATCATTAAACATACATGACTCGGATCAATATATTGACCCGTTTCGATACATTGCCTTAGTAGCCGCTAAGCAATAGCGATGTACATATCCATCTGATATTTATTCCTATAATCATATAACTCAACAAACCGTTAGTCGATATTATCAAAGGGTGATAATTTCACCTTTTGACCCGTTTGGTCTAAAGAACCATGAAACTCTATGAGATGATATTTATTACCATCTTATCCATATGACTAACTCCGGTTTACACCATATAGTCGTTTTACTTCCAAACTCTATTTCTAACACAAGTTTTGACTCATTTTATTTGTCTAAGCACTTCGTCACTTCAACTAAATACAAATTTCATATATTGTGCTAATTTAAAGTCTACTAGCGAATATACGTAATCAAGCATAACGTAACGAAACCGTAGTTACGTACCTTTTAAGCATCCTTTTCAAACGCGTATTTCCACCGGCTTGACCACTTGACAATCCGGATTCCTTGCCTAAAGAGTTCAATTCACAATCCGTTTAGAACCCTTTTTATAAGTCTTAACGCATAATTTGCCATAACTATCAAACATGCGTTTTTGTCCGATTATCAACACTTATCTTTCATTTAGGCATTTTAACGAACACCTAATGGGTATAATTTTACATATTTAAAATCAAGTTCATAACTTGATATTTTTGCCCAATATAAACATACATATCGATTCCATTATGTCAAGCATGCATGCTAATCTCAGAATCATTTCATAGTAATCAAGTAACACCACTTTTGATAGTCATGATTCTTGTGTTCATCTTATTTTTACAAAACCCATTTACTTATCAATGGATTATCATGAATTTCATAGATTAACCACTAATTCAACATGTTATTGACTAGGGTTTACTCCTAGACATGTTTTCATTACTAATTTCATCTAAACATCAAATAATCAAACCCAGATTTCGATTTCACAAATTATCAAGAATTTGAGACAAAACCAAATGATGAAATTTAGCATACCTTATGATCCCTTCACCGAGGTGATCACGAATTCGTGCTTGGATTTCGATTTGGGTTGGATTTACCCCTTCAATTTGCTGATTTTATGCTTGTTAGGATTTGAGCTAGAGAGCTTCTTGGCTCTTCTGGAAATCTCGACCAGAACACACACTTAGAGTGTGTGTTTTGGTGTTAGTATTTTATTTAATTAAAACATTTTCCCTTTTTGCCTCTTTTAGTCCCTCTTGTTTCATTTATTACAAAAGAAGCTATATCTCATAGCTTTTCATTTAATTACCCATTACTAACTAGGTTAACTATTCCTAGTTAACTTGGTGGGTGTGGGGAATTATAACCCTTTTTATTTTATTAAGTCCCGTTAACTCGGGCTCCTAATAAACCGTGTTTTCTCAAAGCATTTATTCCTCTTTTTTTATTAATACAAGATTATTTATTCATCCTTATATTCACCGGGTTAACTAATTTTTCTTTTTACCACTAACGGTATTTTACCCGTCTTTTAGTATTAACGGGGTTTGATTACCAAACCCGTTTTCGGGGTGTTACAGAACCTGAGTGAAACCTTGAGCAACAAGACGAGCCTTGTATCGATCTATAGAACCATCTGCTTTGTTTTTGGTATGATAAACCCATTTCGAGCCAACAATATTTGCATCCTGACGAGGAACTAGAACCCAAGTATTATTTTTGTAGAGCATGAAGCTCTTCCTCCATAGCTTTTACCCACTTAGAATGTTTCGCCACAGATTTGTAACCACGAGGATCCTGTGCTGCAAGTAAAGCATAATGTAAAGGACCTGAAAACAAACAAAGATTAGCATAATGTTTGGGTTTGTAAATTCCATTTTTTATCGAGTCCTCATAGGATGAGTAGGTATCGGTTCAGCAGATGATCCGTCCTCAGGGTTTGGGTTAGTGTTTGGATGAGGGCCAAGGATACTGGTAGAGGATTGAGAAGCCGGTATATTATGAGGCGCAGAATGAAAGTTGGAAGATTGGGCAGAAGAAGGTGAGGGGTGCGGGTTGGGCAGAGGAGATGTGGGCGGTGATGGAGTAAAGTGGGCCAAAATGGTTTCTAGGTGAGTGTGGCTGAAGTGTTGAATGGGACGGTTTGGGCCGAAGTCAGGGAAGGGAAAATGGGTTAGGTGGAGCACATAGGACATAGGAGGTGGTTGGGTGTATGATGGTTAGTGGGAACAGTTGGTTTGGGTAGGAATGGTGGGTTGGGTAAGGGATTTATTTTCAAAGTTTCATCAAAGTTTGAAAAGACTAATTTGGCCGTAACAACAAGTGAAACATTAACACTGAAAGGAAAATTATCCTCATCGAATTGTGCATGACGAGTAGTGTAAACTCGTTGAGCAGTAGGATCCAAGCACCGATAACCCTTATATTTAGCATCGTAGCCAATAAAGATGCATTCAGCACTACGAGGTGAGAGTTTGTGCTTGGCATAATCCCGTAAGTAGGGAAAGAGACGGCAACCAAAAACGCGAAGGTTGGAGTACGTTGGACAACGGCCATATAAGACTTCATAAGGAGATTTGAAATCGAGTACCGAGGAAGGTAGACGATTGATGATGAAGGTGGCGGATGCAAAAGCATCTGACCACAGGGTGGCGGGAGCATGAGAGTTAAAAATCATAGCAAGACCTGTTTCGGTTATGTGTCGATGTTTTCGTTCAGCACGACCATTTTGTTCAGGGGTGGAGGACAAGAAATTTGATGATGAATGCCTTGTTCATGGAAATTTTTTTGCACACGATTGTTAGTAAACTCAGTTCCACCATCAGTTTAAACACCTTAATTTTACATGATAATTGATTTTGAACAAACAACGCAAAAATTAACAATGCTTCATAAAAATCTGATTTGTGCTTAAGTGGATAAAACCATGTAAAGCGAGAGTGATCATCAACGAAAATGGCATAAAATCGATAACCACTAGATGAGGTAACAGGCGATGGACCCCATAAATCACAATGCACTAAATCTAAAGCACACATAGATCGTTTAGAGTTTAAAGTAAATGGCACAGGATGAGATTTAGACAATTGACAAGAAGAGGAAACATTAGGTTTTGGCAATAATGAAGTAACAAACAAAAAACCACGTTTATGAAGTCTAGAAATAATATCAAAAGACACGTGTCCAAGGCGGTCGTGCCACTTTTCATAGGAGGCTTTTAGATGAGGAGTCGAGTAGGAAGCAATGAAGGCATGATTTCCTTCTCGAAGAACATAGAGACCATTTTCACATGTGCCCTTTGCTAGGATCGCCTTGGTTTTTCGATCCTGAATATGAAAAGAATTATTAGGAAACAAAATATCGACAGGAGAATCATGTGTAAGTTTGCTGATAGATAAAAGGCATTTGGTGAGATATGGTACAACGAGAACATTTTTTAAATGAATATTATTTGAAAGTGATTTTGTACCAATAATCGTTACTAGTAATGTATGACCATTACCAAAACGAACAAAATCATGACCCGATAAAGTTGAAGAATCATCAAGATCCTCAACAAAGGGAGTCATGTGGGCAGACGCACCTGTATCACCAGTCCAGTCAGGAGGGTCCTCGTCAGTGACATGGCACCATGTAAATCATGCGCTAGATTAGCATCAATGGTGGGGGCAGCTTGTTTAGCAAAGCTTGCAAGATTTGGGCACGTATTAGCATAGTGACCATCAGTTTTTCAAAGTTGACAAGGAGGTGGTCTACGAGATCGACCATGACCTGCACCACGACCTCGGCCACGACCACGATTAGAATAAGAGGAACTAGAGGTGGAACGAGAAGAATTATCAGAAAGCGATTGTTGGGCCGCAAAGGCAACCGTGGGCGGTTGCTGTCCATGCAGCTACTGCATGAAAGTTTCTTGATTCTTAGTTTTCGCTAGGTGTTCACGAAAAGAGGCGGTTCCGAGAGCACGATGGGTCGTGGAGTAATGCTCATAGGCCGGACCAAGGCCACAGAGAAACCAATGACACTTGTTCGTTTCAGAAAGTGGATGACCAATGGCTGCGAGTTGGTCACAAATAGTCTTGAATTTGCGGCCAAACTCTGCAACCGTGGAGGAACCCTTCTGTAAGAGGCGAAGATTATCACGCAACGAATGCATCCTATCTATCGACCGGTGGCTGTAGGCGCTTTCCAAGGCTAACCAGCTTTGGCGCGCCGTGGACAACCCGATGACTTCGGACATGGCTTCTTCCGACAAAGAGGATTGGATAAGGAGGCATATGTTTTATCATCTGATATCCAGGATAGATAATCAGGATTGGGAGAAGGTTTATCATTGATTTGAATGGTTTCGGCTGGGGTGGGATCGGAACCGTCGATATGGCCGGTTAATTTTTGTAGGGATAACAGAAGGGTGATTTGTTGGCTCCAAGCTAGATAGTTGGAGGAGGTGAGTTTGCGGGGAATGAAGTGAAGAAGGGAGTGGAGATTGGTTGTGTTAGTGGTCGATGAAGAGGAAGAAGCCATAGCGGCGGCGGCAACTAGGGTAAGAAAAGGGAGGATCGAAAGAGGAAGGAAGAGAGGTAGGATCGCCTTATTTGGCTGATACCATATTAGCACTCAATCAATCGAGTGGTTATTGATAATAAAGATACAATATACAGATGTACAAATGATCCTATACTAGGAAAGGAAATAAATGTGATTAATACAATAATTACAATCCATATATACGTAAATCACTAGCTTGATTTACGGTAGGCTGTTAATACTAAACAAGAGAACTCAACCCAAAAGATTAGTCTGGTGGGCGAGGGAACCCATTTGGTATATAAACCTCACATCAGTTGCCCATACAACCGATGTGAGACAAGTCTCAGACATTGCAATGGTTTCATTCCATAATAGTTAACCGCCATTTTTTTACATGATTTGCTCTTAAAGAAACTAAAACATAAGACATTTTCAAAACAAAAATTAATAAATGCCTAAGGAGACAAAACTAAGATTGTATTTGACAATCAAATCAGTAGATACAAGAGAGCTATCTTAACAACCTTAAACTTAGTCCAGAATATATACAAGAATCAGTTATGTGCCTAAGAAATTGACAGCAAATAAGCTGAGAAACAAGAGTCAACAACTATGACCATGGTTGAATCTACGACCAACCGAAAACATAGTCCAGAACATATACAAGAACAAGGGATAACGGGTAGAGCACAAAAGCAATTAAAGATGTCCAAAGAGGGAACGTTGTACGCAAACTGCCAAAAACGCCCATCACAATGCAAACAATCAAAATAACAAGCACTTCTGACGTAAAATCCCACGTCAGTCCTCGCGCATAAACAAGTGCTAAGAACACTGATAAGCAAAGTAGATTATTCATCGTTGCGGCCCCATATAACTGCAAGAGACCCATAAATTTAGCTAAAAGTAAGATGGATCATATGGGTCAAACAAATTGAAAATATCCTAAATTGCATTTTTTATGCTTAAAAACCTCATAAATCGTATTATTTCAGATATTATTATTGTTAGTACATAGTGTTTGTAGTTATATTTAGTGCTTAACAAGTTATCCATGATTTTTGAGGGTCAACCCAACCCGGTCCATACTAAAAACAATCGTTTCAAGCTGAACCTGTTACCCAAACTAGCCTATATAGTCAATAAGCAAGAAACAAACCTCGGAAAAGGTTAAAGAGGCGGATCTTTGCTTTTTACGTGAAGCAAAGATGATTGCTGATACGGATTCGCTAGAGTTGGTTACTAACGGCAACACAATGAAGGAGATGAAGAAAGACGGGATACTTGTAGCAGTAGAGAAACCGTCAACAGCGTCTACTAGAGGATCAGCAAATATAGCAGCTACAAGTGTGCCAAGTAACAGAAATAAAACAGCTTTTATCGTTGTTTGATGTGGGTCCCTGTCACCTTCCTCATGTTCTTCATCTTCGCCGCCTTCATCTCCCAAAAGGTAATGTTCTCTTTTTGTTTCCTGCATATTCATACTTTTGGATCTCAAAATTCTTGGGGTTTTTACTATTAATGAGTCATGACAATAAAAAATACCTCATAATAATCATGAATATAGTTAGTTGTGTCAGGACCAGCTATAGGAGAATGTGTTTTCGTAAGTCTAGCCTCCTCAAGCCAATTCCCGATTCCAGTTATGAACTCTTCAAAATCTACTTCATTGTCTCCAGATGTGTCAAATTCTTTCATCACTTTGTAAACGGTGTCATCTTCGTTTAAATTTATATTTAACTGCATTCCTACAACAAGAGATCTTAGTTCAACTTGTGAAAGATGTCCGTCCCCATTGACATCAACCGAGTTAAATAGCCTGCCAAAGATTAGTTTCAAATATTATATTCTTAAGCATGATATATCAGATAGAAAAAGATCATTGAATTGATAGTAATGGAACTGACTTGTATAGAACTTCTCGATTAAGTTGGCCTTGATCATCTAAAAGTCCTCCAAATGCATTTGTTTTTAAGTACCTAAGAATTCCAGACCGTACGTGTTTATGCTTTGCGAAAGCAAGGCGTCTCTTTTGTATATTAGGTTGATACACCTGCAGATGATTCTCATCCATAATTAATCAATCAACCAAGAACAGTAAAGCTGATATTCAAATATACTCACAAGTAAAATACCATCAAACAAATGATTAATATCTATATGCACCTGATAAATGCAGTATGCAATTAGAAGAGAAATGGATATTATCAGACCGATTAAGACTGTCAACTGTCTTCCAGAAGTCGAATGGAGGATTTGTGGGAATTGAACAACTATAAAAGGGAGTACAGATACAGCCATTGTCATTGCAGAATAGCTGGTCCATATATCAGTGCTTACACCAGAGCCTGGCGCATTAGAACACAGAATAAATCAGCCAAATGGGTAGAACATTATCTAACTTGTAAGATATATTGGATTTAACTCTTTAAGTATGCAATCACTATCTTCATTATGTTTTTAGGATCATTGACAAAAAGAACCAAATAGTTCTGTTGTTTTTGGTAATTTAATCTTATGTATGACAATATGGAGGAACATACATACCTACTAAGTTGAATCCTTTAGTATCTTGGTTATCAATAGCAAATGAGTCTTGTAAATCGCATTTGCCTATGATGATACATGATCCCCATATAACAGTTAGAAGCATGACAGTTGAACCGGCCAATAATCCCATGCCGACGGAGACTTGGTCTTGAGCCGTTTCTGGGCTTCCAGATAATCCAGAAACTATAACAAGTAAATGAGACAAAAAATATTACATAACTGTGTAATAGGTGTAGAATAACTTATATACAGTCTCCCAAAAAAAAAATATTAATCAATAGTATAAGAACCTAGAGGGGCGAATGGGTTCATTTTAAATTTAAGAAATGTTTACCAAAGATTTTAGAAAGGTATAAAATCAATTTTTAAATCAACATGAAACACAAAGATATGAACAAGAGAGGGACCAAGATACATGAACAACTTTAGGTGGATAAAAATCCACCTTAGTTCCAGTCCTGAACTTTCATGAAATGAAGGTTCTTCACTAATGCTCATTCTAAATAGTAGAAATCACTTGCGTGAAAACGTATAAGAAAATGAATATTATGTATATTTAAACTTTAATATACTTATAGACTATTTTTTAAATTTATATATATTTACATGTATGTTTGTTTATCCTCAAGATAAACAGATTAATAGAACAAGGTGAATAAAGAGATAGTCAACATAGATTCATAGCCTAGATTCATTAATCAACCAGAGAAATTGAGATGGCAAACTAGATAATTCATACACAAGTGCATTCATGCCTTCCTTTTAACTAGGGGTACGAACCAGCTGAGCCCAAGCTTGACTAGGCTCAAGCTCGATAAAGTTATGAGAGTTCGAGCTCGGCTCGTTGGTAGTTTCTTAAGCTCGAGCTCGGCTCATTAGACTCGTTTAAGCTCGCGAGCTAGATAAGTGAAGCTCGGGCTAGTTTACTAAACAAGCTTAATTTTAGGTTTGGTCTTGGCTCGTAAACAAGTTTAAATAAGCCAGCCACGGCACGTTTACTAGACAACATTAAATAAGGGGTAAATGTCAGTATATATTAATAAAAACTAATATTACACTAAGGCTCGATAAGGCTTGACGTGTCTAACGAGGTTCACATGTCAAGCTTGAGCTCAGGCTAGATGAATAAGCGAGCTTTAGTTTAGGCTCAAGCTCGATAAGACTTAGTTCGTTTCGAGCTTTTCCTCGAGCCGCTTGGCTTGTTTGCAACCTACTTTTAACCTGAGCAGGTTCCTATAAATCCTTCATCTCTTGAATTGAGCTCATTGTGATGGTATTGACGTCAGTTGGATTTTGGCTCCTAGTGTTCATAACTTGAATTTCATTGTAGTGGTATTGACGTTAGTTGGATTTCGGCTCCTAGTGTTCATAACATGAACAAACACAAACAAACATATTTTCTTAACAAACCGACACAAACAAGTAAATTTGTTCATTTTCGTGTTTGTGTTTGGTTGTTTATTCAGTTAAACTTAATCAAGCAAATACAAACAAACCTTTTTTTGTGTCCGTTTATAAGTAAACTAGGTTAGAACCCCGAGTATTACAAGGGTTGAATAAATATAATTTTATATATTAAATAATAAAAAGTTATATCTTTATGAACCCCGTATATTATACGGGTTAAATAAATGTAATTTTATATATCAAATAATAAAAAAAATTATATCTTTAAAAACCATGTGTATTACACATATTAAATAAATGTAATTTTGTATACTAAATACTAATAACGTCGTATCTTTAAAAAACCTGTGTATAACCAGGTTGAATAAATCTACCAATTAATAAAAAAAATTACATCCTTAAAACCCCCATGTATTACACGTGTTGAATATATATAAAAAAGAGTTATATTTTTAAAAACTATGTGTATTACACAGATTAAATATATGTAATTTTGTATATTAAATACTAAAAACGACGTATCTTTAAAAAACCCGTGTACAGTCGTGTTAAAAAATCTACCAAATAATAAAAAAAAAATTAAATCCTTAAAAACCACATGTATTACACGTGTTGAATAAATCTAATTTTACATAGCAAATGATAAAAAGATATATCTTTAAAAACTTCGTGTATTACACTGGTTATATAAATGTAACTTTGAATAGTAAATAATTAATAAAAAATTATTGTTAAAAATCTACGTTTTACACGAGTTGAATAAATATAATTTTGTATACCAAATAATAAAAAAAATATATTTCTAATAAATTAGGATAACATTTAATATTAATTTATTATTTATATATTTAATATAAGATAAATAGGAAAGAGGGGTACTTGTTTTAAAAATATATTAAATTAATAATTTAGGTTTAATGATAATATTTTATTAAAGTATAATAAGATTTAATATTAATTTATAATTTATTTAGTTAATGTAAGATAAATATAGATTTGAGAATACCTTCAATGAATGACACGTGATCAAATGTTAGTTTCTGTTATTATAGTAGATAGATTACTAACCTAGTAATTAATATAAATATAAATAAATAATAAGATAATTTATGGAACTTTATCCGTAATTTCTTAAATGTTTGAAATAAATATTAAATTTAATAATTTAAGTTAAATTATCTACAATTAAGTAAGAGTAGATGGTGTAGAATAATAACCTAGTAATTAATATAATAAATAATAAGATAATTTATGGAACTTTATCCGTAATTTTTTAAATGTTTGAAACATATATTAAATTTAATAATTTAATAATTTAAATTAAATAACAATTATCTAATATTAGATGGTCTAGAATAATGACAAGTGTTCTTTTATTGGTTTCTTTTATTATATAGTATAGATGTATTAACTTAATTGGTAAATATGTATAATATACAATTTTTTTATAATATATGTAGCTATGTAACGTACAACCAAACTCACCTTTCAAGGATGTTATATGCAACCTAACATTTTTCAAGTATCACACGTTGTAAATTACATAGCTATAAATTATTATTTAATACAAATATAAAAACAAATACTTAATTCTAATAAAGCATTCCAATTAATGGCACACGCCACACAGTATTTTCTCTTTCAATCTTACACTTTTACTTATATTTTATTTAAAAGTATTTTTTTATTCTTTTCCTTATTATAATCACTATTATTATTATTACTATTATTATTATTATTATTATTAACACTAAATATTATTATTGTTACATTAATAATATTTATTAGTATTCTTATTTATCTTTTAAAAATATGCATATAACATATCGGATGATAATCTAGCCTCATGAAGTAAGGTTGCATAAAATATATTTTGATTTTTTGTGTAAAACATAATGATAAAATATATTTAAAAAACTCAATGTCAAACATAAAAAAGAATGCGAATAACTATAGTTGTGACAAGTAATAAAGATTATATAGAAGTTGATGATTTATATTTTTTGATATTTAATGCGTGTAATATATGGTTTATAACACCTATAAAATATAATAATGTGGCAAATTGAATTTAAATAATGTCAGTTTTCTTAATTTGGCCGATAATAATCTCAACTTAGTTATTGGCCGATAATAATCCGAACTGCTCCACTTTTGGCCGATAATAGTCCGTCGTTAAAAATAGGTTAACGGAGTTAAGCTTTTTTCCGAATTACAAACAGATGTTTTATGGATTTTGATCAGAACGAGGATACGAGTCGATTTATGTAAAACTTACCTCGAAACAATGCTTCAAACGGTTTGATTTTTGTTAATTTAAAGTTTAAACACCTGAATTGAAGCACCGTTTTCGTCGTTTGGGACAGTATTTCGAGGTAAATATTACATAATCAACGCGTATCCTCGTTCTAATTAAAAGCCCTAAAACATCAGTTTGTAATACGGAAAAAAAAAACTTAACTCCAACCAAAACTGGAAGAGGTTGGATTATTATCGGCCAATAACTGAGTTGGAATTATTATCAGCCAAATTAAAAAAGCTGAGATTATTTAAATCCAATTTGCCTAATAATTTTAGTCTGAAATAAACATATAATTGAACCTAAAAGTATTACCTTCTGTTTTCTCCTAATATAAACATATAGTTGTGCTGTGAAGCGCATATACAAATACCCCACTTGTTCAAAGAATCAAATCAAAAGTAAGAATCCAATAATAACTGTGTTCGTTGGCACAACCGAATATCACCACCTAAGTAACCGCAACGACCGCTAATTAGTCAAATCATTATCAAATCACCTTTAGCATCTTTGATCTAATCAAATTCTAAAGCGCACACATAAACAAACACCACTTACACGTTATTTTTAGACACCAATGACGTGTCATACGGTTTGTATAAATCATTAGCTATACGACATAAAGAAAACAATCATATAGACCATATTACATGATAACAAATAGTCATATGGGCCGTATGAGGGCTAAATCATACGGCCCATGTGATGTTTTAACCAACAAATAAATGACTTATGTGACATGACCCATATGACCTTTACGCCCCGTCATATAGCATGTATGACCCACACGGCTATACTGCTTATATATCCGACACCCATGCTAAAGCAATCATCATCATCATCATCATACTCAGTAAATCCCACCAATAGCAAAGCAAAGGTAGGGTCTGAGGAGGGTAAGATGTAGACAGCCTTACCTCTACCCCGTAGGAATAGAGAGGCTGCTTCCAGTGAGACCCCCGGCTCGAGAATGAAAAGGTAAAACTAATTAATTATAAGGTTTGTGTTTTTGTACCGAGAATGAGCAAAGCGTCCGGAAGAGCTCCAAGGATTGGAAGAAAGAGACCCCCGACGATACCAGGACCTAAAATCTCCAACATTAGCTCACTACCCGCGGACAAGTATGTGGCAGCAAGGAACATGAGGTAACCATAGACAGAAATGAGAAAAAGATTGCCTAGTACGGAGGTGGTGCAAGGCATGAACCCATAAGTCTGGTCACATAACTCTAACTCGTTCGTTGATGATGACAATGTGAGGATACCTTTGTAACCATAGCGAACACCGTCACTAACCTCACTAACTAGGTTAGTGGATGAGTTAGTGGCGCTGATGTGACGGCTGGCGGTTGCGACGGTGAAAGAGACAAGAATCGTGATTAGAATAAGAGAATTTTGAGCCATGTCTCCGGTTAAGGTTTGGTGTGTGTATGTGTGTTTTCGTGGTTTATACTGAACCTTGATCTAAGGTGTTTGACGTGTAGGAAGCGCGTACAAGATAGGAATTGACTTTATGAAGACGTTTCGAATTTACTTTTTTTAATGAACATATGGCCCATCAACTTGCACTTTTTTAAGCACACTTGGTGTTCTTGAGCAATATAATTATTATTATCAACAAGCAGATAAGTTTAAGTCCCTATAAAATGTATTAAACTCATAGAGTTCCCATCAAAAATAGTAATTGTACATGTAAAAGAGGAGTTGGTCATGATTTAAACAAGTTTACATATTGAATACTACATGTCTATCCTTTTACTAGGGGTGAGCATGGTGCGGTTCGATTCGGTTATTGTCTAAAACCGAAACTATAACCGCACACTTCGGTTATAAAAAAATCATAACCGTTCGTTTCGGTTAATGCGGTTTCGGTTAGTGGCGGTTAATGCGTTTTCGGTTCGGTTATGGTTCGGTTTTCTTCATCGTTTCCAAAGTTGGGCTTTAAATGTGTGGGTAGTGCAAATTAATGCGCAAACAATAAATATACACACTTAAAGTTTGTAGAAATATCAATTACATTTCGCGGGTTAGGTTAACGTACAAGAGTCCTTATCCTACATTACGTACGCGATCATCTCAGCCGTCAGATCTTCATCCCACATTGAAATCGCATGTTGTTTTTTTGTAACAATTTCGCATGTTGGTTTTTGAACATACGAATTCATAAAAAATACAACATGCGAAATTGTTACAAAAAACCAACATGCGATTTCATCAAAATTATCACATGCGAAATTGTTACAAAAACCAACATGCGATTTCATTAAAATTATCACATGTGATTTTATCCATGCTATTTTATAACATGCGATTTCACATATCGTACGTAGCGTACGTTAAGGGATATTGTACAGTACACTTTCTCTACATTTCGCTACCACATACATACTAAATTCCAAAAATAATTGTAACATGTGTAGACACGTGTTATGTGGAAGCATACAGACGAACACAAAGTGGCTAGAATTTTAAATTCAAGAAATCTTCATCATCTTCATCAAAATTCTAGTCCCAATCTTCATCATCTTAAAACATATGGATTGGCCATGTTTAAACACTAACTTAAAAACCTGTGGTCTTATGGATTCGGCCATGTTAAAAACATTCGGTATGGTTCGGTTATTTTCAGTTATGAAAATAAGAATAACCATAACTGAACCGCAACAATCGGTTATCAAAAATATAAATAACCAACCCTTTGATTATTTCAGTACGGTTTTTTCGATTATTTTAGTTATGGTTCGGTTAATTCGGTTTTATGCTCACTCCTAGCTTTTACATTTTATGATAGTACATGAATATAAAAATAAGATACAAAAATATATGTGATATGTCGCCTATCAATACCTGTATATCCATGCATATATTTGTAAATATAAATAAAAACATGGTGATAACATGAGAACCCCTAAAATTAATAATAGTCTTTTGAAAACTATGATTTGCCCAAGTCCCCCTCACAATATCAAGGTTTGGAAAATAGAATATAATGAAGAAATTACAAAAATAGATAAGTTATAACAATATTATAAAGGAAAACCTAGATTAGATCAAATTTTGTATAACAAATATTAATTTTTTCACTAACAAATCCATGACACGTGACATTAATTGTAGATTAGTGTACATCTACAAAATTATAAAGGAAAACCTAGATCAGATCAAATTTATGTCGGATAGTGTCACATATATCAAAGGGCCTATGGTCTAGTGGTTTCATGGTGTGTAATATAGTGTCCATCTACGTAAGATCAAGGATTCGTGTCTCCTCTTGAAATGTGATAAGAAAAAGAAATAAGAGTTCGATTTGATTGTTAAAGAAAAATAGTATCATGTCTCAAACTAACTTTAGGGTGTACGGTGTGGGCTCCGCAAAAGGTGCGGCAAACCGCATTGCCGCGCGGCAAACACCGCCACCAACCCTTTGCCGCAGCGGTTTCTTTGGTCACGCGGTGTATGGATGCCGATTCGGGGAAATGTGTCAAAAGGCTATAATGCCGTTGGGGGTTAATTAAAAAAATTCCTTTTTTACCTTTATAAACTCAAACATCCATCCATTTTCACCAAACAAACTAAAAAATCCATCCATTTCACTACATTTCACTCTCATTCTTTCAAATATTTTTAAAAAAATGGAAGGCTTAAACAAAGGTGAAGGCAAGAAAAAATCGAAGGCGAGGGCTCACGATTCACGCGGTGGTTCGGGTGGTTCTATTATGCCGTTTCATCCCCAACTTGGGTTTGCGAATCAAACCCAACCTCCATTTTATTTTAACCAACCCATGCATCAACCTTTCGGTTATGATACCCAACTCATCCAAAATTGGATGCAACACGGTCCAACGATGACTCGACCCGGTTATTATGATTATTGTAATAACCATAAATTTAAAATTATTATTTTAGAAATAAAAGAATAATAATAATTTATAATAAACTAAACATTTATCTTATGATCCATAATTAGGTATATCAACCAAAACTATTATTATTATTTATAAATTATCCAATAGGAAACCCTAATTAAGACACCCAAGTAATGCTGTACAAACCCTAGAATTTTCATAGTTTTCAGAATCAGGATCAGGGCCCCTAAAACTCAGGAGGGTATTCCCTACTCAATGATTATCCATATAACTCATTATATAATTCGAATTTATTCATTTTGTCGACTCAGCTAGGCTAGTCCCACGCGTGGCAACCCTATAGTGTTTAGGTGTTCCTTACGCACCGTAAGAAAATTTATGTTATGATGCGCAGAGGTTGTTACGGACCGTAAGAGATTTAGTGTTACGATGCGCAAGGGTTGACAAATTTTGGGTATAAATACAGAACATTGGCACTCGAATTCTGGCACAAAAACGACGAAGAAACTCAAATTATACGCTGAGATATCGTCCAAATACTCTCAAATCACACACAAAATCACTAATTAGTATAGCGGGGTGCTGCAGAACAGGGTATTAACTCAATCGCTGCTATGATTCAATGTCCGATTGATTTAAATTATCCAATGGATGTTTAAGTGCTGCTCAAATTTGGGTTATGCTTTGTCATTAGTCGTGATTTCGACAGATGTTTAAGTAATTTCACTTTGTCATTAATTGTGATTCCAATGAATGTTTAAGTGTTTACACTTTGTCATTCGTTGTGAATCCGATGGATGTTTAAGTGATTTCACTTTGTCATTAGTTGTGAATCCGATGGATGTTTAAGTATCGCACTTTGTCATTCGTTGTGAGGATTTTAATCTCGTGAGTTATCGTAAATGCTTTATTAAGTTACTAACCTAGTTTGTGTGCATATTATTTAAATTAGGTTAAAAGCTTAATCAGTAGTCTAAACTCTGCCCGTATAAATCTGAAATATTATCACAAGGTAGCATCACTTTGGAATTATTAAGGTACGGATCCTTACCCCACTCCTTGTTGTTTGATATTCAATTGTTATAAACCGTTGAATTCGTATATCTTTTCAACCTCGTCACGTCTTTGATTATCAATTCATTTGACGGTCCGTTTGATTCCTATTCTAATCATAACTTTGGATTTAGCTTTCATGTCATGCGATAGTATTATGTTAGTTGTACTCATTATCGCATGTTCCAATATATGTTACGTCTTGTTATGAAAAATATTTTGATAAGTTATGTAAATAAGACCATTTGTACTCTGATACCCTGAGTATCGCTTCTCGTGGAGTGTCCCACGAGCATGTTGTTGCGGCATCGATATCATGTGCTCCATCCGTGACGGAGAGATCAGTTCACGGCGTCTCTTAAGTACAAGTGTGGTACATATGGCTATTAGGAGGCGTATGGATCGATCCTAGGATTTAAGTATAAGGAGGTGGATAACGGGTATGCCAATTCGCCATCTCATGTGATAATTATGCAGGAGTAGCTACCTGTGTATTGTCACGTTTTAAGTTTGCTCATGGGTACATCCGTAAGATATGATTATGAAATTATGTTCGTGCATCATATTATTTTCACATCAAGTTCCATCCGGATAATATTTCATATAAAGCGTTATTTTTTCTTTGAGCCTATAATTCCGTACTGAGCATTCGGCTCATTCCGTAAACTTTTTGTATATACAGGTCCACAGGTTACTTTGGGCGGGGAAAATAGAGAAGAATAAAGCCTAGGAATAAATCTGAAGATGTTAGTTAATTAAGTCGAATGTCTCCGCTTGTATATTAACCTTAAGTTTAGTTGTCGTGTGATTGTATCCTTATCAAATAAATAAATGGAATTATGACTTTTGTTTATGATATCACTGTTATTGTGACACGTCAGCCCTTCCGGGTTGGGGTGTTACAGCTATGGTATCAGAGCAAAGGCTCTTTCCTGTAGAAAACTTGAAGGTAGTAATTAAAACCTGTGAGGAATGGGTAGATATTTATGATAGGATTTAACTTGATCTCTTATTTGGTTTAACTTCTATGTCTATTCGTATAGATGCCTCCTCGTCGTCCGCTACGTAGGAATACTCGTACTAACCATGTACGTAACAACACTTCTTCGAATGAGACTCCAGTTGATCCAAACATAATTAATGCTATCAACCAGGCTGTTGCCGGGTTGCTTCCAAACCTTGTTGCTCAAACAGCTGAGGCCGTTATTCAACAAACTCGTCATCCATAACGCACTAACACTAATCCAACCTCTGGTGGTGAAACTCGTGAGAATACCACGAATAATACTACTTATAGTATAGACATATGGATTAGTAAATTCCAAAAACAAAAGCCGAAATCCTTTAGTCACGCTACTAATCCAGTCGAAGCAAGAAACTGGATAGCTCATGTTGAAAAGATCTTCGGAGTTCTTGGAGTTCCGGAGCAATACAAAGTTAGACTGGCTACCTACAAATTTGAAGATGACGCACAAACTTGGTGGGAAGGATATAAGCAAGTCAAAGGAGGGGATGATTTCGACGCTAATCTTTCGTGGGTCGACTTTCGTACCATCTTTTACGACAAGTATTTTTCCACCGCTGATAAAGAAGATTATATCAGGGAGTATGCAGTGATTCGACAGGGGAGTGATGAACCAGCCTCTGAGTTTATTACTCGATTTTCAAGGTTGGCTAGTATTGTAGGAGACGTTGCAGGATCAGCAGAAGCCCAGGCAGAAAAATGCAAGTGGGTGGTCAATGATTGAATTAGGAAATCGATCATGTACATAAAATTTAAGGATATCACCAAAGTTGCTGATGCAATCAAAACTTTTGAGTTCGAGAGGAAAGAATTTTTATCTCGAACTAAGGATAATAAGAAGAGAGATAGGGAAGGACAATTTAAGCAGGCAATCGGCCAATCATCCACTACGCCACAGCATCAAGACCACAAAGTGCAAGAAAATCAAAACTCTGGAAATCAGCCACGTCCATGGCAACCTAGACTGCAAAACCCGAGGCCTGCTCAAAACCAGAAGCCATCTTAGATCGTCAAGAAAAGATTATGCATAGAAAAGTAATTCCGTTTGTTAAAATCCTCTGAAAAAAATCACTCTGAACACAAAGTAACATGGGAATCTGAAAAATCAATTCGCTCTCTATACCCTAATCTATTCTAGAAATAGAATTTTAGTCAAAGTAATGGTAAATCTTGCTCTTTGATATATGTTCAATTGTTCTTCATGCTTTACCTTATGTGAATATATCTTAGCTATGATTAAGCATATCTATGTAGGAGATATCAGTACCAATAGTCACTCTAGTATCTGTAAGTCTCCATTGACTTTTCGTACGGTAAGATATTTTATTAAGATGCGTTATAGGAGGACCATAAGGGCACATATGTAAGGTAATTGACAAGTATAGTCATGACCTTAGTTATGAATTTCAGATACACATGTGTGTTTAGGAGATTCTGGTTATATAAGTTAGTAACTCTGCTATGAAAATTCCGTTTCTGTTACTTATGCGATAGGTTATATTCTTATTTGAAAAATTTCGAGGACGAAATTTCTTTTAAGGGGGTAATAGTTGTAATAACCATAAATTTAAAATTATTATTTTAGAAATAAAAGAATAATAATAATTTATAATAAACTAAACATTTATCTTATGATCCATAATTAGGTATATCAACCAAAACTATTATTATTATTTATAAATTATCCAATAGGAAACCCTAATTAAGACACCCAAGTAATTCTGTACAAACCCTAGAATTTTCATAGTTTTCAGAATCAGGATCAGGGCCCCTAAAACTCAGGGGGGGGGTATTCCCTACTCAATGATTATCCATATAATTCATTATATAATTCGAATTTATTCATTTTGTCGACTCAGCTAGGCTAGTCCCACGCGTGGCAACCCTATAGTGTTTAGGTGTTCCTTACGCACCGTAAGAAAATTTATGTTACGATGCGCAGAGGTTGTTACGGACCGTAAGAGATTTAGTGTTACGGTGCGCAAGGGTTGACAAATTTTGGGTATAAATACAGAACATTGGCACTCGAATTCTGGCACAAAAACGACGAAGAAACTCAAATTATACGCTGAGATATCGTCCAAATACTCTCAAATCACACACAAAATCACTAATTAGTATAGCGGGGTGCTGCAGAACAGGGTATTAACTCAATCGCTGCTACGATTCAATGTCCGATTGATTTAAATTATCCAATGGATGTTTAAGTGCTGCTCAAATTTGGGTTATGCTTTGTCATTAGTCGTGATTTCGACAGATGTTTAAGTAATTTCACTTTGTCATTAATTGTGATTCCAATGAATGTTTAAGTGTTTACACTTTGTCATTCGTTGTGAATCCGATGGATGTTTAAGTGATTTCACTTTGTCATTAGTTGTGAATCCGATGGATGTTTAAGTATCGCACTTTGTCATTCGTTGTGAGGATTTTAATCTCGTGAGTTATCGTAAATGATGTATTAAGTTACTAACCTAGTTTGTGTGCATATTATTTAAATTAGGTTAAAAGCTTAATCAGTAGTCTAAACTCTGCCCGTATAAATCTGAAATATTATCACAAGGTAGCATCATTTTGGAATTATTAAGGTACGGATCCTTACCCCACTCCTTGTTGTTTGATATTCAATTGTTATAAACCGTTGAATTCGTATATCTTTTCAACCTCATCACGTCTTTGATTATCAATTCATTTGACAGTCCGTTTGATTCCTATTCTAATCATAACTTTGGATTTAGCTTTCATGTCATGCGATAGTATTATGTTAGTTGTACTCATTATCACATGTTCCAATATATGTTACGTCTTGTTATGAAAAATATTTTGATAAGTTATGTAAATAAGACCATTTGTACTCTGATACCCTGAGTATCGCTTCTCGTGGAGTGTCCCACGAGCATGTTGTTGCGGCATCGACATCATGTGCTCCATCCGTGACGGAGAGATCAGTTCACGGCGTCTCTTAAGTACAAGTGTGGTACATATGGCTATTAGGAGGCGTATGGATCGATCCTAGGATTTAAGTATAAGGAGGTGGATAACGGGTATGCCAATTCGCCATCTCATGTGATAATTATGCAGGAGTAGCTACCTGTGTATTGTCACGTTTCAAGTTTGCTCATGGGTACATCCGTAAGATATGATTATGAAATTATGTTCGTGCATCATATTATTTTCACATCAAGTTCCATCCGGATAATATTTCATATAAAGCGTTATTTGTTCTTTGAGCCTATAATTCCGTACTGAGCATTCGGCTCATTCCGTAAACTTTTTGTATATACAGGTCCACAGGTTACTTTGGGCGGGGAAAAGAGAGAAGAATAAAGCCTAGGAATAAATCTGAAGATGTTAGTTAATTAAGTCGAATGTCTCCGCTTGTATATTAACCTTAAGTTTAGTTGTCGTGTGATTGTATCCTTATCAAATAAATAAATGGAATTATGACTTTTGTTTATGATACCACTTTTATTGTGACACGTCAGCCCTTCCGGGTTGGGGTGTTACAATTACTCCCTAGAAGCCCAAAATGCGTTTGACCCGTTTGCTTTTTAAACCCCAAGCGCACAATCACCGAGACCTTTTCAAACCCCAAGGTCACAATCACCCAGAGACGTACAAGATGACTCCGATTAAGAGTTCGTGCCGGAAACCCAAGAACAAGATTTAGATGAGGATGAAGATGTTGCGGTTGAAGAAAATCCCGTGAACGAAAAATGAAGCCACACCGGAAAGAAAAGGAAAAGCGAAACGGGAAACTTGGACGCCTAGACAAAAAGAGGCGTTAGCAAAGGCTTTTGTTCATTGCACTTTGAATAAAAAGAAAGGCAATCAACAAAAGGCGGATGGGTTTTGGAAGAAACTTCTAAACCACTTCAATCAAACGGTCGGAGGAAGTAACCGAACCCACCACCAAGTTCGATCAAAATGGATCACGATGCAAACAAAATTGAACACATTCAACGGTCTATATCATCAAGCGGTATACTTTATTTTTTTTATACGGTTTATTTTTTAACGAAATATTTGGATATATAATTTATTATTTAGGATCGTTTACGTCCTAGCCGGAGTGACGATGCTTTTGTAATGAAGCAATCGCTAAAGGATTACAAAAGCAAAGAAAAAATTGATTTTGCTCATATTGCGGCTTGGAAGATTGTTAGAACAAATCAAAAGTGGTCGCCGGTACCTTTGTTGGGGGAAGAAAGCTCCGGCTCGAGTCAAAAAAGAAAGACTTCGGATTCGGGAAATTATAGAGCGGATACACCAAATGTCGAAGTCTCGAGCGGATTCGGTATTCCCGACATAAACGAGGATCCCTCGCCAAGACGACAAACGAGAAAGGAGAAAAAGGACAAAGGGCTGTCTTCAAGAAATGAAGATCCAAGAGATATAACACACAAATTCGAAAAGTACAAGGCCATGAAAAAAGAGATAATGGAAATTAAACGTATACGAGAAGAAAAATACTTGACCTTGGCAGATGAGCAATGAGAGGCGTTGCGACAAACAATGTACGACAAGGACTTGGAGACGTTTAATCGGCCTACCGACAATGTTCACCCTGCAATGTTGGAAATCACACTCGCTAGTAAACGTGAGATCGCAAAAAAATATGGATGGCCTTGTGATTTTTAGTTTTTTTTTTTTTAACTTAGATTTTATTTAAAATGCAATGCTTTATTTTTATTTATAAAAGTTTGATGTTTTTTCCATTTTATCTTAAATTAAAAAAAAAACATAAAATAAAAAAAAAGTTTACCACTTCAGCACTTTTGATTGATTGACATGACGCACTCTGATTGATTGTTTTTTTTTTAGTTTGCCACTCTAAGGTGTTTAACCATTTCTTACACCCTTAGAAGAAGATACAGATGAATAGAACCAAATAGTGAGACACACGAACCAAATAGTGAGACACACGACCCTGCTGTTGCTTTCCATGTGGACAAGATAAGAAAACTAAGAGTACAGCGATTTAATGATTCTTAAATGTTAATACTTTGTATTATATTTTGAAAATTAATTAAGTACATATGAATGTAAATATATAATATTAAATTAAAGACTAAACTTCGTATTCTTATTTCGGTCATTATTATATATATCAATTCACATCGTCCATTTGCGCCAGGAGTGTTTTTTTACTTTTGCTTTTTGCCACTAAAGTTTGCTTCTTTGATTTACCCCCTCAGCACTCATTCCAAAACACACACGATCATCCTTTATCATCTCTGCAACCCAATTCTTCTCAAAACCCTAACACCAACCCCATCATCACCGCTCCATCATCCATCTCCGGCACCACCATATATTCCAGAAGGGTGAAATATGTGTGTCGCTCTCCTGCCGTGCATGGCGGCCACCGCTGTATGTTCACCAGTCTTCACCAACAACGGCGACACCAGTTGACAGTTGACTGACGTACTCTGGTCTGTGAAACGAAGCTCGGGATTGGGATTAGCCTGAGGCGAAACCGAGTTTTCAGGTATGATGTCTATGTTCTTCTTCGCTATGTCTTTGCTTTCTTAAATGGCTTACGATCTGAACTGATATGGGTTTTCCGGTGACGGGTACGACTCGCCGAAGAAGATCGTTTTGAATGTTTTCGTTCCCCCCATTGTTTGATATCAAAGATAGATTCAAATGAATCTACTTTTACATATAAAAATCGGCACATAAAGTATTTGTATAAATGTTCGTGATACAAACAATGGTAAAACCCTATCACATATTTGCACAAGCACACCAAAAATGATTTATTGTCGATATTTTCTTTTATAACAAATGGTTTTGTTATTGTTAACTATGACTATCTAAAGATTATTGTTCACAACCTTTTCGAACAATTGCCACCGACCCCCAAATCTCCGCCCAACGCGTCGGCGACAAAGCGGTGAAGTCAAGGCCTTTTGTCGGTGGCTGCGATGATTATGGGTGATTTTTTTGCTTTGAACAAACGGTGCTTTTGACTATGTGACGGTGCTCGGCAGTGAGTGTGGGTGATTGCTTTGCTCTGGACAGGAACGGTGCCCTGGTAATGTGATTTTGATTTGTGATTTGTCTTTCTAATTGTTATTTTCTGTGGTAATATGTTGTTTACATTATTTGTGTCTTCTGTATTAGGTTTTGATGAACAAACAATTTGTGATTTCTATGCTCTAACTTGGATACATTATTATAAATTTCAATTTTGTGATTCCAAAACATGTTCAGGGGATGTTCGTGGAAGGCAAACCTTGCAATTTTAGGTAGGATATCACCTTACTTTTCATCACTCAGAATCTGAAATCCTAATTTGTTTTCCTTTTGTAATTGATTATGGATCTGTTACCGTAACAGTTAATGCGGTATAGCAATTTAACACCATTAATTCAATGATATATCGGTTATATCGGTCAAATATCGGTGATATATCGGTCAATATTGCCGATAATATCGGTACCGATATTTTGACCCCGTTATTTTACTAAGGGACCGATATAACCGATATATCACCAATATTAACTGCATAACCGTTATGTCTACTCAGGGACGTAACTATATGTTGGTTTTTTAGGGTAGGTTGGGAAGTGCTCAAGGAGTTGTGAAGTGGTCAAAATGGTGTGGAGTTCGAGCGAAGAGTCCAGGGTTAGCATATAATTATAGGGATTACCGAACGAACAACAATGGTCTGGGGAAGAATTAGCAAAATGATGGTCTTCTGAGCAGGGGAAAATTGACGGAGCGGTGGTCTTCTGGGTGGCAGGTTGGTTTCTTTTTTCTAACTGTTTTATTTTTGTTGCAAAAACAAGTATATGAATTAGTGAACAGGTCAAATGGGTTGAAAATAATCCGAACTTCCTTAAAATGCTTATATTAATAAAAGTACTATATTATTATTATTTCAAAGGACCATATAGTACATAAATTATACATTTTTTAGAAAGAAGATGCATAGCCGAGCAAGCGATGACCTGGCCATGTTCTAGGTGGAAGTGTGGAACCGACCTCTAAAGGTGCATAATCTTCGGCGAACCTTTTTGAGCCCGCCTCCTGATCCACGACTCAAGTACGGAATCTAAACTGGGATCATTGTTTTTGATCTATCTGTTACAAGGCTTAATCTTCCGTTTGGTTCACGCCATTCCAAATTAGATAAACAAATCTACCACATCTGGGCGGGTTAATGATGATTTACCAACATCTGGCGGGTTAATGATGATTTACAAAGATTAGGTTGGATATACTTCTTATCTTGGTTATAATTTTTTTGCTTGAATTTGTACCAATTTACTCAAAAGACTATACTTCTCATTTGTTTTTAATTTCTGCGAACTTACACACAACAAGATAAACAAATATGCTTTTAAGAGGATAATAAAAATACTATCATTCTACATTTGTCAGGTGATTGATTTTTAACAAAAAATAGGTTGTATATACTTTTGATCTTGGCTCTAATCCGTATTTCTTCTTATTTGTAGTTATGATGTGGTGAGAATTATTGTAAATACGGTTTCTCGCGGGGAATGGCCAGATTTACTTCCATTTTGGTTCCAGTGCAGGTAGAGTCCACAAAAAAACCATAGAGAGAGGTGCGTTGTCTCTCAATATTTAAAGCTTAATTAGTTTTACAAATTTAAATATACCATCATTGTTGTAAATACTATTACACCACCACTCTTGATGCTTCCGCTCTTTTGTAATGTGTATCTATGTGCACACATATACGTCTACTACACTACCAAAAGAATCATATAAAAACATTCAAATGTTTTTCGAAGACATATGTTTATCTAGAATATTATCTTTTGTTTCGGTTGCCTTTTTTCTCTCGCATTTGTGTCATATATATTAAATTAGACTAAAAATTGGATCTTTTTATGACACTAGGTGGAATTAATAATTTAATATTGCATAGCTCCTTAACTAGGGATCGTTACAACCGTATTTTGCCGATTTACAAGCATTCTACTCAAGCGTCTACAAGACCAAACTAACAATAGTGTTAAAGAGTTGCTTCCCTCGAATCATGAGAATACATGCACCCACTACATATTTTTGTTTTGGTTTATTGTAATCAATTTTAGTGCTAATATAGTCTTTATGTTTTGAACAGGATTGTTGGCTCTTTTCTTGAGTTTACTCAAGAAAGAATTGAAGTGGTTAGTGTGTTTGATACCTATACCAAATGTTATACTTGGCCTTAATTTGCTATTTTGACACCTAAGGATGTGATATTTGCTTTTATTATGACCTGTAGCAGTTAATATTTTAATTGTTTTACATAGCAACCCTAAAAATAAAATTGTTGAATTTGTTTAGTTGACTAGGTCAAATTTTCCATTAGAAGTTGCTTTACACTGAAATATTGATTATTAATCATTTCCAACATCTTAATTGTATCAAGACGATGCATTATTTTTCCTTTGGTTTGTGATGTGTTGATAGTTTTGATGTTTGGGGATTTAGGGGTGTTTTATTGCTATGGATTGTTTTTCGTGGTGATGATGAAAACGGTCAATTAGGTATTCATGCCGGTGACCATAAACACACAACAATCCGAGACCCATGCGCAACGCGCGAATGAATAAACCTAGTTTGTTATTATATGTTATATTGACTTTGTATTATTTAAAACGTTTTTTAATAAAGGATATAAAATATACACTATTTGTTGCTTCTTAATAACTAAAGAACGGAAAAAAAAAAAAAAAAAGGATAGAAGATGAAAAAGTTGTTAACGCGTTAAATTGTTTCATATTGCGCCCCAAGGTTTACACTAATTCACCTTTCCAACCCTCATTTATCATTTATAACATGTATAAAACTTTACTTTTAGCAAAATTTGACGTGGACGATAACTTCTTTCTTTCATATCTCCATCTTATTTAGGGGTAGGGGTGTGCATAGGTCGGTTTTGACCAAAAACCATAACCATAATCGTGATGTCGGTTATTGGATAACCATAACCATAACCGATCGGTTATGGTGGTTATGGTTATTCAGTTTTGATGGTTATAGCGGGTCGATTATGGGTGGTTAACCGTGTATTATAGCTTAGCTAAAAATAGCTTAATTTTTTTAACATGGAATAAATTGTTATTGCATATTTTTATATATTAGTATATTACATAGTATTAAAAATACATATAATCTATAATATTAATACCAATTATTATTGAATCTTCAAATAAAGTGACATGATACAAATAAGTACTAAAAAACTTCGGTCAAAAACATCAAATATTAAATATATGGTGAAAAGTCCTAAATCCTACAAAGATTAATTATATGTCGGTTCGGTTCGGTTATGGTGGGTATGGAAAAAATGATAACCATAACCGACCCGCTACATTCGATTTTCAAAAAAACCATTAACCGACCCACCGGTTTTTTATTTGGTTCGGTTTTTTCGGTTCGGTTTTGTCGGTTAATTCGGCTATGGTTCGGTTAATTCGGTTTTTTGCACACACCTATTTAGGAGGTGGGGGTGGTCACTAGTGATAGAATTCCATCACTCACAAGCATTCAATCAAATTTCGCCATGTCATCAACCATTTTTTCATCACTCACAACCTTTTTAGTGGCAATGGTCATCACTAATCACCACACCCAACAATTTCCCCCAACCAACAATTCCTCTCACAAAATCTGGCCATCACGCGTTATACTTTTGCAGCATGTTCACGCGTTATAAACTTATGGTGGCGGTGGAAATTTTCTATTTTCCACGCGTTATTTTCCCTATCACGGTGGAATAACGGTTCCACCCCCACCGCCCTTATCATTGTAGTGACTCGTGTTAATGATGTTATTTTCATTTTAATCTACTCTATGCTATGCAATACTTTGGTTACACGTGTAGATCCTCAAACAAAGCATAAAGCATAAGCCAAAAGAATGGTGTGAGTGTGATAGCTTATCTGGTCCCGAATATTTATGCATTCCAACATATTTTATAATGTATACTTTGTATTAATATTAGTGTAATGTCCCGCCCGCTTTGCTGGGCGATAAATAGAATATATCTCAATTTGATAACATGTAAGTATAGTACACAAGTAAGCATTAGACGGGATTCAATGTTGTTTTAAGACGCGGTAATGCACATAACCCCGTCTAAAAATACACACACAATCTCAACCCATCAGGATCCTAATGAAATAACCATTAACACTAATAAAATTCGTGTTTTTGATACGAACCTGGACTTAAAATATGCTTACATAGCTTTAGACGGTGTTTACAAACCCCGACTTAAAATACAATTAAAAACCGTGACTTAAAATATGTCAACCGCGACATATAATAGCATAACTGTTTTAAGTATGATACGGATGGAGATATTATTAGAGTTTTTGAAGTATGATATGGATAGAGATAAAAAGACCATATTCCAAATTGGTGTAAGTCACCTTTTATTTTAGAGTCCTAGTTGGAGATATTATTAGAGTTTTTGAAGTATGACATGGATAGAGATAAAAAGACCATATTCCAAATTGGTGTAAGTCACCTTTTATTTTAGAGTCCTAGTTGCAGTAAGTTTGTAATTAATTAGGATAGTATCTTAGGTTTATAAATATGCAAGGTTGAGTTTTGAAAAAGAAAAAAAGGTCCGTTTCCTTTTGGTGCTATAACGTTTATTTTGTTTGATGAAAGGCTCTAAGCAAGAGTATTAATTGGAGTTGTGTGTTCTTGGTTCACTTGTGTAAACGACCTCAGGTTTAACAATCATCTCCATCAAAATTCTACATTCTTTTAACCCACTATTGATAACCTTCAAGAGTTACAAGATTGGTAATTTTGTAATAATATTAATGTCCTATTTAATTGTAGAATCATATTTATATATTTTTACTTGCTTCTACAAAATTACTTATAAATGTGTTTTATGTGGTGGATGAAGATTAAATTCACCGTCTTTATCTTAGAATGTCTCACTTCAAAACTCCTCACCTTCTCTTACTTTTTTTTTTAAATACTTTTCAAATTCAATTCCAACTTATTTCTACCTTTCTAAACAATATTGGATTATTATTTTTAATCTTTGTTAACCAAAGACATCCTTGGTATATGCGTGAAAAAGCTAATGCTTTGCCCAAGTAATAGGAATAATGAATGATTCGAGACCGTTCTTGAATTAGATTAGGTAGTTTAATTTAGTTATATTGTTTTGTTTGATCCTAAGGTTATTGTATTCTAGTTTAGCATTCACAAGTAACTTGTTTCACACCTAACAATTAATTTATCGGTCAACCTTTACAAAAAGAGAATTTTAAACCGTTTTTGTGTGCCATCATTGCCATCCATATTGTAATAAGGGTTTTCTTGCAAAATGCATTGATATCTTAAAAATCATTAATTATTGATATTTTATTATAACATTTTCTAAATTTCAATGTTTTAACAATCAACCTATTGGATTTTTTTTATATTAACAAGTTTATCTATACTTTCTATAAAAGGAGAAATCTGAGTGACATTAGAAAAGCTGATGTGTTAGCTGGAGAGGCTGTCCAACAAGACTTTTCTTATGTCATTACTGCATCATAAAGCCTAATATATAAAATCATTTAAAATTCGGTCTAAACCTCTGCTAAGGCAAACATCTGCTCATTTATATGTGACTTTACTTTAAACCTAGCAGCAGTTGTTTTTATCTTCCGTAATGCTTTTAGATCAGCAGGTGTTTAAGGCTAATTACCGGGAAATTCAAATTCAAAAATGCATGGGAATAAGTAATTAGCAATTAATACATGTCACTCAGAAACTCCTGTCAATCATCCTTTTTATATAAGCCTTTTCTTCTCATTTCCCTCTTCATATTTCATCACACTTTCATCTTCTCTGATTTTGAAATTTGAAATTTAATCACAATCAGAATTCCGAATTCTCTCACTACTCTCTCTCAATATATATATTCTTTTTTATTATTATTTATACTATAATAATAATAAAGCCCTCCCCCGTTTTAAGTGTTGTAGCCCCTGAGCACTGAGTCAATACCTTGTCCGATTGATTTAGGACCTACCAACGCATGTCGAGGCTCTGCCCGACTAAGTACGTTGGGGTTCTGTCTCGTGACGAAGGGATAAATTTGAACAGGGTTACTATACTTAATACGAGTGCATTATTTATTTTATTAAATAGTCCAGGAGCTATACCCAAAATATAACAAGTCTCCTTAAAATATTTTAGACACCCCTAAGTGTCCCAAAATATACCCCGTATATGAATAACGGACCCGAATAACCTTAAATTTAACAAATAACAAATAAAACAAAATTCAAGAGGCACTCGCGGGGCGCGAAGCCCTTGGCTCTATTCGTCGTGGGCCGCGACAGCTCAACGTCAGGAAAAGACCCGGTGCCGCCACGTGTCGATGACTCAGCAGACCTCGTTGCCGCCTTAGGGCCCTCGCGGGCCGCGTAAGTTCCTTGTCTGGCTTTCGCGGGGCGCGACAAAGTGCTGTATCAGCACTATAAATAGCCTCGATCGGATTCAGTTGAATTCGTTAAATCAGTCTTAATACAATTTTGTGTTAAGATAAAGGTATCTAAATTCTTATTCCAGTATACCTCCAACATTTCTTTGATCAATCCTACGATATTCAATTATTCAATTGGACATCCTATCTTTTGAATATCCAGGTTCACTTCATTGTAATTTTCAGTTAATTTTGAAAACGGTGAATTCGTTCAGTCACCGTAATCATTGAATTCTTTCAACCACTACAACACCTTGCGGTGTCTGTATAAATTTGTAGCTTGTGCTAATAGTAAACCCTAATCTTGTCAAATCATACATCATTTGTTTGACTCATTATTTAAGTAGTCTTGATACAATTATGTATTAAGACCATGATACACTAAATTCTATTATATTGTTCGGTGTATCCTTGTCATTTAAATATACTGATTTCTGGTCTGATTATTGACAAATCATTTTTCATACTTCTATCTTCAATTGAAATTATTGATTCAGAGTTCTTTTTAAACAATCAAAGTAAGTTCTTTTCTGGCATTGAATCCTATTGTTTCTACAAGTCATTTCATTTCAAATTCTATGCCTATCAAATCTCTATTTTGATTTGTGAAACTTAGTCACCTTGATAATGGTATCATTTTATTCAGTTAACATCAATTCCTGAAACTAAGATTTAAGACAATTGAATTCTAATTATCCTATGATATCCTTATATTCATCTTTTGATTCTATCCCAGACACCTTGATAAACAACTAAAAGACGTGACGCAACCCCAAGAAGATATCGTAGTCCAAATCTCGAGGACGGGATTTAAAATAAGGTAGGGAGAATGTAACATTCCCAAAATTTTAAATTTTAAATAAAGTTATTACACGAATAGATCATGAGTAAATTTAATGTTAGAAATATGAAGTACATAGACGGGCCTAGTAACCGTTTAATTATTTAATTATAAAAATACATTATATTTGAACATACTCCGTTTTTAATGAAACTTGGTTCAAAATGTAGATAAGATTATTCTCATTCTAATGGCATATTCATTATTTTATAAAACGTCATATTTTAGAAGTTATAAGCGCCAAATGAGTGAAGCAGCTGAATTAATTATAATAATAAAATAATAATAAATTTTAAAATTTACATTCAAAATTGAAAGAATTACGTGGAGTTGAAGTTGCGTGAGCTCAAAGCTCAAAATGTAGTATAAATAGGTACATCAGTGAACATTTCAATCTACACTTCTTTCTTTCCTTCTCTCACTACTCTCTCTCAATATATATATTCTTTTTTATTATTATTTACACTATAATAATAACAAAGCTCTGCCCCGTTTTAAGTGTTGTAACCCCTGAGCACTGAGTCAATACCCTGTCCGATTGATTTAGGACCCACCAACGCATGTCGAGGCTCTGCCCGACTAAGTACGTTGGGGTTCTGTCTCTTGACGAAGGGATAAATTTGAACAGGGTTACTATACTTAATACGAGTGCATTATTTATTTTATTAAATAGTCCAGGAGCTATACCCAAAATATAACAACTCTCCTTAAAATATTTTAAATACCCCTAAATGTTCCAAAATACACCCCGTATATGAATAACGGACCCGAATAACCTTTAATTTAACAAATAACAAATAAAACAAAATTCAAGGGGCACTCACGGGGTGCGAAGCCCTTGGCTCAATTCTTCGCGGGCCGCGACAGCTCAACGTCAGGAAAAGACCCGGTGCCGCCACGTGTCGATGACTCAGCAGACCTCGTTGCCGCCTTAGGGCCCTCGCGGGCCGCGTAAGTTCCTTGTCTGGCTTTCGCGGGGCGCGACAAAGTGCTGTATTAGCACTATAAATAGCCTCGATCGGATTCAGTTGAATTCGTTCAAATTTTTCATATTCTCTCTCAATATTCTGCATAGCCATTATAATACCCAGGGCATTATACCACCAAAATAGTAAAGCTCTGCCTCGTTGTAAGTATTATAACCCCCGGTTACGTATTAGATACGTTGCCCGATTGATCTAGTGCTACGTAACGGCTGTCGAGATTCTGCCCGACGTAGTCGTTGGAGTTCTGTCCCGGGGAGGGTATAACTAATGTAAATTTGGGTTATTATACTAACGCATGTGCATTGTTTAATTAATAGATTATAACCCGGAAGCCACATGAAATTTCCTAAAATAGCAATGTGAGTAATCCTTTTTTTGTGTAAACCTTTTTCTGAGTAATCTCCTTTTTGTAAACTGTTTTTACAAAACCTTATTTATTTTAAATTGTAAATAGCAGTGATTGAGTCTTTGTAATTCTTCAATTACTGCCGGTATTATGGGGTTTTGTATACACTATTTGATAATCTTCACAATTGGACAATGGGTTAGCCAATGTGTGATATGACCATAGCCACATATCCGGTCGAGTGGCAAGTACTGAATGAGTAATTGTGTAGATATAAACATTGTAATCGCTCTCAATAATGTAAAATGATAAAACCTGTTTTGATTGAACTGGGATTCACTCATCAGTATTTCTTGCTGATAAAATGTTTTAAACACGTGTTTTAGGTAACTTAGTAGGAAGCCAATAAAAGCCAGCTGGAGAGCACTGGAGGCTTAGAAAAGTGGCCATAAAAGTTACCTAATTAAAAAAAGGAAAATCGTTTTCAATAATTAGGGATATTCTCTATAAATATATTACAAATGAAAATTGGGTTTTATCCAATTTATCTATTTTAACCAATTTGGTGTTTAACTCTGATAACAATATTTCCTAACTACGGTCTTGATGAAACTTTCCGCTGCCAAATTTATAAACACCGATACCATGTGACTGGCTCGCGGCCGCCCGCTCCCAGGATAGGGGTTGGGGGCTGTGACAGAAGGTGGTATCAGAGCTATGCCACTAGTTTAAGCCCTTTAGGTGTTCTTCCAATACCTAAACCCTTAACCAATTGTGTTAGGAAATTAATATCTTATGTGTTATCTTGTGAACATAAAAATCTTAATTTATTTATTATGATTTCTGTGTTATTTCACGAATCTTAAATTCCCTATATGTGTTACCCATATCTGCATATTACGCTTATGCTATAAAATATATAAATGAGACATATTAATAATATCATGTCTTAGTAAATTTTGTGATATCTTATATATCTATTATATCCATATGTATATGTGGGACCATAATGTTATATAAATTTTTTAACAATAATACTATGTTAATATTAATATTTTAATATTAATAAAAGATAAATGCAATTCGGATATGATACTTTGAAAATATCATAATGTACATATCTAGATAATGTGTAACCTACCTAAATGATTTTATATCATTTATATTCTCAGGATACATAACTCTTATTTGTATCTTACATCATGTCAGGCTATAAAACTAAAAAGGAGATATATCCATAACATAATATTCAATTTTGTGATATATATCATATCTACATATTTATGTGAATACAATTCAAAAAAAATTATAATAATATTATGATATTGGTACTAATATCTTGACCAAAGATATAAAATAGCACCCTTAGGTATGGTATCACCGAAATATCAAAATATAAAATATTATTCAATGAAAGCAAGATATTTTATGATGTAATCCAAAAAGTTTTATTTGATTTAAAGATATGTATTTGTCAAAATTTTGATAACACATATAATTATACTAATTTTGTTAAAATATAATGTTTCAGCATTGTTTAGATACAATAATTAAAATACTTTATAAATCACTTTATAATTCTTTATCGTATTATTAAATATTAAATATGTAGATTATTCATTAAAATTTATTACGTAATATTCAGAATTTATGTGTATAGTCAATATTGATGATAATTAACATGCTAGAGAAATTCTTAATAAATAAACGCTCTCTAAGAAAAGTCTTTAATATATACTGTTATTATTTATTATCATTATAATACACTAAATTAAGTATTATTAAATTCTGTTTTAAATTAGAACTAATAATAATAATATTTTAGAAAAATAAAATAATTGGCTCTTGAATAAAGTTATGTTAAAAGAATTTTATAAAACAACATTCTTAATTTAATTTATACAAATAATGAACAAGAATTTTTACAATTCGTAATTCATAGTTGACGATTCTAAAACTTAAGCACATATATACATATACAATGAGAGATATAAAATATTTTATAAGACAGTATCTATGAAATAGGAATATATATAACAACACTACAAGAAAACTGGGTTTTTAGTACGCGCAAAATCGTCCTAAAATGCTATTTTATAGGACCTTTCATTTAATAGGACCAACGGTAAAAGCGTTTCATGTAAAGGGGTCGTAATAAGTCCCGGAACTAAAAAAGCGTCCTAACATCTCAAATAAGATTATGAAACCAATTTTATGGTTGCGTAATATGTCTTTGAACAACCAAAATAGTGTCCTAATAAAAACATATTAGGACACTTTTACGATGTTCTAACATGTGCTTACATACTTTTAATATTTTGATACACTTACAAGCGTCCTTAGAAATTAATTGATAGGGCCCTTATGATGTAACATTATAGCTAATTTAGTACCAAGAAAAGGGTTCTAATATACCATATAAGATTATAAAACCAATTTTATGGTCGCATAATATGTGTATAGACAACTTAAATAGCGTCCTAAAAAAACATATTAGGACACTTTTACAATATTCTAATATGTGCTTACCTACTTTTAATCTTTTGATACACGTACAAGCGTCGTTAAAAATTAATTTACAGGACCCTTATGATGTAACGTTATAGCTACTTTAATATCAAGAAAATGGTCCTAATATCCCAAATAAGATTATAAAACCAATTTTATAAACAGACCATCAACATATAACATGATAATAGTTATTGTATCACATCAACTAATGAAAGAAATAAAACTTCATTATATTTCAAATAAGCATGTTCATAACAAAAACACTAACCATAAATAAGTTATAACATTATGTAACATAAAGTCTTAACATTTAACAAAGAAATTAAAAGCAATTAAAGAAATAAGAAACATAAAATCTTGAGTCATCATGCGTCATCAATCCTCATGGACCACCTACAAATAAACCATCCATGTATAAGAATTAAGCTCCATGATATTACATTATTTTTATCACAAGTTTAACAAATACATACCGAGATGAATGGATAGGGCCATGCAATGGATGCACCAATACAATCTTGAATTGTAGAAAATAAACCATATGGCTTGAGTCCAAGCCTAAAAGCAAGCTTATTTAATAAAAAAGCCCAAGCCCGAAATTCGTTTATCGAGGTCGAGTTTGAAAAATTACCTAGCAGCCGAGCTTGAGCTTTAGAAACAAAGCTTGAATCGAACTGAGCTCGAGCTTTCATAACTTATGTGAGCTTGGTCTTGGCCCGGCTTGTTTGCAACCCTATTACTTGAACCCGTTTTAGACCATATATCCTTGCTAGTTATGCTCTGCAATATAAAAGATTGTCAAATATCTCAGTCACATACCTCAAGTTCTTGTTTGCCATGTACACACGGGTCATTAATACGAGTATTTCATGGTCACCAATAAAGCAACCAATTCTTACATTGTCAAATCCCAAAACATAATTTCTAGAAATTTATCGTGCAACTATATATCACACATTCACACAGACCTTTTTGAAGTTATTGACTTATTGTAAAGGCAATTCAGTAACTAAGCTTCCAAAGTAAATCCTTTTTTGAATGATCTTACAATAGAACTCTCTACAAATCACGCAAATCCAATTCAAATAGAATACGCATACAAAAAACACAAGATTCAAGCTGTAATTTCACAAAATCAAAATAAATATTGACCAAAAGGTTATCAAAAAGCTTACCCAAAAGGATGAAGATTAAAGGTTACCCAAGAATCTATACGATTATCAAGTAGTTAACTCACGAAACAAGATAACTTGCACCAATTCAACCTAATTCCAAGAATTAAAAATAGTTCAAAAGAATAAAAAAAAAATTATAGGATTTATAATGTTATAAAATAATAAAATAAAATAAAAAACTAAGAATTTTGAAAACAAAATCTAATAATGTGTCCAAAATTTACATATATGATCTTCTACCCTTACTGATTGATAAAAATAGTGAACAAAAACTGGGCGTGATTAAAATATAAGCATATACAGTAATACATATACAATTTAATGCTTAATAGATGCATAATGCAACATTTTATATGCTAGAACTATTATGATATTATCTAGTACTAATATAAGTACAACTAATTATTTGCTACCAGCATGAAATATTCAGTTTCAATAGTGCTATTTCCTTTAAGGCTTCAAAGCACAAGATACCCAAATTGCCATAACAATGGGGGTGTACAGATAAACAACAAATTCTTAACAGGCTTATTTCAACAAACTTGGCTAAAAAGCAAGACTAAATTTCATAGTTGTTCACAAGTCGCTCAATTAGGCATTATAACAAACAAGATATGATCACTTAAACTCTACTTTGATATTTCTTACCTCCTGAATTAGCAAAACTTTTCACATGTATAACACAATAAACATAAAAAAATGATATTTCTTGCCACATGAATCCATCTAATCAACAGAACATGAAGGATTTCTGTATGTTTGAAGAATCTGAATGATGCTCTCATCAAGAGCATAAGCAAGGTTAAAAAGATAAAAACAAACTAGATCATCCACATTGAGATAAAGTTACAGAGTTTAACTTCCGATAGCACCTACACTTTAAATTTCTTAAATCAGGTTTACGAGTTTTTTTTTTTTGGTCTAGTTGTTTATTTGTCGTTAACTGCGGTTCCGGCGACGGATACTTTTGCGATTTTCAATTAGTGATTTCAATAGGTGTGTTATAGTACGTTTAGCAACTTGATCTCAAAATAAAACATGTAATTGTTATTAACTAGGTGTTGCCCCGCGCGCATTGCGGGCGATGGCCGAATAATTCTTAACCAATTAAAAAAACAGTATTATAGTTTTGTTAGAAAGAAAAAGTAAAAAGAGTGTTAGTCAGCTCCTTAACACGATTTTTTAGCTGGGGGAAAGTCATATTTTTATTTTTACTTGGGAGAAAAATATAATTTTTTTCCCAAGGGTAAAATCCTAATTTTTAGCTAGGAGAAAACCATATTTTTATTTTGCACTGGGGGCAAAAAAACGTTATTTTGAATTGAGGTTGATATCGTAATTTTGAACCGAGTGAAAAATCGTAAATTTTAGCTGGGGCAAAAGCATAATTTTATTTTGAGCTGGGGGCAAAGACGTAATTTTAAACTGGGGGGAAAACCGTAATTTTAAAGTGGGTATAAAATAATAAACTGATGTAAAATCATAATTTTGAGCCGGGGGAAAAACAAAATTTTATTTTGAACTGGGGCGAAAACGTAATTTTGGCTGAGGGTAAAAGCGTAACTTTTTTTTACCGAGGGCGAAATCGTATTTTCGGTTTAGCTGGGTGTAAAGTCATATTTTTATTTTGAACTGGGAAAAATCATAATTTTGAACCGAGGGTAAAATCGTAAATCTGAGGTAGGGGAAAACCATAGTTTTATTTTTAGCTGGGGGCAAAAAAGTAATTTTAAACTGAGAGTGAAATCGTAATTTTGAACCGAGAGAAAAATCGTAATTTTGAGTTGGGGGTAAAAGTGTAATTTTATTTTGAGCCGGGGGCGAAGACGTAATTTTAAACTGGGGGCAAAACCGTAATTTTAAAGCGGGTATAAAATAAAAAACTAAGGGTAAAATCGTAATTTTTGAACCGATAGCAAAATCGTAATTTTAGCTGCTGGCAAAAGGGTTATTATATTTTTTAGTTGGGAGAAAAGCGTAATTCTAAAATGGGGGCAAAACTGTAATTTTAAAATAGATATAAAATAATAAAATGGTTGGTCCAATAGAGGAGGAGCGGCCGCCCATTTCGACCAATGGTATTCTCTACCATTGTGTTTGTATATGTTGAATAATGTCAAGGTCTTTCTACCGTAGCTAATATTAAAATAATATGGAGTGATATGTGTATATATTAAGCTGGTCCAACAAGGTCACTAGTTTGCTACGTGCATTTACCTCTCAACTTAATTAAACCACCAGTTGATTGAATATGAAGCACAACTGTTGTTCCTTCGTTACCTTTGCATTTGTGTGTATGTACTTAGGGTAGATAATAATTAATTTTCACTACATGAATGTAATTCTTTTTAATAATCTGATCCTAACTATCCATATAAAAAATAAATTATAACTTTACACTTACAAATAAATGATATTATTCCAGAAACAATTTAGGTTAATCTTGATAAATTTAGAAGCGTAGCAAAGTGTAGCAATTAATTCATTCCAACCACCAGTTGTGTTGGTTTCATAGTCAAAATTAACAAGTGGAACAAGAAAAGAACACATCCATCATTCAATTTATTGTGTATTGAGCTTTTTTTTTTTTATCTTGCAGATGGGTAGGTTACTAGTCGCCAAACAATAACCCAATCCGTAAAACAATTACAGAACACATACTTAGGGAAGATCGAATTCATTACCTCAATAATCGAACTGGAACAAACTAAAGAGTGAGGCAAGAGCGGTGACCGTGGCTGTTCATGGCTCAAAGAACGTGAGTAACCCAACTGATGGCATCGAACAAAGGTGCTGGTGTGTGACAATGATTGTGTAACCGGTGAAGCTAGAACAATGGCGGCAAGGTGGGTGCCCGATCCGTCGTAACAGAGGGAAGATTGGAATGCCATTTTGAATGGAACAATGTCGTAGGTTTTTTTTTTTATTAGAAAAAAAAGGTTGATTAGAATGAGTAATCGTAATCCCCAAATCAAAGGCTGATTTGTTTCTTTTTTATTTTTTTTATTTCAGAGATTATACAAAAACCAACTAAAACAAATCGTGCAAGCCAATTAAGGGTCAAATTATAAACGTTATACTCTTTCTACTTTCTTGAATGCCAGCAATTAAAGAAACACACGTAATTATTCATTATTAGTACATAAATTTCTTCCTTTTAACTTTGTGTTGAACATAGAACAAAGAAAAAAAAAAGTAACAAGACAACTTAATGTATATTTTGCATAGAAACGTATATTTAGTTATTAGATTACCAAATTTAAAAAATAACTAACTTATTATTATTATTATTATTATTATTATTATTATTATTATTATTATTATTATTATTATTTTGATGTTACAACCACTACTCACCACCACCACTCACCGGCCACAACCATCACCACCACCTCTCACCACCACCACCACCACCGCCGGCCACCAACACCACCTCTCACCACCACCTCTCACCACCACCACCACCACTCACCACCACCACTCACCATCACCACCACCGGCCACCACCACCACTCACCACCACCACCACCGGCCACCACCGCCGGTCACCACCACCACTCACCACCACCACTCACCGGCCACCACCACCACTCACCACCACCGGCCACCACCACCGCTCACCGGCCACCTCCACCGGCCACCACCACTACTCACCACCACCACCACTCACTGGCCACCACCACTCACCGGCCACCACCACCACTCACCGACCACCACCACCTCTCACCACCACCTCTCACCAGCACCAGCACCACCATTCACCGGCCACCACCACTACTCACCACCACCACCACCACTACTCACCACCACTCACCACCACCACTCACCGACCACCACCACCACCACCAACACTCGCCGGCTACCACCACCACTCACTACCACCGGCCACCACCACCACTCACCACCACCATTCACCGGCCACCACCACCACTACTCACCATCACCACTCACCACCACCACTTACTGGCCACCACCACTACTCACCACCACCACCACTCACCACCACCACTCACCGGCCACCACCACCACTCACGGGTCAATAACCTAGTGTTATTGTAAAACTCTATCGAATAAACGTCCTATAAAACTTATGTTTTACGACTCAAATATCAAGTGTCCTATTACGGTGTATTATAATAACACCATAATGATTAAGCGTCCTATAAAGGTTAAAGTTATAATACCCTAGTGTCAAGTCTCCTATTAAGTTATGTTATAATAGAACTCTAGCGATTAAGCGTCCTATAAAACTGATGTTTTATGACTCAAATATCAGGTGTCCTATTACAGTGTATTATAATAACACCACAATGATTAAGCGTCCCATAGAGGTTAAATTTATAAGACCTAAGTGTCAAGTGTCTTTTTAAGTTATATTATAATAAAACTCTAGCCAATAAGCGTCTTATAAAACTAATGTTTGATGACTCAAATATCAAGTGTCCTATTATGGTGTATTATAATAACACCACAATGATTAAGCGTCCTATAAAGTTTAAAGTTATAAGACCCGAGTGTCAAGTGTCCTATTAAGTTAAGTTCTAATATGACTTCAACTAGAAAGGGTCCTATAACACTAAACATTTATGACTTAAGTACAAAGTGTCCTATTAAGTTTTGTTATAATAGGACCCCAGATGATCAAGTGTCCTAATACAGTACCACATAATGGGACACTAACAAATAAATGTTTTATAAAGTACTTTATTAAGAACTACATTTTAAGTGTCCTATTAAATTATATGATAATAGGACCCGAAAAAATCATCCATCCTATTAAATAGTTTTTAGGACACCGGTTTAGTAGAGTATATTATAAAAGGACCCCAAAAGTTTATTAGTCCTATTAAATGGTTTTTTAGGACCCTCTTTTACAAGCGTCCCACAGAAAAGGTCCTAAAAAGCCATTTTTGTTGTAGTGCAACTTGATATTGTGTAATTAAATAATACCTATATATCAACCGGAAATAGCTTAAACCTATTTCTTAGATTATATGTAAATCAGATATATGTATATTTTATATAACTTGTATCAATATTATAAATAATGTTCCATCTATGCAATAAAGACAAGTACAAAAACATTTAGTACGATATAACTATATAGTTTAAAATATATGTACATATATCTCAAAAGAAACAATTTTTAGCATTTGATAAGTTTAATTCATTTCTTAAACCATATTTAAGTTATATGTACATATATTCTGAGATGAGAATGATACTTTATTAAATGTAAAAGCATTAAATTTTGTATTTTATGTTATGATAAATTTTAATTCCTAAATATGTTACAATCAGAATAAGTCAACCTGTCAATTAAAGATTTAATCGTTCTAAAAGAATTCAAAAGATTTATATCTCTATTAAATTTATTTCTTTTGATAAATTTCCTTTTATTCCGAAATATTATGTTCAATAAACCTGATGGAGATTTATTTTATTAATATAAAGAAATAAACAAAGTTATAAGAATAAACGGAATAATTAAAATAATTAATTATATAATTGGATTCTCATGAATTGATATTATAGGAAATTTTAAAATCTTATATATATACGTGTGTATATACAAGACGCAATTTTCTTGATAATATATAATATAATGATCAAATGTCTTTTGTAGAAGGACAAGCCTTTATTTAACAGAAGAAACAAACATACATGTTTACTCAAAATCTATTCTTTAATTTAAAAGATACCTTAAGGATATTTGTATTAGCACCACCTCTTGAAAAACAATAAATGGGTCAATGACAAAAAATCTCAGAATTTCATATAAAGCTTTTATCTTTGTTTTCTGAATACCTATCCAGCCATAAGCCCTGGAAATATAATTAAATTAAGGCAATATAAAAGCTATTACATCAAAGGAAGAAACAACACATATAAGATATACATTTTCCTTATATTTTGATAAGATATATAGTAAGAGAAAATGTTAAAATATAACATGTATATATGTTACCTTAATATATATAATTATCAACGCATAATATTGATAAGTATGACTATATTTGTGCTAAACATGATTTGAGCAACAAAATATGCCTGTATAATTGTTGAATTCTATGATAATTATATTTGAACATGTTTGTAAATCAGATGTCAAAGGAAATAACATGTGATCAGGAAATTCAAGCTAGTAACGAAAATACTTTGGATAAAAATACAATAGAAAATATAATAGCTCAAGAAATATCGAATGCTAGACCATCGATCATTGAAGCTATTAAAATTTATGTGCCTACAAACGAAAATCCCACTATACACTGTAAGCATACCCATTACTTCAAACCTAACCCTAGTACCAATGGAGGTCATGATACTCGTATCAAAACATCATCTTCCAAACGAAAGAAAACCACAACCTATGGTTACTCCTATAGAGAATTCTGCTCTAGCGAATCCTCCAAGAACAAAGGAATGAAACCAACAATCACACAGCCCACCTACAACAACAACAACAACAACAAGCACACAAGAAAACACCATTTTAAGAAGACATTTCACTGTAACTTCTGCAGGAAGGCCGGGCATACAGAAAAAGAATGTAGAAAGAGAAGGGAAACTAATGTATGTTACAAATGCGGAGATCTAGGTCACTTCCGTCTCTACTACCCGAAACTATCCAAGGCATCCGACAGCGAGAATAGAAACCCAGAGGAAGCTAAGGAGAACGCATAAATATTTACAACACCAGAGATAACCGCAACTTTTAGAATAAGTACCCATATATTTTCAGTATTAGTTGACTTTTGATTCCGATCAAAACTTCCTCAATAAAAAGTCTTTATTTTACTTTTATAGAGTCAATTCTCATTTGTCTCATCTCTTGACACATTTCTATGTTATACGTGCGTTGCTGTCATGCATGTGAATTCACTTCAAAAGTTCATTTATTCCTAAATTCTAATAAATATTTCGTTATACTCACTCTAATAATCTATGTGATTACATAATGTTGACTTTTAATAATCAAGTCAACAAATTTCTTGGAAAACTCCTTTTTCTTTTCAAAGATACTTACCAAATTTTTCGTTGAAACCATTTCTTGTCAATACATATATCCATTGTTGGAATATGTCCAAACCAAGCTCAATTATTTGAACTTGTTCACAATATACATTCAATTCAAAGTCCTATATGATGAATTGAGGTCATCATCTTCGAGGTAATCTCATTATTTGAATCATAGTAAACTTGTTTAAAGTCTTCAATTTCGTTGTATCATTTGTTAAAACACGACACCTTACGGTGACAATTCCTTGGAAACTTGGACTCCTTTCATTTTCACACTTGAGATACGAATTTATCTATTTATTGATTCATTATCCTAAACCAGTCTTAATACAATTTTGTGTTAAGATAAAGGTATCTAAATTCTTATTCCAATATACCTTCAACATTTCTTTGATCAATCCTACGATATTCATTTATTCAATTGGACATCCTATCTTTTGAATATCCAGGTTCACTTCATTGTAATTTTCAGTTAATTTTGAAAACGGTGAATTCGTTCAGTCATTGTAATCATTGAATTCTTTCAACCACTACAACACCTTGCGGTGTCTGTATAAATTTGTAGCTTGTGCTAATAGTAAACCCTAATCTTGTCAAATCATACGTCATTTGTTTGACTCATTATTTAAGTAGTCTTGATACAATTATGTATTAAGACCATGATACACTAAATTCTATTATATTGTCTGGTGTATCCTTGTCATTTAAATAAACTGATTTCTGGTCTGATTATTGACAAATCATTTTTCATACTTCTATCTTCAATTGAAATTATTGATTCAGAGTTCTTTTTAAACAATCAAAGAAAGTTCTTTTCTGGCATTGAATCCTATTGTTTCTACAAGTCATTTCAAATTCTATGCCTATCAAATCTCTATTTTGATTTGTGAAACTTAGTCACCTTGATAATGGTATCATTTTATTCAGTTAACATCAATTCCTGAAACTAAGTTTTGAGACAATTGAATTTCAATTATCCTATGATATTCTTATATTCAACTTTTGATTCTATCCCAGACACCCTGATAACCAACTAAAAGACGTGACGTAACCCCAAGAAGATATCGTAGTCCAAATCTCGAGGACAAGATTTAAAATAAGGTGGGGAGGATGTAACATTCCCAAAATTTTAAATTTAAAATAAAGTTATTACACGAATAGATCATGAGTAAATTTAATGTTAGAAATATGAAGTACATAGACGGGCCTAGGAACCGTTTAATAATTTAATTATAAAAATACATTATATTTGAACCTACTCCGTTTTTAATGAAACTTGGTTCAAAATGTAGATAAGATTATTCTCATTCTAATGGCATATTCATTATTTTATAAAACGCCATATTTTAGAAGTTATAAGCGCCAAATGAGTAAAGCAGCTGAATTAATTATAATAATAAAATAATAATAAATTTTAAAATTTACATTCAAAGTTGAAAGAATTACATGGAGTTGAAGTTGCGTGAGCTCAAAGCTCAAAATGTAGTATAAATAGGTACATCAGTGAACATTTCAATCTACACTTCTTTCTTTCCTTCTCTCACTACTCTCTCTCGATATATATATTCTTTTTTATTATTATTTACACTATAATAATAATAAAGCCCTGCCCCGTTTTAAGTGTTGTAACCCCTGAGCACTGAGTCAATACCCTGTCCGATTGATTTAGGACCCACCAACGCATGTCGAGGCTCTGCCCGACTAAGTACTTTGGGGTTCTGTCTCGTGACGAAGGGATAAATTTGAACAGGGTTACTATACTTAATACGAGTGCGTTATTTATTTTATTAAATAGTCCAGGAGCTATACCCAAAATATAACAACTCTCCTTAAAATATTTTAGACACCCCTAAATGTCCCAAAATACACCCCGTATATGAATAACGGACCCGAATAACCTTTAATTTAACAAATAACAAATAAAACAAAATTCAAGGGGCACTCGCGGGGCGCGAAGCCCTTGGCTCTATTCGTCGCGGGCCGCGACAGCTCAACGTCAGGAAAAGACCCGGTGCCGCCACGTGTCGATGACTCAGCAGACCTCGTTGCCGCCTTAGGGCCCTCGCGGGCCGCGTAAGTTCCTTGTCTGGCTTTCGCAGGGCGCGACAAAGTGCTGTATCAGCACTATAAATAGCCTCGATCGGATTCAGTTGAATTCGTTCAAATTTTTCATATTCTCTCTCAATATTCAGCATAGCAATTATAATACCCGGGCATTATACCACCTAAATAGCGAAGCTCTGCCTCGTTGTAAGTATTATAACCCACGCTTACGTATTAGATACGCTGCCCGATTGATCTAGTGCTCCGTAACGGCTGTCGAGGTTCTGCCCGACGTAGTCGTTGGAGTTCTGTCTCGGGGAGGGTATAACTAATGTAAATTTGGGTTATTATACTAACGCATGTGCATTGTTTAATTAATAGATTATAACCTGGAAGCCATAGGAAATTTCCTAAAATCACAATGTGAGTAATCCCCTTTTTGTGTAAACCTTTTTGTGAGTGATCTCCTTTTTGTAAACTGTTTTTACAAAACCTTATTTATTTTAAATTGTAAATAGCAGTGATTGAGTCTTTGTAATTCTTCAATTACTACCGGTATTATGGGGTTTTGTATACACTACTTGACAATCTTCACAATTGGACAATGGGTTAGCCAATGTGTGATATGACCATAGCCACAGATCCGGTCGAGTGGCAAGTACTGAATGAGTAATTGTGTAGATATAAACATTGTAATCGCTCTCAGTAATGTAAAATGATAAAACCTGTTTTGATTAAACTGGGATTCACTCACCCGTATTTCTTGCTGATAAAATGTTTTAAACACGTGTTTTAGGTAACTTAGTAGGAAGCCAATAAAAGCCAGCTGGAGAGCACTGAAGGCTTAGAAAAGTGGCCATAAAAGTTACCTAATTAAAAACAGGAAATCGTTTTCAATAATTAGGGATATTCCCTATAAATATATTACAAATGATAATTGGGTTTTATCCCATTTATCTATTTTAAACAATTTGGTGTTTAACTCTGATAACAATATTTCCTAACTACGGTCCTGATGAAACTTTCCGCTGCCAAATTTATAAACACCGATACCATGTGACTGGCTCGCGACCGCCCGCTCCCAGGATAAGGGTTGGGGGCTGTGACAGAAGGTGCTATCAGAGCTATGCCACTGGTTTAAGCCCTTTAGGTGTTCTTCCAATACCTAAACCCTTAACCAATTGTGTTAGGAAATTAATATCTTATGTGTTATCTTGTGAACATAAAAATCTTAATTTGTTTATTATGATTTCTGTGTTATTTCACGAATCTTAAATTCCCTATATGTGTTACCCATATCTGCATATTACGCTTATGCTATAAAATATATAAATGAGATATATTAATAATATCATGTCTTAGTAAATTTTGTGATATCTTATATATCTATTATATCCATATGTATATGTGGGACCATAATGTTATATAAATTTTTTAACAATAATACTATGTTAATATTAATATTTTAATATTAATAAAAGATAAATGCAATTCGGATACGATACTTTGAAAATATCATAATATACATATCTAGATAATATGTAACCTACCTAAATGATTTTATATCATTTATATTCTCAGGATACATAACTCTTATTTGTATCTTACATTATGTAAGGCTATAAAACTAAAAAGGAGATATATCCATAAAATAATATTCAATTTTGTGATATATATCATATCTACATATTTATGTGAATACAATTCAAAAAAAAATTATAATAATATTATGATATTGGTACTAATATCTTGACCAAAGATATAAAATAGCACCCTTAGGTATGGTATCACTGAAAAATCAAAATATAAAATATTATTAAATGAAAGCAAGATATTTTATGATTTATGATGTAATCCAAAAAGTTTTATTTGATTTAAAGATATGTATTTGTCAAAATTTTGATAACACATATAATTATACTAATTTTGTTAAAATATAATGTTTCAACGTTGTTTAGATACAATAATTAAAATACTTTATAAATCACTTTATAATTCTTTATCGTATTATTAAATATTAAATATGTAGATTATTCATTAAAAATTATTACGTAATATTTAGAAATTATGTGTATAGTCAATATTGATGATAATTAACATGCTAGAGAAATTCTTAATACATAAACGCTCTCTAAGAAAAGTCTTTAATATATACTGTTATTATTTATTATCATTATAATACACTAAATTAAGTATTATTAAATTTTGTTTTAAATTAGAACTAATAATAATAATATTTTAGAAAAATAAAATAATTGGCTCTTGAATAAAGTTATGTTAAAAGAATTTTATAAAACAAAATTCTTAATTTAATTTATACAAATAATGAACAAGAATTTTTACAATTCGTAATTCGTAGTTGACGATTCTAAAACTTAAGCACATATATACATATACAATGAGAGATAAAAAATATTTTATAAGACAGTATCTATGAAATAGGAATATATATAACAACTTGATACTGTGTAATTAAATAATACCTATATATCAACCGAAAATAGCTTAAACATATTTCTTAGATTATATGTAAATCAGATATATGTATATTTTATATAACTTGTATCAATATTATAAATAATGTTCCATCTATGCAATAAAGATAAGTACAAAAACATTTAGTACGATATAACTATATAGTTTAAAATATATGTACATATATCTCAAAAGAAACAATTTTTAGCATTTGATAAGTTTAATTCACTTCTTAAACCATATTTAAGTTATATGTACATATATTCTAAAATGAGAATGATATTTTATTAAATTTAAAAGCATTAAATTTTGTATTTTCTGTTATGATAAATTTTAAGTCCTAAATATGTTACAATCAGAATAAGTCAACCTGTCAATTAAAGATTTAATCGTTCTAAAAGAATTCAGAAGATTTATATCTCTATTAAATTTATTTCTTTTGATAAATTTCCTTTTATTCCGAAATATTATGTTCAATAAACCTGATGGAGATTTATTTTATTAATATAAAGAAATAAACAAAGTTATAAGAATAAACGGAATAATTAAAATAATTAATAATATAATTGGATTCTCATGAATTGATATTATATGTATATATTATAGGAAATTTTAAAATCTTATATATATACGTGTGTATATACAAGACGCAATTTTCTTGATAATATATAATATAATGATCAAATGTCTTTTGTAGAAGGACAAGCCTTTATATAACAGAAGAAACAAACATATATGTTTACTCAAAATCTATTCTTTAATTTAAAATATACCTTAAGGATATCTGTATTAGCACCACCTCTTGAAAAACAATAAATGGGTCAATGATAGAAAATCTCAGAATCTCATATAAAGCTTTTATCTTTATTTTCTGAATACCTATCCAGCCATAAGCCCTAGAAATATAATTAAATTAAGGCAATATAAAAGCTATTACATCAAAGGAAGAAACAACACATATAAGATATACATTTTCCTTATATTTTGATAAGATATATAGTAAGAGAAAATGTTAAAATATAACATGTATATATGTTACCTTAATATATATAATTATCAATGCATAATATTGATATGTATGACCATATTTGTGCTAAACATGATTTGAGCAACAAAATATGCCTGTATAATTGTTGAATTCTATGATAAATATAATTGAACATGTTTGTAAATCAGATATCAAAGGAAATAGCATGTGATCAGGAAATTCAAGCTAGTAACGAAAATACTTTGGATAAAAATGCAATAGAAAATATAATAGCTCAAGAAATATCGAATGCTAGACCATCGATCATTGAAGCTATTAAATTTTATGTGCCTACAAACGAAAATCCCACTATACACTGTAAGCATACCCATTACTTCAAACCTAACCCTAGTACCAATGGAGGTCATGATACTCGTATCAAAACGTCATCTTCCAAACGAAAGAAAACCACAACCTATGGTTACTCCTATAGAGAATTCTGCTCTAGCGAATCCTCCAAGAACAAATGAATGAAATGTTGGTGCATACATCTATCGACTTCGTCTTATATCGAGTCTTGGTTACGTTGCGGATTTGATCAAGCATGATGTCATCATATTTAATGATGACATCATAAAGATGACATCATCATTGGATCTTTACACAAAATACAAGACTTTCGCTTGAAACAGAATGTTATTTTGTTTGTATTTCGCTTGAACAAGTAAACTTGTAAGTTCGCTTGAATTGTCATATTGTAATTTCAAGCGAACCAGGAAGGTTATAAATAGGATAGTGTTCTTGTCATTTGGAACAGAATTCAGATTTGATACCGAGGTGCTGCCGGTATTTCTTGTGACTGTAATCACTGTTATTTCAATATACAAGAAGATTAAAGTGATATTCAAGCTGTTTCGAGTCTATACGTCTATTTCCGCCTTTCGTATAGTCTAAGAACTCTTCTGTACGACTCATTCAGGTCGCGATTCGATTCTACAAGTGGTATCAGAGCTCAGGACGAGGAGTTCATACCAAAACAGCCTGTTTTCATCACAATTTCTGACTCCTACACCTTCTTTTTCAAAATTAAAACTTTTTCACGGTTAAAATCGGCTCAAACTTTCACATTATACTCGCAATCATGTTTTAACAAATCCTGGAAAATTTCAGCATTAAAATCGATCTAAAACTTGACATTTTCGTTATTTCGCTTGAAATTTCATTCGAAATGCTGATGTCATCGTGTGTCCGCTTGAGTTTTCACTCCGAGTCCGCTTGAAAATCTCATATTCTGCTTGGAGAGTTCACTTGAAACTATTTCATGGTATTCCGCTTGAATTGTATTTCAAGGGAAAAAGTTTAGTTAGCGTGAAAGGTGCATCGAGTTGTGTGTAACATTAAACGAGGATGTCAGGTTATTGGTATTTCATGTGATTTGTGTCAGGTTGTATTGGTTGATCAGACTTTACATGTGCTTTCATCGTTCCTAGAGTTAAAGTTCACGGTCAAATTCATGTGATATTATCATTTCGGGTCTCGTAAATTGAAGTTCAGGTTGCCTGGTTTGATAAAATTTGTCGGGAATTTAATAGGTGCATGTGAAGAATCAAATTGAGTTGAACGATATTGTTTGTTGGTCATTACAAGCTACATATCACCAATCCATGTGATCATACTGCTCAAAAATATATTTGGCCCAATCAATATTCAGACATATACAAATCGGTCCAATAAGATTTGTGTTTTATGAGGTGATCCAGCTCGTTTGAGACCAGTACTCTTAAAAAAACAAGAAAGTTTGTATTTGTGAAACAATTTGCTTAAACATGGAAGAGGAATTTTACAATGCTTTTGCCACACCAGTTGCTCCTGTTACAGCTGCTGAAACATTGTACAATGAGAATGAGACGGGAACTCACCAGAAACTGCCAAAACTGATGTACATTGATGATTTTAAAGGATGGCAGAATCGATTTGAGAACTGGGTGCAAGCTTATAAGTTTGATGCATGGTGTTCACTGGAGAAAGATTATGAAAAAACCAAAAAATGAGCGTGGACTTGAAAAGGGTTTCAGTGACTTTACAGAGGCTGACAAATTGAAGTATACTAGTAAGAAAATGATGATCAGTATTCTTCAACAGGCAATTAAAGAAGACATCTTTGTTTTACTTCAGCATGAGGGTACTGCTAGATCGATTTTGAATGCATTGATTCAAAAGTTTAAAGGAAGTGCAGATATGATCAAGAACAGAAAGGCGTTGCTGAAGAAATCATTTGATATGTTTGTAGCTTTCGATCATGAAACAACGAAACAGACAATTGACAGATATTGTCATCTTGTGTTGGAAATGGGAAGGCTGGATATAAAGAAAGATGACGAGGAATGGGTGGATAAACTTGCTGATGCATTACCACAGCAGAAATGGGGAACTTATTTGATGATTGTGAAACACATGAGAAAGTCTGAGAATATGAATCTGGCACAGTTTATTCAGAAAATTAAAGAACACGAGTTGGATATCCAGAAAACGGCTATCATGACAAATCCGAATGCTAAACAAGATGTCAGTCTGTATTACCGAGGGAACAAGTTTGAGGCTACTCCCAGCCCGAGCCCAAAGATTCAAGCTGGTTTTAGTGCTGACAGTTCGTCTGGAACAAAGAGTAGTAACGTGACACAGAGTGGTGGATCTTCATCTTTGTTTTCAAGTTTTGATCCAAATCATACAAAATCAAGTCCTCAACAACAAAATTCTACCAATCTGCAGTGCAATGTCACTTTAAACATTCAAAATGGTCAGAATTTGTCTCCGGAGATAGCAAAGCAACACATGGCATCACTCGTTACTATGTTGGAATCTTATGAGAATTTGATTGATAGTAAGATTGGAAATCCGATGCTTACAAAAGAAGATTATGATCAAATTGATGCAGAAGAACTTGAGTTGATGGATGTGAAGTGGTGTTTGGCTAGTGCTTGTAGGAGAGCAGAAAAGTTTCAACAAATTACTGGCAGAGATGAGTTTCGAGGAATGTCTATTTCTCCATTGGGTTTTGACAAATCGAAAGTTACTTGTTTCCGTTGCAAAGGAAAAGGTCATTTTAAACGAAAGAATGCAAAAATCAAGAAGCAACCGGGAATCAAGAAAAGAACAACTATTATCAGAAATCAATTTTTCACCAGATTGATCAACAGCCTCAACAAAAAGATCAGAAAACTGCTCATGGAAAAATGATCGAAGATGCAAATAGAAAAGCTTATTTTGGTATTATTGATCAAGATGATGAATTTGTTGCTGAAGGATTTAGCTGGGATAAATACATTCCAACTGGTTCAGGCTTTGTTGCTAGAATTCAGGGTGAAGATGAGACTAATCAGAAAAGAATCCCGATTTTTCCAGATCTTGGAAGTGATGTGGATACCTATGATGTGCTGAACAACAAAGTTGATCGTCTGAAAAAACCAAATTCAGAAATCGAAAATGCAATGGAAAAGATGAGTGCAACATTAATGACAAAGCAGAGTGTTATTAATGCATACATTGAAGATTGTGCAAAGCTGAAGAAAGAAGTGGAACTTGAGAAGATTGAGAGTGAAAGGATTAAACGATTACTGTTGAGTTACACTACTTGTGATTATTTGATTGATCGTGTTTATCCTACTGTTGCAGGTCTGGAAGCATTCATGGATAAAAAGACTAAAGATACTGATACTGGTAAGAAACCAAGTGTCAAGTATAACAGATGTCCACCTCCGATCCATGAAAGTTATTCTCCCAGGAATCCTAACGAGGAGCGTCTAAAAAAGGCAGTCAACATCAAGTTAAAGTCTGAAATCATTGATGAATTACCAGACAATATTGATGTTACATTCACAGCGTCTGACACTGATCATGAGTCTGAGTTATTAAAGAAAGTTGTCGATCAGGTGTTGGATATGGATGAAGAGTCAAAGTCGGAGTCTATGTCACGGCCCCCGACCCGGTTTGACCCGTTTCAGGAGCCGCGGGACAGAAATCCCGTGGTATTTATTTAATTGAGTTTAACAGCGGAAGTTTATCATCAGGATCTTTTTAAACTGAATTATTTCCCGATTATTTTATTTCACAACTCGGGATAAAACCCGGTAATTTACAATTTTGAGATTTCACGGAGAAATCTTTTATTTTACAAAACACGTTTCTTTATTTTATACTGAGCCACTTCCTTAAGCTTGTAGTGCTACTAGGCACTTTTCCTGGATCACAACAGATCACCTGAAACATGTTTTAAAAAGGTTTTGTCAGCGGGAAATACTGAGTGAATCATTCTATTTACTAAAACGACCCGTTTGTTATAATTTACAGTATTAAGAGCGATTACAATGTTTCTGATATCAAACCAACTACCCACGGTATTTGTCACTCGACCGGATCTGTGACTATGGTCATATCCTCCATTGGCTGCCCCAATGGTGACGATTATCAAGTAATGTATACAAAACCCCACATACCGGCTGTAATTTGGTGATTACAAAGACTTAATCCCTGTAATTATAACTTTTGAAAATAAACATGCTTTTGTAAACAAATTTGATAAAAAGAGAATGACTCACATTGCAGATTTAATTTGAGCAGAACCTAGCCTACTGATTAGCCTTTTTAACCTAAATTTAATAACAGGCACACAATTCGGTTAGTAACTTAATACAGCATTTACGATAACTCACGAGATCAAACCCTCACAACGAATGACATAGTGCGATACTTTAACATCCATCGAATTAACGACGAATGACAAAGCATAACCCTAATGTGGGCAGCACTTAAACATCCATTGGATAGTTTAATCGATCGGACATTGAATCGTAGCAGCGATCGAGTTATTACCCTGTATTGCGGCAGCAATTAGTGATCCGTGTGTGTTTTGATAGTAATTCTATAATAACTCAGCGTATATTTCGAATTTTAACGTCGTTTCAGTGCCCAAAATCAAGTCCCAGACAACCCTATTTATACTGAAAATTTGACCCAGTCGCGTAGCGCGACTGGTCACCCCTATAGTCGTCGCGCTACGCGACTGCTTACCTAGTTTCATAGGGTAGCCCCGTGTATGTGTAGGCTTGCTGAGTTGACGATTTCGTAAAATTCGATTTTGACAGATAGTTATGTGGATAATCGTAACTAGGGTTTTACCCCCCTGAGTTTTAGGGGCCCTGATCCTGATTCTGAAAATTCTGAAAATTTTAGGGTTTGTACAGAATCTCTTGGGTGTCTCAATTAGGGTTTCCTATTGGATAAAATAATATAATAAATATAACTTTTGATACGAGTTGTTACATTCTCCCCACCTTAATAAAAGTCTCGTCCTCGAGATTTACTGGAATAAATGAGGATACTTTCGCTTCATTTCTGATTCTAGTTCCCAAGTGTATTCGGGTCCTCTCTTTGAATCCCACTTGACTTTAACTAGCACTGGTCGTTTGTGTTTAAGAAACTTTATCTTTTGATCTTCGATTTGAAGAGGTTTCTCAACAAATTTTAACTTTTCGTTTACCTCTATGTCTTGAAGAGGTACTACCAGAGATTCGTCTGATAAACATTTCTTGAGGTTGGATACATGAAATACATCATGTACTCCAGCTAACTCTTCTGGTAGTTGTAAACGATAAGCAACTGGTCCTATACGTTGGATCACTACAAATGGTCCTACGTATCTTGGACTTAGCTTTCCTTTCTTACCAAATCTAACCACTCCTTTCCAAGGAGAAACTTTTAACAGTACTCTGTCTCCAACTTGAAATTCTAACGGCTTACATCTATTGTCTGCATAACTCTTTTGGCGATCTCGAGCCGTCTTCAGCCTTTCCTTGATTTGAGTAATCTTATCAGTAGTTTCTTGCACTATCTCGGGACCTGATAATTGACTTTCTCCTATTTCTGCCCAACAAACTGGAGTTCTGCACTTTCTTCCATAAAGTGCCTCGAATGGGGCAGTTTCAATACTTGAATGATAACTATTGTTATAGGAGAATTCAATTAATGGTAAATGGTCGTCCCAATTTCCACCAAAATCTATCACACATGCTCTAAGCATGTCTTCTAGAGTTTGGATCGTTCTTTCACTTTGCCCGTATGTTTGTGGATGATATGCAGTGCTTAAATTTAGTCGAGTTCCCATAGCTTCTTGGAAACTTTTCCAGAAATGAGAAGTAAAATGACTATCCCTATCCGAAACAATGGAGAGTGGAACTCCATGTAAGGATACTACTTCATCTACGTAAAACTTTGCCAATCTTTCCATGCTAAAGGTTTCTTTCATTCGTAAAATGTGAGCTGATTTGGTTAATCGATCTACAATTACCCAAATCGCATCATTACCTTTTCTGGTTTTGGGTAACTTAGTAACAAAATCCATTGTTATAAGTTCCCATTTCCATATAGGCATTTCTAGTTGTTGTAGTAGACCTGAAGGTTTCTGATGTTCTGCCTTAACTTGTGAACAAGTAAGACACTTAGAAACATATCTAGCTATATCCTTCTTCATGCCTATCCACCAGAAATTATTTTTTAAATCTTGGTACATTTTATTGTTTCCAGGGTGTATGGTATACCTAGATTTATGAGTTTCCTCTAAAATCTTATTTCTTAATTCTCCCTGCTTTGGCACCCAAATCCTTTTCTTATGGAATCTCCAAATTCCATCATCTCCCTGTTCTAATTCTTTTATTCGTCCTTTCATTCCTTCAGCATCATCCTTGATTGCTGTTTCCTGAACATTCTTTATTTGTTCCATTAAATCTAACTGTAGATTTAATCTGAGAGCACGAACTCTTCTTTGTTTTTCATGGTATTTACGACTTAAGGCATCTGCAACTACATTTGCCTTTCCTTCATGATATTGAATATCACAGTCGTAGTCACTTAGGATTTCCATCCATCTCCTTTGTCTCATATTTAACTATTTTTGCCCAAATATATATTTTAAACTTTTATGATATGTATAGACAGTAAATTTACTTCCGTACAGATAATGCCTCCAAATCTTCAGGGCAAAAATTACGGCTCCTAATTCTAAATCATGAGTGGTATAGTTTTCTTCGTGCTTTTTCAATTGTCTTGAGGCGTACGCAATTACCTTCTTGCGTTGCATTAGCACACATCCAAATCCTAGTTTTGAAGCATCACAATATACTTCAAAATCTTCAGTTCCTTCTGGTAAGGCTAGGATTGGAGCATTGGTTAGTTTCTGTTTCAAGATCCTAAAGGCTTCTTCTTGTTTAGATCCCCATTCAAACTTAACTGCTTTACAGGTTAGCTTAGTTAATGGTACAACTATTTTGGAAAAATCCTTAATGAACCATCTATAATATCCGGCTAAACCTATAAAACTTCTAATTTCCATTGCAGATTGTGGAACCTTCCATTTGGTAATTGCCTCTATCTTAGCAGGATCTACATGAATACCTTCATGATTTACCATGTGTCCTAAGAATTGCACTTCTTGCAACCAAAATTCACACTTCGAGAATTTGGCGTAAAGCTTTTCTTTTCTTAACAAAGTTAAGAGTGCATGCAAGTGCTGACAATGTTCGTCCTGACTTTTTGAATAAATAAGTATATCGTCTATGAAGACAATTACAAATTTATCCAAATACGGTTTACAGATTCTATTCATCATGTCCATGAATGCTGCTGGTGCATTCGTTAGTCCGAAGGGCATGACTGTAAACTCGTAATGACCATACCTAGTTCTGAAAGCAGTCTTAGGTATGTCTTCCTCTTGCACCTTCAATTGATGATATCCGGAACGTAAGTCGATCTTAGAAAAATATATAGCTCCTTGAAGTTGATCGAAAAGATCATCAATTCTAGGTAATGGGTATCGATTCTTAATTGTAACTTTATTCAATTCTCTATAATCAATACACATTCTCATTGAACCATCCTTTTTCTTAACAAACAATACTGGTGCTCCCCATGGGGATGAACTAGGTTGTATGAAACCTTTACTTAATAATTCATCTAATTGCTTTTTCAATTCTAACATTTCTGTGGGAGCTAACCGATAAGGTGCCTTAGCTATCGGTATAGTTCCTGGAATTAAATGAATCCTAAACTCTACCTCCCTATCTGGTGGTAATCCTGGTAATTCTTCTGGGAATACCTCTGGGTATTCTGAGACTATAGGAATCTCCTTAAGTTCTTTACCCTTAGTATTAATGATTACTGAAATCATATATACTATTCCTTGCTTTCGTTCATAACTAGCAACTTTCATTACTGATATGAACTTCATGGGTTTACGTGGTTTATCTCCTGTAATCGTGATTACTTCTCCGGTAGGTGCCTGAATTTCTACAGAATTTTTATCACAAAGGATTCGAGCATGGTTGGCTACTAACCAATCCATTCCTAACACGACATCGAATTCAGATAAATTTATTGGCAATAGGTTTGCATAAAATTTATGACCTAAAAGTTCTATATTCTCTTTTTGCAAAACCTTATCTATTTTGACAGAATTTCCATATGCCGTTTCGACTGTAAAGATCTGCCTAAGTTTGGTTAAAGGTAACTTAAGAGCTTGACAGAATAAAGTATTTATAAAACTTTGGTTTGCACCAGAGTCAAATAATACTTTTGCGTATACGTTGTGAACTAAGAACATACCAGCTATCACATCTGGAATCATCTCGGCTTCCTGAGTAGTTAGCTGGAATGCTCGAACATTCTTCTTGGTAGCTCCATCGGCCATCTTGGCTTTGTTGTCTGTTGGTTTGACCAATTCAGGACATTCTGTTTTGAAATGTCCTGCTTCTCCACAATTATAACAAATTGTGGATTTCTTTCTGCAGTTTTCTTCACGATGTCCTACAGTTTTGCAAAAATTGCAGGTTATATCGCATCTTCCATAATGTTTCTTTTTGCATTTCCTGCAGAATGACGGAGTTGGAGATTGCCCTGTTCCTCTTTTCGTGAAGCTGTTATTATTACCAGTACGAAATCCTTGGGTAATTTTCTGAGCTAATTCCTTCTTCCTGTTTTCATCTTGCGTGCGTACCAGTTCGTTAGTTAGAGTGTTAGCTAATTCCACCGCATCCTCAATAGTGCTAGGTCTAGCAGCTTTAACGATATTGCGGATTTCACCAACTAATCCCCAAATATAGCGAGAAATGAGTACCGGTTCTGGCGAAGCCAGTGTTGGTACCACTCTAGCATATTCAAAGAATGTCGAGGTATAACCGCGACAATCTACACCCATCATTCTATGGTTTAAGAACTTATTTGCCATTTGATCTCTTTCATATTCGGGACAGAATTTTCTTTCTACAAGAATCTTAAATTCTTCCCAGGTCATGGCATAAGCCCTATTTCTTCCTTTAGCCTGTAGCACCGTGTTCCACCATTCTAGCGCCCCTTCTTTGAAAAGGTTTGACGCGTACATGACCTGATCATCCTGAGCACATTTACTTATGGCAATTACTGCCTCGGTTTTCTCTAACCAACGCAGTGCCGCAGTTGCTCCTTCATTGCCTGCAAACTCAGTGGGTTTACAAGCAAGAAATTCTTTATAAGTGTAACCAGGTGTTGCAGCTTTCATTTTCTTAGGGAGCGGAGCTTGCCGTGGTTCATCATCATGATTAATATGATCATTGCCTCCGTTTAAGCTATTACTGAAGTTATCTTCAGAAATACATTTGCTAGGAACGATTTGTTGTGGTTCGATTGGATTTTTAACAGCAACAACTATTGCTGGAATAGCATTAGCTATCCCAGGAGCAACGATATTTTCTATATCCTGCCTAGTCATATATTGATCCCCTGGTTGTTGCTCAGATTGATTAACCTCATTAACTGGTTCATTATTAGCGTTTTCCATCTGATAATTATATTTAAATTTTTATTAGTATCAAATTAATAACAATAAAACAATCATATAAATTTCACAAAACACATATAGTCAAAACTATCGATTTCTCGATTTCGATTTATATTTTATAGTATGCATCAATACACACTATTATCTTACAAAGTTTTATTTGTAGTTATTTTACAGACTGATTTTTACTATTACTATTACACAACCATAGTTCCATAAATCCCTATCCTAAATGATATTCTAGTAACGGCGTTCCCTCTCATTGTATTTCCAAGAGATTCGTTCCCCAATCTCTTGGATCCTATTCCCAGCATCCATTAGTTCTTCGCCAAAATGGCGGAGTTCAACCATATTCTCGTTACTCATTGGTGGATTTGGTAAAGGTTCTGGATTGAACTGAGGAAAAAGCTTATAGGGATTGTTTTGGAACTGTATTTCATTAGTCAACCATTCGTCTATTTACGAGTGGATTGAAGGGTTTGGAATAGCTGGTTCTAAGTTCATTGGTAGTTGTGTTTCAAAAGAGTGAATAAAAACATTTTCATTAACAGGCTTAATAGTATTATAGCTTGCCAATATAAAATCTAGCTCTTCCTGAGATGGTAACCCCTCAATTTGCCTATAGCTTTTCTCAATTTCTATTTTCTTAGACTTGGGTTTCTCGAGAGGTGAAGCGTTGAATTCTATAGGTTCTTCTATGTCTGGTATATACCTATTGAAATCTCTGAAAACCTCTATTCTTACTGGATAGAGATTTAAATTCTGAAGGGCATCAGACAAGTCACTCATGCTATTATGCAAAATACACACCATTATAACAAATTTTTTATAGAAAACCTTTAAATATTATTCCAGACTGTGTAATTACAAAACAACTGAAAATTAAAACACACTAGGTTTTATTTGTAAATTTATTTATTTACTGAATAAGGTTTCTAGACTGTGGATAATAAAGGTGCTAAAACTTAGGTCAAATTATTTAAGGATTTACATTAATTGCTAATTGGCTAGCATATAAAGATCTGCCCATACTGTACACAAATAAAACACATAATCACAAAATGACAGTTAGAAAAATTTAAGTATTTTCTAAATACTTAATAGGCTTAAATCAGTGGCTCTGATACCACCTTTTTCTGTCACGGCCCCCGACCCGGTTTGACCCGTTTCAGGAGCCGCGGGACAGAAATCCCGTGGTATTTATTTAATTGAGTTTAACAGCGGAAGTTTATCATCAGGATCTTTTTAAACTGAATTATTTCCCAATTATTTTATTTCACAACTCGGGATAAAACCCGGTAATTTACAATTTCGAGATTTCACGGAGAAATCTTTTATTTTACAAAACATGTTTCTTTATTTTATACTGAGCCACTTCCTTAAGCTTGTAGTGCTACTAGGCACTTTTCCTGGATCACAACAGATCACCTGAAACATGTTTTAAAAAGGTTTTGTCAGCGGGAAAATACTGAGTGAATCATTCTATTTACTAAAACGACCCGTTTGTTATAATTTACAGTATTAAGAGCGATTACAATGTTTCTGATATCAAACCAACTACCCACGGTATTTGTCACTCGACCGGATCTGTGACTATGGTCATATCCCCCATTGGCTGCCCCAATGGTGACGATTATCAAGTAATGTATACAAAACCCCACATACCGGCTCTAATTTGGTGATTACAAAGACTTAATCCCTGTAATTATAACTTTTGAAAATAAACATGCTTTTGTAAACAAATTTGATAAAAAGAGAATGACTCACATTGCATATTTAATTTGAGCAGAGCCTAGCCTACTGATTAGCCTTTTTAACCTAAATTTAATAACAGGCACACAATTCGGTTAGTAACTTAATACAGCATTTACGATAACTCACGAGATCAAACCCTCACAACGAATGACAAAGTGCGATACTTAAACATCCATCGAATTAACGACGAATGACAAAGCATAACCCTAATGTGGGCAGCACTTAAACATCCATTGGATAGTTTAATCGATCGGACATTGAATCGTAGCAGCGATCGAGTTATTACCCTGTATTGCGGCAGCAATTAGTGATCCGTGTGTGTTTTGATAGTAATTCTACAATAACTCAGCGTATATTTCGAATTTTAACGTCGTTTCAGTGCCCAGAATCAAGTCCCAGACAACCCTATTTATACTGAAAATTTGACCCAGTCGCGTAGCGCGACTGGTCACCCCTATAGTCGTCGCGCTACGCGACGGCTTACCTAGTTTCATAGGGTAGCCCCATGTATGTGTAGGCTTGCTGAGTTGACGATTTCGTAAAATTTGATTTTGACAGATAGTTATGTGGATAATCGTAACTAGGGTTTTACCCCCCCTGAGTTTTAGGGGCCCTGATCCTGATTCTGAAAATTCTGAAAATTTTAGGGTTTGTACAGAATCTATTGGGTGTCTCAGTTAGGGTTTCCTATTGGATAAAATAATATAATAAATATGACTTTTGATACGAGTTGTTACAGTCTAAGTCTGAAAGTTTGAGTTCGTCGGAAAAGAGTCCGAGTTCACCGGTTAAAAGGGTTTACAATAAATAATTCTTGTTATCAAAATCTAATTTGAATGACGGATCAATCAAAGTGGCTTATACTTTGAATGATTCAGACAAATTATATTCTGATGAGGAATTTCCAATAAGAAGTGTAAAAACTAAAATGATCAAACAGGTTTTTAAATTGACAGAAATTGATATTTCTGAAATAAAAGATTTAAATCTTGCTGAAAAACCTAAAAAGTACACTTCAAGAGTTCAACAGAGATTGAACAAGAAAAAGGGTTACAGTTCTGGTTATGGTTATCGAAAGAAACCAAACTACAACGGTAATTTCAAAAAACAAGGTCTTGGTTTTATACCCCCAGAAAATTATAAAAATCAGAAAACTTATAAACCAAAAACAAAATTTGTTGCAGGTGGAAGTTGTGAAGATGAGCAGAAGAAACCATTCTGGAAACAGTCGAATCAAAAGTTTCTTGTTGAGGTAAAGAAGAATGTGAAGAAGTTTGCTCAAAGAGTTGACAGAAGAACTTGCTTCAAGTGTCAAAAAGTTGGACATATTGCTTGGAACTGCCAAGAGTCCACTTACACAAAATAGGAAGTTACTTCTAACTCAAAATTGAAAGAAAAACTTGTCTTTGAGAAGAAACAATCAATTGAAAAATCGAAAGTGTTTGAAAATTCAACTTCCGAAGAAGGTGAAAGTTCAAAACGTTTTTACAAAAGAAGAGTTGATTTAAACAAACAAAAATGGGTTGTAAAATTTGAAAGAAGTTCTGACAATGAATCTGATTCCATAAAATCAGAGGAGTCATGTGTTGAGAAAAAGATTGATAATTCCATTCCAGAGTTGAACGAGGAAAACTTCCCGTCATTGTCGAAAGATAATCGAAAATCAAAAGGTCGATTTGAGATATCAGGTCAATTCTTTGCTGATAAGAAAGAATTTGATGCTGAAAAGGTGTTTAATGGAAATGTTAAACATATTTTTGGAAAGATGGTTGACAGGAAAGTGAAGGATGCTCAAGAATTTTACAAATCAAAATGTTGGTGGGACAGATGTTTGCCACCAAAATCACCCAAGGTTGGTCAGGCTTGGGTGACTGCATTTTCACCATAAATTCCTGACATGCCGGAGCTCCCAGGTTGGTAAGAGTGGAGCAGGAATCGGCATCATTCTTGAAAAAGGTTTGGTTGGTAAATCTACAGGTGATATCTTTTAATTGTTAAATTTTGATTTACAAGTGATTATGGTTGGTGAGTGAACCTTTAAGTGGTTGAAGAAGGTTTTCATCTTCAAGTGGTTAATCTAGGTCATTAAGTTGAACTTGATTGGACCATACTTACAAGTGGTTAAAAATGGGGATAAATTCATATTTTGTGAAAAAAAAAATTGTAACACCCCGAAAATATAAAACTTTATAATATAATTATAAAGTGTGGAATAAACAAGAACAAACTAACTAGGAATAGGTAACCCAGTTAGATATAAGTCTTGTAATATCAAATAAATGGATGGAGAATTCCTAAATCATAAAGAAAACAATAATTGAGGGACTAGAATGGTTAAAATAGAAACTTGATTTATTAACAAATAAAATAAACCCCAAACACACACATCAGTGTGTGCCTGGGTCGATCAGAACACAGGAGCGACCAAGAGCTCCTCCCCAAACCCCAACTCTCACAAAAAATTGATCAATTGAAGGTCCAATTCAGTCCCAAATCGATTTCCAAGCACGAAATTGTGATCTCCTCTAAAAAGGGATCATAAGGTATGTAATTTCAATGCAAAATCTTCACCCAAATTTCTGAGTGAATTCATGGAATTCAAGAATTGATGTTGCATGTTAGTTGTTTTGAAAGACACAGTGACTAGGGACAAAGCCTAGTTAATTACTTGTTGAAATTTTGTTTAATTCTAGTGAATTCCATAATCACCATTGAAGGTGATAAGTGGGTTTTGTAGGAGCATGTAAAACACTAGAATTTGATTGTTTTTCTAGTATAATTTGAATTCTAGGAAGTAAATTCAGATATTGATAATGTGAAAATTGATATGAGCATGCTTAGTAGATGCTAATGTTGGCTAAATAACAAGCCATGAACATGATTATAAGCTTTGAGAAATTATGCCCTTAAGGTGTTTGTAAAAATGCCTCAAAGAAGGCTTAGAAACTGATATTTGAGCTAAAACGCATAATTGTAAGTTTCGGCAAACTATGCGATACATGCTAAGAAAAGAGTTCTAAACATGTTGAATTGAACTCTTTAGGTAAGGAATCCGGATCGTCAAGTGGACAAGCCGGTGGAGATACGCGTTTGAAGAGGATGCTTCAAAGGTACGTGACTTGTCGTCTCGTTACACTTATGTAGACAAACCTAGTCATAGATATGTTTAATATTGATATAGCGAAAATGATTGTGTTTGGTATGTCAATGAAGTGATGTAACTCACTCGACAAACCAAACGGGTCAAAATAGTTATCTAGAGATGTTGGTTGATAATATTGTTTAATTAGTCATGTATGGAATGCAAATAAAGTGATGCAATTCACTAAATAAAGAAACAAGTTAAAATAATGGTCGGGATGGTAGTGTTCGGAGTGACTTAAACGTCACTCATTAAAGTTGAGTTATAAAAGCGTGAACCATGGAATGGACGTGATACGCTAAGATTGACAAGCCCGAGAATGGGTAATTATGGTGAGAAACCAATTTAGACGAATTATATAAGTATGTAATTTGACTTGTTACATTGGGTAATTTTGATAACTAGCATATGTGTAATAGAATTGTAGAATAAAGATTTGTTGATTTAAAGTGATAGAATTCGCTAAATTGTATACTAAGTCAAGAATTGGTTGGAACCTCGTTGGTAGTCATTGTAATGGAGGATTCCGTAGATGAGCCAAACGGGTCGGATAGTCGAATAATGCGTGGATAACGCATCATAATATGGTTACTTGACCATTGTATTTGATAATAAAGGACATATTAGAATACGAGAAATTCAGTGAGTGGTTGGTTAGAATAAGAAACCCGAGAATGGGGTTTGGGCAAAACAAACAAAAAGTCAAAACACAAAGTTACAGGGGCTACCGTAAGTTACGGTACCCACCGTAACTTACGGTAGAGATCAGGAGTTTACGGTGGATTTGTACTGTGTTACGGTGACTGGTGAAATTTCATGTCTACCGTAACTTACGGTAGATACCGTAAGTTACGGTAGAGGGCATAATCCTTTGTTAAAACTTGCAATTTATGGTTAATCGAATCCGTTTTAAACGTAGTTTTGACTATGTATTATTCCTATGTACTCTAATACTAATGTTTAATGTAAACATTTCAGTTTCTAGGTATTCAAGGATTACGGATGACGGTCAAGCAAGCTTTTGAAGAACCGAACACGAACTTTTGAAGCTTCCGCATAAATTAACTCGGTTTAAACTATGTTATGATGTAAATCGTTTGCTAAACAACTTATGGATGTTTAAATTAGTCGGTAGATAACTAATGTTTGTTACCTTAGAAACTTGGTTTTGGAACAAATGTTTTAAGTTAGATATCTTTTGTATAAAAGATTATGAATTATTACTAAATTCAAATAGAAATTTTAAGGGTGTTACAAGTTGGTAATCAGAGCTTAAGGTTGTCAAGAAGTGTTCGGTTCAAGCTTGATCGATCGTCCGGTAAGAATTAATTATTTATTTCAGTAGATCTTATCCTATGTAAGTGAAAGAGATGGAAATAAATGTGCACGGGAAGAGCGCGTTAATACACTCAAACCCGGGAAGTGCACTAAATGAGAACGGTCAAAGCGAGTTACGAACTTGGCTAAACCGAAACAAACAAAGTTATGTCATAAATGAGATGTTTAATAATCGATGTAAACATTTCAGTTTCAAGACATCTGGTAAGAGCTACTTATAATTGAGATTAAACGATATGAATTATGTGAAAAGTGTATGAGAAGAGTGTATAAATACGCTCGAACCTAGGAAACACACTAAGTAAGAAAAGTAAGGCAAGATATGTACTTAACTAAATTGAAAAAGAATAACACATTACTTATGATTAAGTAAGAGTGATACAAAATTTCCGTATAATAAGATGGAAATGAATTGAATAATTATTGATTAACCATGATGGATGTTTCAGCTAAAGAAATGTCTGGAGTAACTGGAGATGATTCGACATCTCAATTGACTGAACAAATGAAAGCTAAGATTTCCGAGGCAGTCGGAAAAACTCTAGAAAATAGTCTATCACATTATATCGATAGATTACAAACCACAATCGTGCCGGTGATGGACGATATGATGGCTGAATTGAAAGACAGCATATTACAAGAAATAGAAGAAAGGAGGGTGTTGGATATGAATCCAAGTTCCGTAAAGAAATCCAAGTCTAATAAAACGCCCAAGAAAGGAGTTACAAAAAGTGTAGTACATAAGTGTAAATTTTGTGGAAAATTTCACAAGGGCACATGTGGTAAGCCAAGACATAAGAAGTCTAAATGTCTAGAGAGGCTTGGAACCAAGGACACAACCGACACAAAGTCTGATGCCCAGAAATCAAGGACAAAGTTGTTTTATATAACAGCCACAGAGGCTAAAGCTGAACCTGATGTCGCTTCAGGTATACTCTTGTAAATTAAATTTCAGTATGAATTTTTAATTATTATAAGTGCAAATAAATCGTTTGTTTTACATCAATTTATTCAATATCCTACATTCGCGTTAACGAAATTACCTATGCTTTGAGAAATAGAAATAGGTAGTAATAAAAATTCTATTGTTTATAAGAGGTGCTGAAACTGTACATTGAGCATCGAGGTAAAAGTAATCTCGATAGATATTGCAATGGGAAGGAGTGCGTGTACACTCGAACCCGGGGAATGAATAAAGTGAATAAATTTTGCGTTGGGAAGGAGTGTAATTACGCTCGAACCCGAAAATTGCAATAATAATGAATAGCGAAGGCAAGGTTATAGACTTGGCCAAACTAAATAAAAAGTGTAGAAGCATTATTTACATCAACAAACGATGTGGATAAATTTCATGCAACAATAAGGAATAACAAAATTAAATGAATTAATTTTGTTACAGTTTCAATAGGATTAAGGTTAAAGATGAGAAATTAAGACTCGAAAATTCGCTACTATGAATAATAAAGTATCAATAGACGCAAAGTTAGAAACTTGGTTATGGGTAACCATCCAAGTAACATAGTATTAATCAAATCCTTATGAAGAAGGATGATAATCACAATGATGGATGTGATTGTATAAAAGATTAGTAAAATAAACGTTATGAAAGTGTTAGAATAAGAACGGGTAAACCCCAAAAGCCGTATAACAATAGCAGTAGTTTTATCAACTAAGACTTAAGAAATGGCCTTCGGGACATTAGCAAAAGAAATAGACCTAAGGGTCGCTAACAAAAGAAAGGCAGTATTCGGATCAAATAAGTAAAATGCGTAATAATAAAGGTAAACGGAATCCGGATAACGGGAATGTATTACATTAAGGTAATGAGCCCAAGGGAAGGGATAAGAGTCAAGGTAATTAAAATTATAAACTAACAAACAAGAATGTTAAGGCACAAGGATAAAGTTTGACTATTATAAGTAATAAAGTTCATCAGAACGAGTCAAACAAAATAAAAGGAAGAATTAAGGAATTGGTGAAATAAAGGCGACGGGTTACGCTAATACCACCGAATAAATCAAAACGGAATCTTAATGCATGTCTCTAATGATGACTCTAATAATGACTTCGGTAAAATGACCGATAGATTAGTTGGACTACAGATACATGCGTAAACCAAGAGACGGTGACGCATATTAAAAGTCAAAAGACTCGGATTAGGAGCTATGACTAAAAGACGAAGAAACTTTGCAAAACAGAAATTTCGATGGTATGGTCAACTATTGCAATGCCAGACGGGCTGAATGAAGTATAATACCTAATATTTCAAGTAAGCGCAAAACGAATAATGGAAGTGCGAAATATTACTGAATCTGTGAGATAGGTCGTAAAAGAGTATGGAAAGGGAAATGTAAACCAATAAAACCGGAGTGTTAAAAATATTAAGATAAAGAACCCGGGTAACGGGTTGAAAGGAATAGGGGTGTATATTGAATGACGGTATGAGTGAAACAAACCAACGCGAAAGGGACATAAGAAGTCATAGAGTTGGAAAGATAATCCAAAAGAAAGCGGGTGTAGCCTTGGGCTACGATCGAATCAATAAAATTCGAAAATAAATTAATTTTAGGCTTAAGAAGGATGCCATGACACCATAAATGTATTTCTAAGTATACGAAAATTTCACAAGCAAATATGATGGTGATTAATCGGTCTAGCCGATGAGATCATCTAAAGTCAAAATAGTGTTGCGATTTAAATAAAACACTTGTCAATATAGGGTAGTATGGAATAAACATATTGACGAACTCATACTATTGAGTGGTCAAATGACGATTGAGACGAATAGGCAGTAAGATAAGAAACACAAGACACAAGTTAAAGTCCATGAGGACCTACATGTGGAAAATGTATGCGTTAAGGCAAACGATAACTTTTGACTAAAAGAAATAAGGTCCGAAAAACAAAGCTAAGTTAGTTTGGCCCAAACCAAAGAACTATTTAACAAAGGTTTCGAGGACGAAACCTCTTTAAGGGGGGTAGACTTGTAACACCCCGAAAATATAAAACTTTATAATATAATTATAAAGTGTGGAATAAACAAGAACAAACTAACTAGGAATAGGTAACCCAGTTAGATATAAGTCTTGTAATATCAAATAAATGGATGGAGAATTCCTAAATCATAAAGAAAACAATAATTGAGGGACTAGAATGGTTAAAATAGAAACTTGATTTATTAACAAATAAAATAAACCCCAAACACACACATCAGTGTGTGCTTGGGTCGATCAGAACACAGGAGCGACCAAGAGCTCCTCCCCAAACCCCAACTCTCACAAAAATTGATCAATTGAAGGTCCAATTCAGTCCCAAATCGATTTCCAAGCACGAAATTGTGATCTCCTCTAAAAAGGGATCATAAGGTATGTAATTTCAATGCAAAATCTTCACCCAAATTTCTGAGTGAATTCATGGAATTCAAGAATTGATGTTGCATGTTAGTTGTTTTGAAAGACATAGTGACTAGGGACAAAGCCTAGTTAATTACTTGTTGAAATTTTGTTTAATTCTAGTGAATTCCATAATCACCATTGAAGGTGATAAGTGGGTTTTGTAGGAGCATGTAAAACACTAGAATTTGATTGTTTTTCTAGTATAATTTGAATTCTAGGAAGTAAATTCAGATATTGATAATGTGAAAATTGATATGAGCATGCTTAGTAGATGCTAATGTTGGCTAAATAACAAGCCATGAACATGATTATAAGCTTTGAGAAATTATGCCCTTAAGGTGTTTGTAAAAATGCCTCAAAGAAGGCTTAGAAACTGATATTTGAGCTAAAACGCATAATTGTAAGTTTCGGCAAACTATGCGATACATGCTAAGAAAAGAGTTCTAAACATGTTGAATTGAACTCTTTAGGTAAGGAATCCGGATCGTCAAGTGGACAAGCCGGTGGAGATACGCGTTTGAAGAGGATGCTTCAAAGGTACGTGACTTGTCGTCTCGTTACACTTATGTAGACAAACCTAGTCATAGATATGTTTAATATTGATATAGCGAAAATGATTGTGTTTGGTATGTCAATGAAGTGATGTAACTCACTCGACAAACCAAACGGGTCAAAATAGTTATCTAGAGATGTTGGATGATAATATTGTTTAATTAGTCATGTATGGAATGCAAATAAAGTGATGCAATTCACTAAATAAAGAAACAAGTTAAAATAATGGTCGGGATGGTAGTGTTTGGAGTGACTTAAACGTCACTCATTAAAGTTGAGTTATAAAAGTGTGAACCATGGAATGGACGTGATACGCTAAGATTGACAAGCCCGAGAATGGGTAATTATGGTGAGAAACCAATTTAGACGAATTATGTAAGTATGTAACTTGACTTGTTACATTGGGTAATTTTGATAACTAGCATATGTGTAATAGAATTGTAGAATAAAGATTTATTGATTTAAAGTGATAGAATTCGCTAAATTGTATACTAAGTCAAGAATTGGTTGGAACCTCGTTGGTAGTCATTGTAATGGAGGATTCCGTAGATGAGCCAAACGGGTCGGATAGTCGAATAACGCGTGGATAACGCATCATAATATGGTTACTTGACCATTGTATTTGATAATAAAGGACATATTAGAATACGAGAAATTCAGTGAGTGGTTGGTTAGAATAAGAAACCCGAGAATGGAGTTTGGGCAAAACAAACAAAAAGTCAAAACACAAAGTTACAGGGGCTACCGTAAGTTACGGTACCCACCGTAACTTACGGTAGAGATCAGGAGTTTACGGTGGATCTGTACTGTGTTACGGTGACTGGTGAAATTTCATGTCTACCGTAACTTACGGTAGATACCGTAAGTTACGGTAGAGGGCAGAATCCTTTGTTAAAACTTGCAATTTATGGTTAATCGAATCCGTTTTAAACGTAGTTTTGACTATGTATTATTCCTATATACTCTAATACTAATGTTTAATGTAAACATTTCAGTTTCTAGGTATACAAAGATTACGGATGACGGTCAAGCAAGCTTTTGAAGAACCGAACACGAACTTTTGAAGCTTCCGCATAAATTAACTCGGTTTAAACTATGTTATGATGTAAATCGTTTGCTAAACAACTTATGGATGTTTAAATTAGTCGGTAGATAACTAATGTTTGTTACCTTAGAAACTTGGTTTTGGAACAAATGTTTTAAGTTAGATATCTTTTGTATAAAAGATTATGAATTATTACTAAATTCAAATAGAAATTTTAAGGGTGTTACAAAAATATACAATGTGATGAACCAAACCCCTAACCTACAAGTGGTTTGAAAATCAACAAAACTAATTTTCCGGAAAAACCACTTGATTAAAACAAACTTAAGTGTTTTGAAATCACAATGGGAAAATAGTTTGTTGTGAGGGAGAGTTCTGATTGTTTATGCCAAGTGGATGGCGAATTGAAGTGATTTGATATCAGTTGTCACTTTATTGTATAGTTTGTTTTCAAATTTCCTAAAATGTGTTTGCATTTTAGGGGGAGTAAAAATTTCAGAAAATCCAAAAACATTTGATAATTTGAAAAAGTCAAAAACATGATAAAATTCAAAATGAGTTTTGTTGTGAAATGAGGAAATGATAGTACATCAGTGGACGATCACAGCATGCTAAAGAAATGGAAAGTTAAATAGTGATAAACGGTCTCACTGATGATATGCCAGTAGGTTTTTGCACATCTAGTAGATTGTGACGAGATATAAACCTAAATTCAAACTTGCTTAATTCGTGGGTAACATCTCTCGGATATATGGGTAACCCCCGAAATCTTGTTTGAAGGACCCCTCTTTCTGAGATACTAGGTCTTTATGCTTAGTGATATCTGGGATATTATCCCGGGACTTCTGATAATGCGGAAGCAATGGCCTAGTCCCCGGAGAATACTTTACTGCTTGCTTGAAATATAGCGCCGCCCTCAGCATAAAATGACGAGACAATAAAATTGCTAATCAATGTTGTTGTAAAAAAGATCCTCTAAAGGGGACTCACCAAAAGTCGAGCCGTCATCTCTCTGCTGAACGGAAGTTCTGACCTGAGCTCTCACGGTTTCGCAATTTAACCCCTTACAGATATCATCTAGGTATACTCACCTGTAAGACTGAATATTGGGATCTGGATACGGGAGTATATTCTGAGGTGGGACACGCGAATAAGTTTAAGTGCTTAAGACATTAATCTCATATCTCGAACAGTTGAACTTTGTGTGAAAATTTAAGTGGATCAGTATACTGACAATCTAAGTGAATTGTTTAGAACTTAAAATGTATAAAGCTTAACGGTGTTGGTGATTTGTCTCAAAAACTGATATGAAACTCTTACACAAACTCACAAAAATATTGTTTGTAAATATTTCTTTACTGCATTTCATTTTAAATATCTAAAATCCAAAAAGATTTTCGGAGTGTTTTAGCATAAAATTTTGAATAATTCAAAAAGATTTTAGATGACTGATGTTGAAAAGCTGATTTTCAAAATTCCGAGTGCTAAACATGACGAACAGGTTTGGGAAAGTTTGTTTGAAGATGTTTGAAATGAAAATGATATTCATTCAAGTGGTTCATCAGTGACTTACATGATAAATCTTTTTGTTTGATACTTGAAAATGATGTATTCAGGGTTGTGTCTTCAAGTAATTAGCAAAGTTTCTAAATTTATTATATCTTATCTTTTATGAAACTTATGTTTTGGGTAGAGAATATGCAGGTGAGCAAGGTTGCGATACCTGAACATGTGAAAGCCAGACTACGATCCCAGTACAAGTTGAGGGGGAGTCTGTTAGAGAAAGAAAGTCGGAAGCTGCTAGAGCCAGCTGCTGATCCTGAAGAATACAAGAGAGAGTTACATCATCCGAGGAGGAGATTAGTTGAAGAATGTTAGAGTGATAAAGACTGAAGATTGTAAAGACTCGACACTTAAGATTCGTCAACATCTGAGGGGGAGTCTGTTGGTACATACATTTGTCGACTTCGTCTTATATCGAGTCTTGGTTATGTTGCGGATTTGATCAAGCATGATGTCATCATATTTAATGATGACATCATAAAGATGACATCATCATTGGATCTATACACAAAATACAAGACTTTCGCTTGAAACAGAATGTTATTTTGTTTGTATTTCGCTTGAACAAGTAAACTTGTAAGTTCGCTTGAATTGTCATATTGTAGTTTCAAGCGAACCAGGAAGGTTATAAATAGGATAGTGTTCTTGTCATTTGGAACAGAATTCAGATTTGATACCGAGGTGCTGCCGGTATTTCTTGTGACTGTAATCACTGTTATTTCAATATACAAGAAGGTTAAAGTGATATTCAAGCTGTTTCGAGTCTATATGTCTGTTTCTGCCTTTCGTATAGTCTAAGAACTCTTCTGTACGACTCATTCAGGTCGCGATTCGATTCTACATGAAACCAACAATCACGCAGCCTACCTACAACAACAACAACAATAACAAGAAGCACGCAAGAAAACACCATTTTAAGAAGACATTTCGCTGTAACTTCTGCAGGAAGGCCGGGCATACAGAAAAAGAATGTAGAAAGAGAAGGGAAACTAATGTATGTTACAAATGTGGAGATCCAGGTCACTTCCGTCTCTACTGCCCGAAACTATCCAAGGCATCCGAAAACGAGAATAGAAACCCAGAGGAAACTAAGGAGAACGCATAAATATTTACAACACCAGAGATAACCGCAACTTTTAGAATAAGTACCCATATATTTTCAGTATTAGTTGACTTTTGATTCCGATCAAAACTTCCTCAATAAAAAGTCTTTATTTTACTTTTATAGAGTCAATTCTCATTTGTCTCATCTCTTGACAAATTTCTATGTTATACGTGCGTTGCTTGTCATGCATGTGAATTCACTTCAAAAGTTCATTTATTCCTAAATTCTAATAAATATTTCGTTATACTCACTCTAATAATCTATGTGATTACATAACGTTGACTTTTAATAATCAAGTCAACAAATTTCTTGGAAAACTCCTTTTTCTTTTCAAAGATACTTACCAGATTTTTCGTTGAAACCATTTCTTGTCAATACATATATCCATTGTTGGAATATGTCCAAACCAAGCTCAATTATTTGAACTTGTTCACAATATACATTCAATTCAAAGTCCTATATGATGAATTGAGGTCATCATCTTCGAGGTAATCTCATTATTTGAATCATAGTAAACTTGTTTAAAGTCTTCAATTTCGATGTATCATTTGTTAAAACACGACACCTTGCGGTGACAATTCCTTGGAAACTTGGACTCCTTTCATTTTCACACTTGAGATACGAATTTATCTATTTATTGATTCATTATCCTAAACCAGTCTTAATACAATTTTGTGTTAAGATAAAGGTATCTAAATTCTTATTCCAATATACCTCCAACATTTCTTTGATCAATCCTACGATATTCAGTTATTCAATTGGACATCCTATCTTTTGAATATCCAGGTTCACTTCATTGTAATTTTCAGTTAATTTTGAAAACGGTGAATTCGTTCAGTCACCGTAATCATTGAATTCTTTCAACCACTACAACCCCTTGCGGTGTCTGTATAAATTTGTAGCTTGTGCTAATAGTAAACCCTAATCTTGTCAAATCATACGTCATTTGTTTGACTCATTATTTAAGTAGTCTTGATACAATTATGTATTAAGACCATGATACACTTAATTCTATTATATTGTCCGGTGTATCCTTGTCATTTAAATAAACTGATTTCTGGTCTGATTATTGACAAATCATTTTTCATACTTCTATCTTCAACTGAAATTATTGATTCAGAGTTCTTTTTAAACAATCAAAGTAAGTTCTTTTTTGGCATTGAATCCTATTGTTTCTACATGTCATTTCATTTCAAATTCTATGCCTATCAAATCTCTATTTTGATTTGCGAAACTTAGTCACCTTGAATAACGGACCCGAATAACCTTTAATTTAACAAATAACAAATAAAAAAAAATTCAAGGGGCATTCGCGGGGCGCGATGCCCTTGGCTCTATTCGTCGCGGGCCGCGACAGCTCAACGTCAGGAAAAGACCCGGTGCCGCCACGTGTCGATGACTCAGCAGACCTCGTTGCTGCCTTAGGGCCCTCGCGGGCCGCGTAAGTTCCTTGTCTGGCTTTCGCGGGGCGCGACAAAGTGTTGTATCAGCACTATAAATAGCCTCGATCGGATTCAGTTGAATTCGTTCAAATTTTTCATATTCTCTCTCAATATTCTGCATAGCAATTATAATACCCGGGCATTATACCACCTAAATAGCGAAGCTCTGCCTCGTTGTAAATATTATAACCCCCGCTTACGTATTAGATACGCTGCCCGATTGATCTAGTGCTCCGTAACGGCTGTCGAGGTTCTGCCCGACGTAGTCGTTGGAGTTCTGTCTCGGGGAGGGTATAACTAATGTAAATTTGGGTTATTATACTAACGCATGTGCATTGTTTAATTAATAGATTATAACCCGGAAGCCACAGGAAATTTCCTAAAATAGCAATGTGAGTAATCCTCTTTTTGTGTAAACCTTTTTCTGAGTAATCTCCTTTTTGTAAACTGTTTTTACAAAACCTTATTTATTTTAGATTGTAAATAGCAGTGATTGAGTCTTTGTAATTCTTCAATTACTGCCGGTATTATGGGGTTTTGTATACACTACTTGATAATCTTCACAATTGGACAATGGGTTAGCCAATGTGTGATATGACCATAGCCACAGATCCGGTCGAGTGGCAAGTACTGAATGAGTAATTGTGTAGATATAAACATTGTAATCGCTCTCAATAATGTAAAATGATAAAACCTGTTTTGATTAAACTGGGATTCACTCACCAGTATTTCTTGCTGATAAAATGTTTTAAACACGTGTTTTAGGTAACTTAGTAGGAAGCCAATAAAAGCCAGCTGGAGAGCACTGAAGGCTTAGAAAAGTGGCCATAAAAGTTACCTAATTAAAAAAAAGGAAAATCGTTTTCAATAATTAGGGATATTCCCTATAAATATATTACAAATGAAAATTGGTTTTTATCCTATTTATCTATTTTAAACAATTTGGTGTTTAACTCTGATAACAATATTTCCTAACTACGGTCCTGATGAAAATTTCCGGTGCCAAATTTATAAACACCGATGCCATCTGACTGGCTCGCGGCCGCCCGCTCCCGGGACAGGGGTCGGGGGCTGTGACATCATGAGCATGTGATGGCTGTTATACATCATGGAAAGTGTAAGGAATGGAAAGGTATTTTTGTTACCTTCTGCAAATCATAACTATACTATTTATTTCTGGCAATATAAAGGAAGGTATACATTAAATATCTATATACTTTTGCATGTAGGTGAATATACTGTTCAAAGTGATAAGTTTGCAACACGGATTTTTTTGAATGAAGAAATTGATGAAGTTAATGAGCTAAGGAGGAGGTAATTTCTCAATGTAATTTCTATTGTATATAGATGTTCAAGTCAAATACTTGGTTTCATGTTATTTGTATACTAATTCTAATCATTTGTGGTATTCAAAAGGCTTATACTGAAGTTTGGACAAGGGAGTGGTTCTACTTCTCAAACAGTACTATCGTCTTAGAGTGTTTTTCCATTGCATAAAAAAATTGTAACTGATGGTGTGAAGAAACCTGTTGATGAGATTAGTGAGATAGAAAAGGTTTCACATCTTTTTATATAGTTCGCTTATTTGTTTGGTTTGTCACCTGCATGTTTGTCAAACTAGAGATTACAAGTTCATATATTGTTTTTACAGAAAATGTCTTGTGTTGTGGTTGCGATAATTAAGATTGTGCAAGAAGATTATGGTTGGTTTTATGCTGTGTGTCGTAAGTGTTTCAAGAAGGTGATGGGTAAAAGTGAATACTTGCAGAATGTTGAAAATGTTTCAGATGATATTCTTCGATTGCCTGCGACTTCTTTGGTTTGTCCCAAATGTCACAGTGAATGTACATCGATCACCACAAAGTAAGCAATGATGATTATTTAACGTTATATTTATATAAGCAGCCTTCTAAGACTGATATTTGAATATAGTTTTGTAGTTTACTTAGTCATTTATGTATATTTCAGGTTCAAGGTGGAAGTCCGGGTGTAGGATGAGACTGGTAGTGTTTCTTTTGTTATGTTTGATAGAGATGTTCAGAAGCTTCTTGGATTAGCGGCGAGTGACCTAAGAGAGAGGCAGGCTAAGGCCAATGATACTGGATGTTTCCATCATGAGATATTTCGATTGGTTGATAAGAAGGCTGCTTTTAAGATTGATGTTTCAGAGTTCAATCTTAAAAATGACTATCGTGTTTATACTGTGCAAAAAACATGTGATGATCCAGTAATAATTGCTGAGTTGGTTGGTGGAGATGGTAATGGTGATGAAAATACTGATGAGGTAGCATATAAAAGTACTCTTTCAATCTATTTATTTTTCTTTTGAGTTTTAAAGACTGGATTCTGCACCTTTTTATATGATATCATATATTATGATCCTTTAGGTTACTCAAGAGGTAGCTGACGTTAAATATGTTAACCTTTCAGAATCTTCTCAGGTGTCTGCCGAACGAACTTCAAGGGTGAGTATTTATTTTTAAAGTATGTTTAGTATGTTTAAAAAGAGTTCATTATTTTATTAAATGAGATCAATAGTTGTTTTGTGATTTGTTGCAAGGATGTTGTCTCTGTTACGGCCGACTCTTCAGCCGTTGAAGTTGAAAAGGATTCTGGATCAAGTCCCAATGGAAAGCGGATGGCTCAAGATGCTGATGTTGTAAACGTTGGTGAGCTATCCACTAACGTGAGAAGAACCTGGAAGAAGCTGACTAAGATTAACAATTAGATGCTTATGAAAAAACAATTCTTATGAGAGATAAGTAGATACCACTTATTTTTGAAGAATCCTTGTGGTTTTTATTTATGTCTGTTAACTGTTGTTTTAACAAACTGTGGTTAAAAGTTTGGTTTGTAAGGGGTACAATGATGAATATGGAATGTAATGTCTACGGTTTGAATATCAAGTAAAGTTAACCTTTTGTTTGTTTTATAGTATTGTTATTATACATTATATACATTTTTTGTGATATTGATGGACTGGACAAGTAGTAGGGTTGTATATTATTGTTAGATTAATGAATGAAAATTTAATCAATTAGTTAGTGGGAAAACTGTTAGGGTCTGAGATACGTTAACATTTGTTAGAGGCTAAGCACTGTTATAGCGTGCTATCATCTGTTAACCCCTAAGAACTGTTAAAGATCTGTTAAAGGCTAAGCACTGTTATAGCGTGCTTCAACAGACCTTATGAGCTGTTGGTCATCATCTGTTAAAGATCTTATATTAAAGATCTTCTTTTAAATTGTGTAATATCTGTTGGTCCATAGCAGAACTTAGGTTCATTATACATTTGGCTTCATTAGCAGAGGTTCTCTTTAGCAGACCTTTACTTCAGCAGACTTTGTCTTAACAGACTTTTTGGTTCATCAGCAGAGTTTGTTTGGCTCATGAGCTGAGGTTGTTTGGTTTAACAGATTTTCTTTCAACAGTGGTTGTCTTCAACAGACGTTTTGGTTTGCAAAGTTTATCGAAACAGATGTTGAGTGTGTCCCTTTGGTAGGAGCAGATTTTTAAAACACTGTTATTTGTAGTTACAATTTGTATACTATTTTATTAATTTTGAGTCTTATATTTCTTTTTGTTGAGCGACCGGGAAATGTAATGGAAAATAGTAATGTTTTGATGCAAAATATAGTAATGTTTACTTGAAAATTTTAAAAAGATAAAACCACAAAGTTTTGAAAGTATATAACTTTATATACTAACACTACATAACTTCAATCTTAAGTTAGTTTTCGAACAAGAAATTTGTCCATCAAACATGTCAAGTAAAACATAAATCATTAATTGCTGAAAAGATGTTCAAAGACTAAGTCAACAAACTTCAAAGTGTATTTTATCTCCTGTTACACTTTTTTCTTCGACTATCTCAAACCGCAGCTTTTTCCCCACAGATATTCCCGTTTCATCCATGATACGCTGCCAGTTTGTATACATCACTAGATGGTTGTTGTCGTCAGGTCTTCTAGGATCTCACCTAACAACCAGTTGTACCAAAAACATCACATGACCAAATGACAGCACAGCTCTACGGTAGTCATTTAGCTGGTGTTCTCGAACAAAGTTCCTCGGTATTGCCTGTAAAAGAAAATTCTTTCTTTAGTTATTAATTCAAAACAACATAAACTGTAAGTAATAACAGATAGATCCAACATTATAAGTAAAATCAACCATATTAAAAGTAGATATGTAAATACCAAGCTGTGTGTCTCTATAACATGGTATTCAAACTGTTTTTTATAACGTGGACGCTTTTTGCGGTATTGATGATTGCTACGGCTGCAATGTTGTTTAGTCTCCCCGTGAAGTCCAATCCCGTCTTTGTTAATAACCTTCACAGTGAAGTTAAAGTCGTCTTCAGGAGTACTTCCCATCCACTGAAACAGCAGTTGGTAGTTTTCTTCAATGTCATTTTCAAAGCAAAAAGTTGTCCATCCTGGTCCCATAAAACCAGCAGCCAATCCCTTTTTGTTTTCAGGAGAGAAAACATAATACACATCAACTTTACTACTCTGCTTTGGTCCATGTACTTTTGCAACCAAGTTATCAATTTTTAGTCTCCTCTCTGACAACAGCTTCAGCATATCGTGTGGTAAATGCTAGAATTTTCATACATTTCAGAAATGTCATATTAGATTTTATATAGGATACAAAATATAAATTAGAAGTTTTTCCAACAACCCAAAAGATACACCGGCAATATATAAAAATAAGGTAGCAATTTTTAACCTGCTTGCAGTATGTTTCTTCTTCAGCATGTATCAAGCAACCATGAACATAATCTCTGTTCGAGCCATCGTTTCTAATCTTCAATCCCTCATTGTTCAAAACATTTATCTCAATTTTTATTTCCTTCAATTTTTTTTAAACACAGCTTGTCTATGTTCTTATTTCTATAAGTTTCAACAAACCAAGTCCATTCTAGCCCGTTTATCCTCTTACTTTTATAACCGATGCTCTGTACTGCAATCTTATACTTAGATCCCGTATAATCAACCAACTTTATTACTTCACACTTTCTTGGTAATTGGTTACTCATTATTCTTGGAAGTACCTATGTATATAAAATACAGAACATTTAATATATATTTAATCTTATAAATACAGTTTTTAGCATACGATTGTGATTTGAGCTAATTTGTTCTAAGAGTATAGCTTACCAATCCCTCATTTAGGTCTATCAATTCAGAGACATTGATAATTATCATAAACTCCATCTGAAAGTAAAAAAATACAATAACAATTAAATACTAAAACATAAAATCAATTGTATCTGAAAAGCATTCTATTTAAGGTAAAGTAGGACCAAACTGATATGTTGTGTACTTCAATATGGTCCCTACAACCAACAATATAAATCTAACACTGTGTAAGATCAAATTTATATTCTTGGATAATAAAAAAGTATTATATGGCAATAAAGTTTTCAAATATCCATGTTTGTGTGAACTTCAAACTTCAGTTTTTTTTCAGCAACCAAGGCTATATTCACTTACAAATCAGACAAATGAGTACTATAATCTGATTGCAGAATATTTTATCAAAATTAATATTGATAGAACAAATTTATCAACACTACATGGCAATTCATACAATAATTCTAAAACCATTCGTAAAATATGCAACCAAATATTTATGAAACAATAATATTTCAGATTCTTATTTAGATGGAATGAATCAAAATGTAACTAAATAGGTTGATGTAAATCTTATTATAAAATAAACAAAACAAGTTCATATAAGTTTATCTATTTTAACCTCAGTAGATTATAATTTTGATGTTTATATAATTTGAAATGAGAAAACTAAAAGGAACATGTCAAAGCATACCTGTAAAATACACAAGAGAACAAAAAAAATACCTGATCTAAAACTTTAAACTTCTGATCGTCAAGTCTGAAGAAGAAGAAGAAACTGTAGAGTTTTTTTCGCCGGAGAAGAAGATGTGAGATTATATTGGGATTGTTGAAAGTAAGATATTTATCTATTAACTTGTAATTGTTTATTTATTTAACTTATAATAATCTTTAATATCGGGATTTAAAAACTATTTTTAATTATATAAATATATGAATTAATAGATAAGTTTTTCTTATTCAACATTAAATTTATATACAAGCAGTGGTTGCTGCTGTGCAGAAATTGCCCCGTTTTAATATAAAAGGGGTAAAGTATAAATTTTACAAAACTTAATTTCAACCATCCAGTGTAAATATAACATCTGTATTAACTCCGTTTAATATACTTTTCTTCTCCATTATTGAATATAAGCTCCAGAAAACATATTCGGAAGTTTTCTCAAATAACTTTCTTATCAAAATCAGCAAGGTTCTATTGCATAATATAGATTACACGCTATAAAATCAAGTATTGTTTCTTTGAATTTATTGTTTGTATTATAAATGTTAGATTAGTCATTATTTGATGTTATGAGTATGTATTTGTCACTGATGGTGTTTCATCTTCTTTGTTGAAGCAAATAATAGTTGCTGTAATCCGGTGTATTTTTATCGATTAAGTACTGCGTTAACTTAAATGAAGTTACTGATAGCATTCTCTGTCACAATTTGTGCATGCATCTTCGTGATGTTGTCTTCTACATTACGATTGATAAATCAACCATATAATTTTTTGTTGATGCTCATTTGCTTAACTGTTGTGAGAGATGATGATTTTCGTTTTGTGCTTTGTTTTTATAATACCTTAAGTGTGTGATTATACAAATAGTCCGGTTAATATTTGGTACTTTTGTTTTTTAAGTGCTGATTTAGTTTAAGGGATGTTAGTGATGTCTATTTTATAATGTTGTTTGTCTATTACTTTTGTTGGATGTTGTTCATCTTTATAACTTGTAAGTTTAAATTGTTTATTGCAGATATGAATCTATCCAATCAAACACCATCCTTTTTAAAATTCCTTAATGAATATGATTTTATATTTTTGATATGTTTTTTTAACTTTCTTGCTACTATTAGGATTCTACATTAATTTTTTATGTAAGATGTTTGTTAACTACTGTCGCAGAATATACCACTTGATTTTGAGACTCTATTGTGGGGCAAGGAGGTCCCGTACGGTCGAATTGTAGAGTTACTTGATGGTGACAAATCATGGTTAGTACGAGTAAGGAAGAGAGATGATCATTGTATATTTACGGATGGATGGACAAAGTTTGTTAGAGATTGTTGTTTGAAAACCAAAGATGCTGTATTGGTAAAAGCTATTGGACGTTTGTCATTCGTTGTCTCATGTTTTAAAGAAAATGACTACGAGAACTCTTACATTTTAGCAAATATTAGACCTGAACTTGGCATGACGGTAAGCAACGATATATTATTTTGTTACTTATTATAAACATTTTTTGCTAGCTCAACAACTTGCTAACATCTGTTTTCCCTTTTAACGTCTGTTTCCTTATAATCTTAACTTCTGTTGACTAACCTTTTTAACTTCTGTTGACTAAGTCTTTTAATCTCGGTTGACTAACATCTGATATTTAAGATCTGTCCACGTTGCAACCTCTGCTGGACATAATGGATGACAGTTGTTACGAAACCTCTGTTGGATAGGCGATAGCAACAAAGGTATGTAATAGTTGATAGCCAAACAGTGGTTAGGTTGTGTGTAAATATTGTAACTACTGTTGACTAACCCTGTTGAGTGATTCTCATTTTAACTTTTGTTGACTAATCCGTTGTAACTTCTGTTGCTCATTAGTTCATATCAAATTGTACGTCTGCACTAAATATTCCTTTGCTTCTTCTATAGCTAATTGCTGATAAATTTTGGAAACAATTCTATGGTAAAAATTACGAGTATGGGATGACAACTATCTATGTTGGCAAAAGGTTTTGGAATGTGATGATGAAAGGATGGATTGATGGATGGTTAAAATTGATTGAAGAAGTTCCTATAGCAGTTGAATCTTGGTTGGTTTTCACCATGATTGCATCTAAAACGTTTGAGCTTTCCGTTTTTGCATTCCAAGACTGGAATTGAGATTTCCTTCAAGAAAGCTGATGTTGTTGTTTTGGATGATTCAGTTTATGGAGATGATGGGTTTGATTTATTGGCTGCGGTATAAAATTTTGATGATAAAATACATTGTTTGATAATATGATGGTGATAAGTAACTTTTATTATATTATGCTAATAACTTTTGAAATCTCATTTTGTAGGCTAAACACAATCAGGTTCTGGATTCCGGGGAAGTTGCTTTAGATGATGAGGATACTGGAGCTTCGGTTGGTAATTCTAAGCAGTTTACGAGTTTTGAGGATATTTTTAATGTATATATACACATGTAATATTTATATATTATTATGATTTAAAATATGGTTTCTTATATATGATCCTTCTTATAAATATAGTTTGCTGATGATGGGCTATTTGATTCAAAGATTGTGCGTCTGGTTGACGAGTCAGATGTTAAAAATGCTGTAAATTTATAATTTCCTACGCATATATTTTATTGTATAATAAGTATAAGAAGTTTTTTTTTTAAATTTTGTTGTAGCCTGAAGATCATTCTATAAAAATAGCTGATGATGTTAACGATCCTCAACTGCAGTCTAAAGATTTTCCTGTTCGTGGCATTTCTGCCTCTTCAAGTGTTGTATCTAATGTAAGCGTTTATTAGTTTTATACTGTCTACTTTATTATTATCTCAATATATTGATATTCTTCTGTATGATTGAGTCTTAAACTTCAAAGCTGAGTTGAGAAGATAGTTTGTGTTGATAAAGAAAGTTATAAATTTCAAGAATTTAGAGTTGTTATATTCTAAATTAATTTACTTAGGTTGAAAAGATGCACAAACTTCGTGGCAAGACAATTGTAGAGGATAACCAAGCTGTTGATAGACCGTGTAAAGTTCAAAAGGTTCGTTTAGTATCATCCGCTACAGAATCAGTCTTACACTTCACCACACATGCTGAAGACAGGCTTGTAAGCTTTTGCAGTCGTTGCTTTGTTTCGTTATTTCAACAATTTCAGTTATATATCAATATTTTATAAAATTCACTATTTAATTTTATGTTTTTTAGCATCTGCCATCAAAGTCATGGGTTTATTCAACGGGGTTCTAACCTAGTAAAGTATAAGAGAAATGTGGGAAAACCAAAAAGTAGATGACTCTAGTAAATGACATGTGTCACCCATTAATTTACTTTATTATAGATTATTATATTATAGATTATAGATATAGATATAGAGAGTAAGGTTATTGTAAAAAAAGATTAAAAGTGTGAGAAGTGTGAGAAATATTGTGGAGGTGACATATGTCCTAATTCTAAATTAATTCAAAAGAGTAAACAAATAATTTTATCATTGATTTAATTAATTGATAATCTTCCATAACCACCACCCTTATTTATAGGAATATGATTTTTTTAAAGATCTCTATAAAAACACTACGAATAACACTGCAACCACCATTCAGAACATATATAACATCATTCAATAATGGGTAAATTACACTTTTCGTCCTTTATGTTTGTATTGAATTGCAATGGATAGCCTTTAACTTCAATAATTACAGTCACAATCCTTTATATGGAAAACTCATTACACCTTTCGTCCTTTACCACTAACTATGTTAAATATTTTGGTTAAGTCTATTCACTTAAGGTTAATTTTGTAATTTTACCTATTTACCAAATTTAACATCCTTTTAATTGTTACCCAAAAACATGTTGACCCATCTCATCTGCGCCTCAACCTACAACACACTCTCTCTACAACTCAACAATGGCAACGTGCCACCACCACCACCCTACATTCCCCACCTACCACTACCACCCACCTCCGTCCACCCTCATCTTTCTGCTGCAATACGACTACAGTTATACAACGCATACCTGTAATTTCACGTTTAACTAGAGGAAGTTTGCAGAGTGAAAATCGTTAATTTGGGTGAATTGACGAGTTTGAAAATGTTTTTGATCAATAAAGAAGCTACGCTTTTGTCGACCATTAAGTTTACCTAGCTCATGATCACGCTATATGCCTTTGCTGATATATATATATATATATATATATGAGAAGGATCCGTTAGGAACCACCCTTTATTGCGAGAACCGCGAGAACCAATGTGAACACAACTAAAAATACCTAAAAAACACACAAATTTTTTTAATATTTTTTATAAAAAAATCGCTACTTTTAGTAGCAAACAAAAAAAAAATTGGCTACTAAAAGTAGCGATTTTAATGTAAAAAATAGTAAAAAAATTTTTTTTTTAGGTTTTTTTGGGGTTTAGTTTTTAGCATTTTAGTTTTTTTTTGGGGGGGGGGGGGTGGGGGGTTTAGGTTTCTAAGGGGTGGGGGAGGGGGGTTTAGGTTTTTGCGGGGGGGGGGGGGGGGGGGGTTAGGTTTTTTTTTGGGGGTGGTGGTTAGGTTTTTTTTAGCTATTTTAGGTTGTGTTCATATTGGTTCTCGCAATAAAGGTGGTTCTCGCATGAACCTGGTAAGGTTCATTTGAGAACCACCCTTATTGCGAGAACCGCGAGAACAATGTGAACACAAAATAAAATCTAAAAAAAAAATCAAAAAAACACTCAAATTTTTTTTTTATTTTTTTAATATATTTTAACAAAAACCATTATATTTAGTTACCAAAAAAAAACTTTTTTTTCGAGTAACAGTTATCCATGCACATGTACATATGTATCATTACTTCAACAAATTCCGTAATACGTTATCAGTAATAGACAATTGCACTTTAATTTACAATATCATCTGTAATACACTACTTTTTACATTACCAATATTCAAAATGCACATGTGTATCATTAGGTATAACCATGATATAACATGTTTTGGTACAAAAAGTTTGACATTTTGAATGGATTAGTAGGCCCATATACATGTTTTTTGGTTAGTTATATCTAGTGGTTGATGGTTTGGCTATAGTTGTTACTTTTTGATGTAATATGATGATTGGATGGTATAAATGGTGTTGATATACATGTAATATAGTCAAAATATTGGTATTGTATTATGGATGGTAGGAGGTAATGATATTGTATTATGGATGGTAGGAGATAATGATAGTGCCTTATGGATGGTATGATATATGAAAGGGAAAGTCTATTCAACGTAGTATACCAAAACACTTTATTTCATGTTGATACATATAGATGCACATGTGCATTTCTAATATTGGTAATGTAGAAAGTAGTGTATTACATATGGTAGTGTAAATGAAAGTGCAATTGTCTAATATTTGTAATGAGTTACGAAATTTGTCAAAGAAATGATACATATGCACATGTGCATGTATGTGTATTATGGATGGAATGATAGATGAAAGAGAAAGTGTATTCAAAGTAGTATACCAAAACACCTTATTTCATGTTGATACATATAGATGCACATGTGCATTTCTAATATTGTTAACGTAAAAAGTAGTGTATTACACGTGGTAGTGTAAATGAAAGTGCAATTGACTAATATTTGTAATGAATTACGGAATTTGACAAAGAAATGATACATATGCACATGTGTATGGATAATTGTTACTCGATTTTTTTTTGAATTTTTTTTATTTTTTTATTAACAAAATAGAGCGATTTTTCCAAAAAAAAAAAATAGTAAAAAAATAAAATAAAAAATTTTTTGGGTGTTTTTTAGATTTTTTTAGGAATTACTGTTTGTGTTCACACTGGTTCTCGCGGTTCTCGCAATAAAGTGTGGTTCCTAACGGATCCTTCTCCTATATATATATATATATATATATATATATATATATATATATATATATATATATATATATATTCATTCCAATAATCTACGTAAACCAGGAGATATACTAAAATAGCTTTGCAAAAACATCACTCCCAAAACTCTAACCCGAACCCGTTTACACCTCTGTCAAATCCTTCGTCCCAGCCACCGTCGCCAACCTTGGTCCCGACTTCGACTTCTTAGGCTGTGCCGTTGACGGAATCGGAGACTTCGTCACCCTCAAAGTCAGCCCACAAACCCCACCCGGCGAAATCTCAATCTCCGACACCACCGGAACAGGTAACTCCGCTAAAAAATAAGCAAAAACCCTATCACTGGTGGCGATAACCGCCGTTTGGCCTGAATACGCACCGGTAAACATTGCCGGAAAGATAAAGAAGAAACCTGTACGTGTATACATGGACGGTTGTTTTGACATGATGCATTATGGTCACTGTAACGCACTCCGGCAAGCACGAGCATTAGGAGATCAGTTGATTGTTGGCGTTGTTAGCGATGCTGAAATCACTGCTAATAAAGGTCCTTCGGTTACACCTCTAAGGTTGATTCTCGGTTCTAATTTCATTTTTCAGTTGTGTTTTCAGTGTTTTCTAAAGAGAGTTGAGAAAGGTAAAGTTAGAGAGAGAAAGGGAAGAGGGTTGAGAGAGAGTTCAGATATGAGTTTTATTTTTTTATAAGTTAAAAATTCCTTTTGTTTTAAATAAAGGTGTGAAAAGACATAAATGTCCTCATATGGGTTCATGTTACATCTTTTAATGTTTAAAATTAACTGGGTTAGTGCTAAAAGACCTAGGGTGTAATGAGTTTTGCAAATAAAGGATTGTAACTGTAATTATTGAAGTTAAAGGCTATCCATTGCAATCTGATACAAACATAAAGGAAGAAAAGTGTAATTTACCCTTCAGTAATTATATAACATCATTCAATAAGTATATAACACCATTTTAAAGATCTCTATAAAAATACTACGAATAACACTGCAATCACCATTCAGCACATATATAACACCATTCAATAATTGTATAACACCATTCAATAATTATACAATATCATTCAATAAGTATATAACACTATTAAATACACTACAAAACACCATTCAACAGTTCATAACACAGTAATAAGTACATAACACTACAAAATAATATGTAACACTACAAATCACTATAAAACACTATGAATACTATATAACACCATAATACCCTATTATAACTCTGTATAACACTACAACCCCATTGTTCCACTACCGGCACCACCATTGCCGCCCGTCGTCATGGGGAGGTGGCCGACGCCGCTTCTCTACAGTCTCTCTTCTCATTCTCTCGCTCGAACCCAAACCCGACACCACCTTGCCGGATAACTTTCTCTCGCTCGAACCCAACCACCCAACACCCACCTGAGAGAGACGAACCTGATGTGTTGGTCGATGTCGGAGATACCTGGTGCGACGATGTTGGAGAAGAAGATGATACGGATATGTAACGATTCTGGAGAAGAAGATGATGTCTGGAGAAGAAGATCGAGATCTGGATCTTTATTATTTTTTACTGATTCGCGAAATTGTAAGGATTTGCTTTACAATTTCATATTTTCAAATGGATAAAAAGACTCTATTACCCCTATAATTTTCATATCAGTCCAAAATAATAAAACACAATTTACAATTTGGTCCCTAAAACCCCCAAAAAACCTAAAAAAAACCTAACCCCCCCAAAACCTAAACCCCCCTCCCCCACCCCCCAAAAACCTAAACCCCCCCACCCCCCCCTTCAAGCTAAAATGCTAAAAACTAAACCCCCAAAAAACCTAAAAAAATAAAAAAAAATCTAAAATTTTTTTTTTAAATATTTTTTATGCTCAAATCACTACTTTTAGTGGCAGAAAAAAATATTTTTTAAATTTTTTTTGGCTTCGAAAAGTATCGATTTTTATATAAAAAATATTAAATTTTTTTGTGTGTGATTTTTAGCTATTTTTTGTTGTGTTCACATTGGTTCTCGCGGTTCTCGCAATAAGAGGTGGTTCTCGCATGATCTTCTCCCTATATATATATATATATATATAGGGTAGGGCTATATAGAAAACCTTATCTATATAAAAAACCCTAGAAAACCCAACCTCCCGACATTTTTTTTTTGAAAAAAATAACACATGTTATATACATGTTTTTAAGAGTTTTGGGCCAAAAAAATCAAAAAAGCGCCGAAGGGATAATTTAAAAAAAAAAAAAAATTTCAGCAATTTATGTCTTTTGGTGCCTAACACATGTTAGGCACTGAAATTTGTTTATTTTTAAAAAAAAAATCCTTTCGGCGCTTTTTTGTTTTTTTGGCCCAAAACACTCTAAAACATGTATATTACATGTGTTATTTTTTTCAAAAAAAAAAAAAAAAGTCGGGAGGTTGGGTAAAAATGGGGGGAGATTTGGGTTTCCAGAGTTTTCTACCTAAATAGGGTTTTCTGTCTAGCATTGTCCTATATATATATATATATATATATATATATATATATATATGTTGTTGACGAAGGCTCATGAATAGTAACTTTATTCTTATAATAATATATATAGTTTTTTATTATTCTATTATTTAATATTATAATAGTATATTAACTTTCAATTTATCATATTTTTATATTATTATTTTAGTTTTGCAAAACCATATTTTCATTTATTATTTATTTTTTAATTTATTTTTTCTCTTTAAATCATATTTCTATTTTCGATTCGTTTGATATTTCTTTAATAACTTATGTTCGATAATTTTTTTTCTAAGACCATAAACAATGATTTCATTTTTATAATAATATGTAGTTTTTAATCTTTTATTATTTGATATTATAATAGTTTATTATTATATTTACTTTTAAGTTTTAACATACCTTTTGTTTTATTTTACTTTTTTAAAACTATATTTCTTTTATCATTTATTTTTTGCTTTTAGTAATTCATTTTCTTTTTTAATCATATTTCCATTATCAATTAATTTCAAATTTCTCTAACAAGTTACGTTTGTTAATTTTTTTTCTAAAAACTTTGGTACGAGTTGTGTTTAATTATTTCCCTCTACATTCCGGTATAAGTTTTGTTAAAATGAAATTGTATTCAAATAGAGTATTTATTTGGTGTCGTAAAACACTATGATGATAAACTAAATCGATTCTGACAGTTTACCTTTCTAAACAGCATGCTTCAATTTCAAATAACGTTTGTTTTACATTGTCATTTGCTTCGTTTCGCTGCAACGCACGACTTCAACGAATCTAGTATTATATTAACGATAATATATTTTAGCAATATAAATAGCGAATAATTATTATAACATTAATTAATATTAATTTTAATTAATATTATATTAGAGAACGTGAAATATTAATTTATGTAATGTTTTATAAATATTCTTTTAATTTAATTTTTACTAATATGTTAATTATCGTATGGGTATTATGTTTATCAAATAATATTAGTAAATATATTAACGAAAATGTTTCTTATAATTTTTATTTTATTTTAATCTATTACAAACATAGACAGCTTGAATGACATTTGAATTTTTGTTCAGATTGAAATAAAACTTCTTTAAAACAAGTTGCACATTTACATTTACACTGTATAATATTTGTATAATACTAGTTTTTGCCTCGCCTGCGTTGCGGGGAAGTAAGCCGAAAATTTCTCTCTTATAACATGTATGTCTGTGTTTCGGTTAATTGTACATATTATTCATAACACGATCTAAAAAAAATTACATCGAGTCAACCAATTAAAACAAAAACACTACCATACTTTTACTAAAAAATAACTAAAACGATGGAAAAACTATAATTTTAAACTGGGAGCAAAGTTGTAATTTTTCAGGACAAATGAGCATGTACCAGGCATGCCTGGACGAATAAAAATTACACCTATGCCCGCCCGCGTTGCGGGGCGTTAAATCAAATATTTCTTAGTTTCATAACATATATGCATGTATTTAGGTTATTTGTACATACTACTTATAACACGATCTAAAAAAATATATCGAGATAACCAATTAAACGAATACAGTACCATAGTTTTGCTAAAAAAATTAAAACAATAACAGGTCTGTAATTTTGAGCTGGGGTAAAATACTAATTTGTCAGGAAAAATGAGCGAGTGTTAGACAACTGCATGACACAATAAACGTTACATTGAATCAACCAAAGTACTATAGTTTTGCAAAAAAAAAAAAAAAAAAAAGTAAAACGATGGCAAGATCATAATTTTTAACTGGGGAGAAATCGTAATTTTTGAAATGGGAGCAAAATCATAATTTTGAACAGAGGGCAAAATCGTAAAAATATTTTGAACTGGGGGCGAAATCATAATTTTAAACTGAGAGCAAAATTATAATTTTGAGTTATGGGGAAAACATAATTTTTTTTTGAACTGTGGGCAAAAACGTAAATTTGAGTTGGGAGCAAAATCGTAATTTTGAGCTAAGAGCAAAAACACATTTTTATTTGAACGGGGGCGAAAGCGTAATTTTAGATGGGGGGCGAAACCGTAAATTTAAACTGGAAATAGAATTAGAAATGAGTTTTTGAACTGAGGGCAAAAGCGTAAATTTTAAGCCAAGGCAAAAATATAATTTTATTTTGAATTAATAGTTCAGACTGTTTGTTTCACGAGCAGATGTCTGAATGGTTCAGACATTTGCCTCTGAATGCATTGGCGCAACTTAGGCATAGCCGGAGGGGGCGCCCTCCCCCCCCCCCCCCCCGAATTTTTCGATGCGTAGTATTATGAATAGTACTTTCGTATAGAAATTTTTTAGGTATATACGTTCCCCCCTCTCCCCGGTTTCAGAAAATTTGTGGGGGGGGGGGGGGGGAAGCTTCGCCAATGTCTGAATGGTTAAGATTTATACAAAGTCTGAATGGTTAAGACCTCTAATCTGAAATTGGTCAGGCATTTACCTTTGAACAGTTAAACATTATACATGCTCTTAATGGTTCAGACATCTTTCTGGTTCAGCACTTAGACCTCTTACTGATTCTTCACTTAATCATTTAGATGTTGCCAAACAACCCCACCCCTTGCACTTCATGCAAGTCAATATGGAGTTTGAAGGATATAATCTGAACAAATGTGCAAATCAGCTGTTAGTGGGATTGGATTTTTTTATTTGTGAAGACAATTATTAGTTCGTGAGGGTACCTAGTCATGAGCTATTTTGAATTTATCTAGTAATTCTTATCTATATCACATAGGTGATAAGTCCCCACCAAGTTAAGCATATGGTTTATTTTTTGTAAACCAATTGGAATAATATGGATTTGTATTTTGATATACTTAGACTATCCACCATAAGGAACCTCAAGAACATTTTAAACCGTGTCTAATCAACTATTAATTAAAACACCCATTTTTTTAAAAAACCATCCAAAACCTACGTAATATTGTGTTGGTACTCGTACACATGTTTTTGAATTTTTAATCAAGCGAAAGCGTGTACAAGAACTGATCCAAATGAAACGTCGGATCACCCACCATGAGTCTAAATGCATAACAAAAATTATAAAAACAAATAAAACCAACCACAGAAATTATCGAAAACAAACCTTTTCGTAGAGACAACTAACCAAGCTAGTAACACCTCACTTAATCAACCCTTTAACCCCCTTTGGTGTTTACCATTCACGTTAATCTTTTTTTTAAAGGTGTGAATTATTCGCGAATGTCGGGAGGTCTAGCATACGTTGTCTTAATTGGATTCGCATTAGAGATCCCCCTCGCATAATAGATCCCCAATTTAAACCCCTCAATGAAAACCTTTATCACCCAGACTTGAAGTTGACACCTAGAGAGGAAAAATTCACCGAAACCCACCATAGGTAGGACTTAAATACCCATAACCACTACTAAAGCATCAGTGATGGTTACTCACATTAATCTAAGAACACTTGGATTTGTTATTCGTTGAAACAGTGGCGGAACCACAGGGGGGTCAGGAGGGTCCGTTGACCCTCCGGCCGGCCAAATTCTATGCTAATCTGTATAAGCAGCGATTTTTTTTTTGTCATTTTGCCGCTTTGACCCTTGAACATGTATCTGTAGAGAAGTTAAAGTGATGAAAATCTGATGTAAACAAGACTTTTGTTGTTTTCCGGTGGCCACCGACGAACTGTGTGCGGTGAGGAGAATTAACATGAAGAAGATGAGAATAAATGATTATTGAGTCAATATTAAATACCTAAAAGGACAAAGCAAATATTTTATTAATATTTTGACCAATAGACTTATGAAATTGTTAGGGACCCATGCTTTACCCTCTTATTTAAATAAAAACTCATTTTCTCCTATCTGTTATATTTATTGGTTTAAAAAGAAAGAAAAACTAAAATTTTTTCTTTGTTATTTGATTATATATTTTTATTAAGTTATGATTTAACTTTCTTTAGCATCTTATTAATATAATTTTTGTCACAATTTTTTTTATCTTGGATAAAAATATATTTAACTACAAACTATAGTTTTTCCATGATAAAGATATATTTTTAGAAAAATAATTAAAGTAAAAAACTCGTATAAGTATCTCTAGCATTTTATTTTTCAATAAAATTTCTATAGCATATATATTTCATTTATAAAGAAAATAACTTTAAAAAAACTCACACCGAACATAAGGGGTATCAAGTTTATTAGACAAAAATTATACAAACAATATAAAAGTTCAGCGATTAATTCATACATCTAACGAATGTAAGAAAATATATTACGACACCCAGCTGAAAAGTTCTGGTTCCGCCATTGCGTTCAAATATTGCATGCCCCAACCTAATGAAGTCAAACCCAGATTTTAGCCACACAGCGTTGGGCTATTTTTTTTTTGAACGGTGACTTTCTTATGAGTGACCCATTGTCACTGAACCCCGTCGAAGACGGTATTCCCCAGCCAAGATCTGCCGACGATGTTCTATCGGGCCCCGTACGGTATCAGGATGGACCATTCAGGTTGGGTTTGGTTTATTCTTGGGACAAATTTAAAAAAGAAACACGTGCATGCGTATATATCTCTTGTGGACTTTGATGACGAAGGCCCGGTTCGCATGCAACACCATCTAGTCATCTTTTAAAATATAATATAAATTTTCAAAGAAGACTGCGGCAGTCTATCTTTTAAAATATAACATATAATTTTCCAAAGAAGACTGTGGCAGTCTATACTGTATGTCATGTCAAATGGCCATTATCAATCTAGAACTACAAATTTGTCAAAATAAACTTTTCACTATTTTGATACATCATTATATTATATATATATCGTTTTCGAGCAACGATGAATAGTAACTTTAAATTTATAATAATATATAGTTTTTTAATATTTATTAGTTTAATATTATAGTACTTTATTATTATATTTACTTTTAACATATTTTTTCTAACAATATTTTCATTTTTCATTTACTTTTTATTTTTCATAATTCTTTTTTTATGCTTTTCAAAAGATATTGTCTTAATCAGTTAATTAATTTAATAATATTTTTTAATAACTTTTGTACGCTAATTTAAAAAATTATATATATGTTGTTGTCGAGCAACGATGAATAGTAACTTTAAATTTATAATAATATATAGTTTTTTTAATATTTATTATTTTAATATTATAGTACTTTATTATTATATTTACTTTTAACATATTTTTTCTAACAATATTTTCATTTATCATTTACTTTTTATTTTTCATAATTCTTTTTTTTTTTATGTTTTTCAAAAGATATTTCATTAATCAATTAATTAATTTAATATTTTTTAATAACTTTCGTACGCTAATTTAAAAAAAAAACTTAAGTATGCTTATTTTTCCACTTGAAATATAAATTCCAATATAAGTATTGTTAAAATGAAGTTGTATTCAGAATAGATTATTTATTTTGTATCGTTTTTTACTATATAATGATAAACTAAACCGATTCTGCTGGTTAGACTTTTGAAACAATATGCTATATTTCAAATAACGTTTGTTTAACATTATCATTTGCTCCGTTTCGCCGCAACGCGCGACATCAATAAGACCTAGTTCATGTTTATATTGCAAAATTAACTTTTGAGATTATATTATAATATAAATACATTTTTAAATACATCAAATATTAATATGGTGATGATGATATGTATGTTATTTATCAATATTTAATATATTATATAGGCTTTAAAAAAATAAAATTATAAAGGAAAGTAAAAATTACATATACATGAAAATCCCAACGGGTATACCCGATACCCGCAGGTATGCGCGATACCAGATTAGTAAATACCCGCCAAATACCCAACGGGTAATGGGACGAGTACAAGACAAGATTTTACAACGATATGAGATTAGCCATACCATACCCATACCTGCTTGGCCCATTGCCATCCCTGGTCGGTATCGATTCAGTTCGTTACGGTAGTGGCACTAGGTTTAGCAATCGAAAGTGAAAACGAAAAAAATACTAGAGAAAGTAAAGTCGTGATATGCTCAAAACAATATTGACACGTGTTCGTACAAACAAATATAGATGGTGTTTCTGATAATACCCAAAGTTGGTGCCAAGGTTGGTATAGGTTCTGTACGTCACCGCATCGTTACGGGCAATCACTACAGCTTACGATACCAAAAAGATAGTCTACTTTGAATAGAACTTCGTTTCCAACAAAATTCATGCCGTAACCGATTGTCAAGAAAAAAAATTAAACACACCTACGTATTCAACTTAAAAAAGGTTAACGAACACATGTTATTTCTGAAAAATCAAATTTATATGAGAACTAGTGTTAAACCCCGCGTTGCGGGTGCGGGAGTCGCAAAGTCGTGCTTAGTAGTAACTAATGACGGTTAAAACCGGGAAAAACGTAAAACTAAAACACGACTTTATATCGGCACGTGACGTAACACGTAGACAAAGCCAAATTTGAACTTATACAATGGGCTTGTGTAAATCGTAGACAAACTCGAATTTATACAGAGAAAGCTTTAACTTAAATACCCAAAATAAAAGACAAAACTTAGAGGGATTAAAAGTAAAATATACTATACCTGAAAATATAAACCACTCACAATAAAAAAATAACTAAAGTAAAAAATGAATCACTAAATACAAATGATTCTCATGATGATGAAAAGTAAATTGCATATTTGTAAATGAGTTTCAATTGAATAAAAAAAGAATAATAATAAATACAAACCATTCTCATGTTGATGAAAAGTAAAGAAATGACATATTTGTAAATGAGTATGAATTGAAGGTTATTCTTATTACTGTAGATAAGAGCTACATCAATTGTATATATATAATAATTATACAATGGGCTTGTGTAAATCGTAGACAAACTCGAATTTATACAGAGAAAGCTTTAACTTAAATACCCAAAATAAAAGACAAAACTTAGAGGGATTAAAAGTAAAATATACTATACCTGAAAATATAAACCACTCACAATAAAAAAATAACTAAAGTAAAAAATGAATCACTAAATACAAATGATTCTCATGATGATGAAAAGTAAATTGCATATTTGTAAATGAGTTTCAATTGAATAAAAAAAGAATAATAATAAATACAAACCATTCTCATGTTGATGAAAAGTAAAGAAATGGCATATTTGTAAATGAGTATGAATTGAAGGTTATTCTTATTACTGTAGATAAGAGCTACATCAATTGTATATATATAATAATTAGTAGTATATAATAATGTTTGAGGATGATGTTGAGTACACAAATTTCTCTTTTGGCAAACTTTTTCATCAACACTAACCGTTTGGACCAAGGACAGGTAAATCAGTTAAAACTCCTAACAGTTTTGTTGGTTCGCCTTGTTTAAAATTTGGCAACCGAGTGATTTGGCTATCGGTTCGATGCACGCAACGGGTAATTTCGGCTGGAGTAACGGTATATGAATAACTTTGATCCATGCTGTTGGTTTGACAGTCTAGCGAAGTTGAGATTTTGGTCGGTTTGTTGTTTTCAACTGGTTAAACTCTTGATATGATTCAAATTAGTTGTTTTATAATTATCAAATCTTAAAGGTTGGAAAAAGAATTAATATAAACCCATCTAGAATGACTAATCAGATCCTGGTGTATATAAATATCAGAAAATGTCATTATAAAGTTATACCATCATGTCTAACAAAAAGATGCATTAGCTTTTGAGGTACATAGGAATCCACCAAAAGGAGAATCTAACGGAGATGCACATTTACCTGATCCTTTATTTTGTTGTATTTCTTCCGCAAGCGACACTAATCACCGGAAGCTTGAGTACGGTACCAGAACTCGTCGGATCAACTGGAATCGGTGCCATTCTTGACCAAACTTCTAGGTCCGGCAAAGAGGCCAAGGTGGCGATCGAGCTAGCAATACAAGATTTGAACATCAAAACTAGTAAGCATTGGGTTCTGCATCTTCAAAACTCTAGAAACAAACCTGTCCGTGCAGCTATAGCAGGTAAATCATTCACTTTTAGGAGAATATGTCTTTATTATATCAAATCTCCCTTGACCCGTTTCTTTACATGTTCATCTACTATTCTGTGACATTTTCCCTTCAAAATCATAATCAAGTCCTAAATCCAAACATAACTTTGATATGGAAATTCATAATCATTCTAGAAAGAATTCAAAATAATTGAAAAACTATATTGGTGGATATTATGTTCTGTGTATTGAATAACTAAAAACCAAGTGACCCTGTCTATTTAAAAATGTCAATAACTTCACACTATTCAAACTAGATAAAATAATAATTAAAGTAAACTATCATTTTGGCCCCTGAGGTTTGGTTACTTTTAATACTTTAGTCCAAAACTCAAACCTTTTGAATTTGAGTCCCCGTAGTTTCAGTTTTATTGCCATTTTGGTCCAAAAATAAAATCAGCTCAGATGTCCTTTTTCTCAGGGGAAAAATGGTCATTATTAGTTTTATTATAACAATTATTAATTAAAATAATAAAATTAAATATTTTGTCCTTTTCCCCCAAACATCATCTTCTTGAAACCCACCCTCTACCCCTTTCTTCTTCATCTCTCATCAAACCACTAGCACCACCGTCACATCTGCCCAGATTCCGGCGAACCTGTAACTTCCGGCACCTCATAAATTCACTGCATTTACAGGTGGATGGCAGTAGGTGCACCTTTGTTACCGATATTGATAGAAATCTGCTTCTTGATACCCTTTTTCTTTTCACCGTTAATCTTCGATTTCAGATTGAAATTCACTGCGTTTTCAGGCGGGTTCGAAACCCGACAACATGCAGAACCACCATTTTCCTAACAACAACTGTCATCCTCCACCGGTGATTCATCTTCTATGCTTCTTTCCATGTTGTCATCACCGTTTGCTGTAACCCTTGTTCTTGAGCTTTCATTTGGTATTGTTCTGATAACCCCATTTGCCCCTAGGGAAAGTAGACTCTTTTAACAATTATCCATGATCTTAATCATTTAAAAGATCGATAAATCATCGATCTGTCACTTGGAATGCATCAGTTTGTCTATCTATACCCAACTAGGCAACTACATAGAGTACAAAAACAACAATCCAGATATGTATCGCTTCACATGGTCATCACATTTCTTTGTCTATTTACCCATGTTCATATGTATAGTACACAATTGAATGATTACTAATAAAATCGCTATCAGCCTAACTATAACTAATTCTAATCGTAACTCCAAAACACACCGAAATAGAACATAATTACCTCCAAAGGCGGTCTACAATTTCACCTTTCTCAGTGTGTTGATCAAACAACATGGGTACATCATCAGGCATAACATATCCATACCTGTAAAAAAGATTATAACCCATTAAGTTTCACCGGAATCTGGGCAGATGTGACGATGGTGCTGGTGGTTTGATGAGAGATGAAGAAGAAAGGGGTAGAGGGTGGGTTTAGAGAAGATGATGTTTGGGGGAAAAAGACAAAATATTTAATTCTATTATTTTAATTAATAATTATTATAATAAAACTTATAATGACCATTTTGCTCCTAAGGAAAAGGACAAAATATCAGGATTTTATTTGAGAAGTCTGAGCTGATTTTACTTTTGGACCAAAATGGCAATAAAACTGAAATCACAGAGACCCAGATTCAAAAGATTTGAGTTTTGGACCTAAAGTGGCAAAAGTGACCAAACCTCATGGAGCAAAATGATAGTTTACTCTAATAATTAACAAACAAACTTGATTGTGTCGCCCAGACTTGATCTTTGATCTCTAGAACGATGAAAAACAATGAAATAAAACAGAACTTCTATATAATCTTGAATGTTTGAGAGTACATGGATGAATTACAAATGAGATTCTAAGCCTATTTATACTAATCGAATAGATGCTTTTGAACCACCGCGTCTCCCCCCTAATCGACGTGCTTGTTGAAGAGTCTGATGTTTTGCCGCCCTTTGTGAATCGATGCGTCTCCAGGGGATGTCGATTCCCTTATGATGTAGGTTATAATCTTTCGTTTTGTCGCTTTCGGTTCTTGCACTAATTTAACTAATCTATTTACAACATAAACTAACTATCAACTAATTACACAACAACCCTCGAACTTAAGGATCTGAGAGATTTGTTCTTTTTTCACCCCCTAATCATGAACATCCTTGAGTTGTTGTAAGTCTTGAACTCCGAGCAATTCTCGCATTGTAGCAAACTTGACACTTGCTAATGCCTTTGTGAATATATCTGCTCTTTGTAGTTCACCATTGATGTGTTCCACATTCATGTGTTCATTATCCACGCATTCTCTTATAAAATGATAGCACGTGTCTATGTGCTTGCTCCTTCCATGAAAGACTGGATTCTTCATGAGTGCTATTGCAGAAATGTTATCCACACTTAGTGTTATCTTCTCTTCTTTCTAGCCTGTAACTTCACTTAATAACCTGTTAAGCCATAGTGCTTGTCATGCTGCTATAGTGGGTGCCGTGAAATCTGATTCACATGACGAAAGTGCCATTGTTTGTTATTTTGTGTGCACCAGGTTATAGGTGATTCTCCAAAGTAAAATACCATACTAGTTGTACCTTTTCCTTGGACTGTGTTAACGCCATAACTACTATCACTATAAGTGTGATCTTACATCCTCCTTGCTTCTTGTAGATGATTCTACACTCCTTAGTTCCTTTAATGTAACATATTACTTACTTGACTACCTTCAAGTGATGCTCATTTGGTTCTTGCATGAATCTGCTAAGCAAACTGACCGAGTAACATAGATCTCGCCTTGTATACAACAAGTACTTGAGAGAACCAGTCAAGCTTCAGTAAGGTGTGGCATTTAGTAATTCTCCCTCTTCAGTCTTTGTTAATTGTGTTCCTGAATTCATATGAATCTTTGTTTCGTTGCAGTTCAACATATCAACATCTTTGAGTAACTTTTTTATATACCTTATCTGTTTATAGCTATCTCACCCCCTGTTTGAGTGACTTCTATTCCCAGATAGTATGCTAGCAATCCAATATTGCTCATTTCAAACTTCTTCTACATCTAAGACTTGAAGATATCTATTTTCCTCTTTGGAGTTCCAGTGACTATCAAATCATCAAGATAGACTCCAACAATTAGTTTTGAAGTCTTATATGTCCTTGTATAGTTGCATGTTCTAAAGTGCACTTCTTGAAGTTAAGTGACTTTAGAGTTTGATCTAACTTCGTGTTCCAAGCACGTGGTGCTTGCTTCAATCCATACAGAGCTTTTGATAGTTTGGAAACCTTTCCTTCATTTCCTAGCTTTATGAATCCTTTCGGTTGTGACACATAGACCTCCTGTTTGAGATTTTTATGCAAAAATGCAGACTTGACATCTAAGTGATGTACCTCCCAACCTTGGTATGCTGTTAAAGCCAACATTAGACAAAATATCTCGATGCGTGCCACTGGTTCAAATACTTCATCAAAATCTATCCCGTGTTGTTGAACGTAACCTTTTGCTACCAATCTTGCTTTGTTGGACGGACTGTCTTGAATACCCACTTTAATCCTATTGCCTTGTGATCTCTTGGAAAATTTGTCAACCTCCAAGTGTTACTCTTGTTTATTGAGTCTAACGCAACCTTCATTGCCTCAATCCATTTGCTATCAATAGATGCTTCCTTGTAATTCCTTGGCTCTTCTTCAACAACCAAAATTTATATGGGTCTACTTGAGTTTTCTCTGTCTCATCATATAATTCATCAAGACTTCTTAGTTGTACAGGAGTGTCACTAATACTCTTGGTTGTACTTTCAGATATAGATGAACCTCTACTTGTTGATAAGCTGCTAGATCGTCATGATGACTTCAGAGTGCACGAATATGCTGGCGGAGTTATGTAGGAGTCTGGATTGTTTTCTAATTGATCTACTCCTGCATCTTCATGGGGTGGCCCAATATTATCAGGGCTACTTGGTGCGCTTTTTTCTAACTCTGGTGAGTCGTCATTTTCTTGAAAGACAAAGTTTGTCCATTCGGGATTTCCTGAATCTACCCCTTCCATGCAAGTATGCGGTTCCATGGTTGACCTTCCATGAACTTTACATCTCTACTAACACATATCTTGTTCTTTGCTGGATCATATAATCTAACGCCTTTGATCCTTCTTCTATTCCAAGATATACCATAGGCATGCTACTATCATCTAACTTCCTGAGTTGGAGTGGCAATACCTTAGTGTATGCCGTGCAACTATTTGACTTTCTTCCTTTCAATGCTTCATATGGTGTCTTGTTTACCAAGGCTTTCGTTGGAACCCTGTTTATTACGTATATTGAATGTCGTACCGCTTCACCACAAAAATTTTGTGGCATGTTCATTGCGTTTTTAACATACTGCGACTAGTGGATAACATCGTCCTGTTTCTTCTCTCTACTACTCCATTTTGTTGTGGGGATGATCGCGCGGTAAGCTGCCTTGCTTTGTCGTTATCCTTACAGTACTGGTTGAATTCATTCTATGTGAATTCTCCTCCCCTGTTTGTCCTTAGCATCTTTAACTTGGTTTGTGTCTCTATTTCCACCTTTTTTTTGAACTCTTTGAAAGTTTCAGATGCTTGATCTTTGGAAGTGAGTAGATATGCCCACATGTAGCGAGTGCAATCGTTTACAAGTAGGAATATGTACTTCTTCCCTGCATGTGTTAGTGGGGATAGGATCACATAGATCTCCATTGACTAAAAAGATCTTAATTTTTCCTGATTTAGAAATGGTGCCCTACTATGTTTCCATAATAAGCATGCATCAAAAATTTGACCAACGTGACTTATTTGAGGAATTCGTTGTACCAATTTTGTTTTGAGTAATTTATTTAATAGCATCAAAGTGTAAATGGCCCAACCTTGCGTGCCATAACCATGCTAAATCTTCAGTGTTTGAGAGCAGGCAGATTGGCTTGCCAATATTCAATTTAACCTAGCTTGTATAACCTTTTCTTCATTTTCCGAACTCGTATTAGTAACTTTCTATTTCGATCATGAAGTGTTAGTAGATCTCCGTCCATAATCATTTTCCAAACAATTTTTGTGAGTGGTCCAAGGCTTAATATGTTGCTTTTCAGACTTGGAATGCAATAGACTTTAGAAATAATCCTTTGTTCTTGATTATGACATTCAAGAAGTATTGAACATGTCCCTTTAATCTCTACATGCGACCAATCACCAAAATGTACTTGTCTAGCCACTTTTTCATCCAATTCTCTAAAGTGACCTCGTACACTTGTCATATGATTACTTGCTCCATTGTTTAAGTACCATAGACTTTCGTCTTTTATGGCATACCTTGTTGGTTTTTTGGGTTCTTCATTTAGTAAAACTTCTTTCTGAACATCATTGTCTTCTCTAATTGTCATCAAGAAAGTTGGTACTTCATCTTCTTCCACAAGATTTGAATTTTCTTATACAATTTCCTTCTAAGGATAGTCCCTCTTAAAGTGTCTAAACTTTTGACACTTGAAACACCAGATCTTGCTTGGGTCTATTTGGTTCCTTGCAAACTTTCTCCAATTCTTAAAATTTCCACCTCTAAGCCTGTATGAAGATCTTGTCTTTATTGTCTCGCCATTTTCCACATGGTTGGTTGAACCTGCCACGCTCGTGGTTTCCAAACTTCCTTTCTCTGCCCGAATTGTTGTCTTGATGTGTAAACAACAATCTGTGTTGACTATCTCCTCGGCTTCATTTCTTTAACCTAAATCTCTCTTCGTAAGTCTTTAGTCTTCCAACTACTTCTTCTAGTGTCATTGTATCCAGATCGGAGTATTGTTATGTAGAGGCTACAACTTGAGTGAATCTATTTGGTATATCATTTAAAAGTTTATGTACCCGAATAGACAGATTCAATGTTGTTCAAAATTCACTTGCTCTTGTAATAATCTTGTTCATCTTTGCAGAGAACGAATCCACAGTGTCGTCTTCCTTCATTTGCAATAACTCAAATTCTAACAAGAGTGTATGGAAACAAGCCTTTTGTACTCAATCAACACCAACGTGACTTGTTTTCAACTGATATTGCTTGGAACAAATATATGATTGCTGAATTGACTTTCTTTACATCTGGTTGTGTATTTTCTGACAGTTCAATCGTTTCCTAAAGTCCATTCACTTGAAATATTGTCTCGATGCAAATTGCCCAAACGATGTAATTTGTAGGTTTCAAAATTGGGCATTGAAATTGGGAAAGAGAACTTCATTACTTTTGGATTACAACTTGTTGATTTGGTCCAGTTATACCAACATGATTTTTGATCGAACGATATTTACTTTAACAAAACTTGTAATCAAACAAACTTTACTTTCTTGTTTCTAAAAAACTGCCCACCAAACGAATCCCTATACTGTTGGAATTTAATTTCCTTGAATTCGGTAAACCTTCTGATCTTAAACCCGCGAATGAACCAATCGCGTAACCACCAAATTCCTATAACTATCTAATTTGCACTATAACTTGAAACCAAAAACTTTCCTTGATTTTGAAACCCTGGTTCGATCCTAGAAGCAAAACTGATTGTGAATGAAAAAATAAAAATTGAAACTTGTAACCGCGAATGATTATTGCGATCTTCTTTGCCTTGCGATTCCGGTGTCTAGAGCCAGATACGCTAATACCAATGGTTGCCCAGACTTGATCTTTGATCTCTAGAACGAATGAAAAAGAATGAAATAAAACATAACTTTTATATGATCTTTAATGTTTGAGAGTACATGAATAAATTACAAATGCAATTATAAGCCTATTTATACTAATCGAAGAGGTGCGTCTGAACCATCGCGTCTACCCCCTAATCAACGTGCCTGTTGAAGAGTCTAATGTTTTGCCTCCCTTTATGAATCGACGCGTCTCCAGGGGATGTCGATTCCCTTATGATGTAGGTTATATTCTTTCGTTTGTCGCTTCTGGTTCTTGTACTTATTTAACTAATCTAATGACAACATAAACTAACTATCTACTAATTACAAAACAACCCTCGAACTTAAGGATGCGAGAGATTAGTTCTTCAGAAAGTAAATGATGGAACAAATTTTATTAAGTAGAAGGCTAGGATTTAGCTACAAGGTCCAAATTTCCTAAAAAGTGTAAAAAAGTCATAAAACACCAAAATATCAACCATAAAACACACACAAAACCCACAAATAACAAAATGAAGATTATCAAAACATCATATAAATGGGTTGTGTTTTGTGTATTGGATTATAAGGCTCTGATTATCGAAAGGCAAACATTATTGTGTTGTGTTGATTAGCATGTTGTGTTTTATATTCATAGTTCTATGATTGTGTGTTTGAAGTTTTTATGGACTGTTATGGTTTGAATATGGTGTTTTAGTAGTCTTCACTCTGTTATTTGTGGGTTTTAGGTGTGTTTTATGCTTGAAATTATAGTGTTTTATGACTTTTTACACTTTTTAGAAAAATTGAACTTTATAGCCGAACCCCACCCTAACTATAATACATAATAAACTCAGCTAAAATGCCAACTTATTCGTGATGTGCAAATTATGCAGCTAGAGAACTAATTCATGAACACAAAGTAAAGGCTATTTTGGGAGCTCACACATGGGAACAAGCATCTACCATAGCTGAGGTTATCAGTGACGTCAATGAGCTTGATCATGATATCCCGATCTTTCTTTCCTTAGCAAGCTCAATTCCACAACATGCAACCGATCAATGGCCATTTTTCATTCAAGCCGTACCCACACAATCCACACAGGTGAAAGCTGTAGCTGCCGTTTTACAATCGTTAGGTATACACCAAGTTACTCTTATATACGAAACCTCAATGGCATCTCTTGTCTCTCATCTTTCTCAGGCATTTCGACAAACCGGTTCTGAGGTAATTATCGACATAGGACGAAATTGCTATTTGTTGTATATAACACAAGGTATGGCAAAAAAATGATAATTAGAGAAAATTCTTTTGAGAGAAAATTGATATCTTATTAAATGCTTAAACAATTGCATGGAGCTCCCTTTTACAGGGAAAATTCTACCATATGTCATCAAATTGACTACTAAGAAAGTAAATGTGCTAACTAAAAAAGGTGCATGAGTTGAAGACAACACATAATTTTATTATTAAATACATATCTAAGATAATTTTCAAAATCAATTTGATATGTATATATTAGTGTCCTTCCAGTGTTACAACACTCTCACCAATCTATGTATAATTTCGTTAATTCGGTTATTTTTCCCTCGTCTAGGTAACAAATACTTTACCACTCACATCGGATTCGTCTTCGCTAGATGAAGAGCTTGCAGCAATTAAGAAACAAGATCGTAATGTCTTCTTAATTCATACATCTCTAGAACTCGGGGTTCGCCTATTTCAAACAGCCAAGAAGATGGAAATGACCGGAGATGGGTATCTATGGATCGCAACTAATGCAATGACTGATCTTTTTCATTCCATTAACTCCACCGTGATTTCTTCACTAAAAGGTATAGTTGGAGTCAAAACTTACTTCCTAGAAAACACGCCGGAGTTTCAACATTTCAGAAAAAGATTTCGTCAAAAGTTCATTTCCGATTACCCGGAAGAAGAGCAAAACGAACCTGGAATCTTTGCCGTGCAAGGATATAACTCCGTTAGATTGTTAGAAAAGAACTTCCATAAATGGAAACCAATTTCGGTGACCACAGTAGAGATTGTTAACGTGATTGGAAAGGGGTATAATAGTGTGTATTGGACTGAAGGATTAGGGTTTTCAGAGACAATTAAAGATGACACCAATGGAGCAACTTCTATTGATAATCTTGGAAAAGCTCTGTGGCCGGTGCAACCAAGGTATGCTGATCCAGGTCACCCTCGGAATCTTTTGGAAAGTTCAGAAAAAACAATGAGAGTTGGCATTCCTGATCAATCTCTGTTTGAACAATTCGTGAGCGTGAAAGTTGACAACCAGAAAAATGAAGATGTCTTCGATGGATTCGTAGTCAAGGTGTTTGATGAAATGATGAGAAGAATGAATCAATCTTATGAACCAGTTCGATTTAGTCGTTCATATGATGAACTAGTGGAAGCAATACAATTAAAGGTCCAACATTAACTTATACATAATAATATAAATTTTCTGGTAGGGGGCCTGTATGCACACGCAACTAACAATCTAATCCCACATCATTTCAAATGGTTGTTTGAGGTTGCACCGAATGACCATTTGAGGGTTGGGGCTTGCGTCATAGCCCCCATACTTTTAAACGACCGATTGCATATTCGTCAAACATCTGTTTGAAGGTTAGGGCGTGGCATAAGGCCCTTTCCATTACTAAGTTGCCACGTTCTCATAAATTTAATACTTTTGATTTGGAGCAGGAATTTGATGCAGTAGCGGGTGATGTAACAATTACAGAGAAAAGACACGAATTTGTAGATTTCACACAACCATACACCGAGTCGGGTTTGGAGATGATTGTAACAGTTCGATCCAGATTATCAAACCAACCATGGTTGTTCTTAAAGCCTTTCACTGCAGAAATGTGGTGGTTAATGGCAGCAATCACTACTTACAATGGCTTTGTTATATGGTTGATTGAGAGGAGCCATAATAAAAGTCTCCAAGGCCCGAATATCATAACGCAAATCGGAATAGTCTTTTGGCTTGCATTCACTTCCCTCTTCACTTTGCGTGGTGACTTGCATACTTTTGCTATCAACAATAATGTTTTATCTGTTTTTTTTAGATTTATAGGTGGTTTTAAGATTTTGTAAGTACTTCTATTCATTTCTTTGAAAATTCTTGTACAAATAAGAAGGGTCAAGTACTCATGTAAAAGCTGACAGAATTTTGGCCTCCGCTGAGGTGGCAAGCAAACACCAAACTGAAATTTCTTCGAAAAACTTGTGCATTTGCTTTCTCACGTTCCAATACACATCTTATTGAAAACCAAGTTGCCACCTCTACAGACGTTAAAATTCTATGTCATCCTTTGAATGAGTTCGCTACTCATTTGCCTATATGTACAAGAACTGAAAACAAATGTCTAGAACCACTTAGCCAGTCTCCAAACCATCTATAATTCCAAAGACTTATTTTATCTCAAACGCGTTAAATGACAAGTTTATCTTCAAATGAAAATTGATCATCCGTATAAATTCATACATTTTGTTCAAATATTTGTATTATTATTTAAAACAACATTCTTTTGTAATTACATATAACACATGTTTTTGGATGAAAATGGCAAACGTGCCCAAACCTCAGGGACGATTTTGGCAATTTACTCAAAATAAAATATGGAAAAATTAATTTTTGCTCGATCACGTCCATAATAAACATAATTGTTTTATGTGATCTAATTTTTAACCACCAATCTTGGCACCTCTAGAACATTGTAATCTTTGCTTGTCATTTTACTTATGATCATTTTCGCTTACAGGTGATAAGATGCATAGCAATTTGTCAAGAATGGCAATAGTCGTGTGGCTTTTTGTGGCATTAGTTATCACGCAAAGCTACACCGCTAGCTTGGCAAGCATGCTCACGGCACAAAGGCTAGAACCGACGATAGCAAGTGTTGACATGCTTAGAAACAAGAATGCGACTGTAGGGTATTGTGGTGGATCAACAATTGTAAAGGACTATTTGGTAAAAGTTCTCCGTTTTGAGGACATCAAGACCAATAGCTATAACTCAACACATGAATATGCTGAGGCCCTTAAAACTGGTGAAATCGCCGCTATCTTTCTTGATGTTCCAGCCGCTAAAGTTTTTCTATCTCAGTATTGCAAGAGCTTCGTTAGAACAGGAGAGACATTCAAAGTTGGAGGTTATGGATTTGTAAGTCCTCTACCTCACAATGCCAATACATTTTTTATTTACAATTTTAGAAAATACTTATCCAAATTTGATATTGATCACTGTTTACGTTTGGAGTCTTTTTCAATTGAAAGCTAAAGTCACACTGATTGTAGATGGGTTGTGCTAAACATAACCGTCCACTCTTTGTTAACATGTCACATCATTCAATTGGCCAACCCCATTATTTTCTTGGACAATTAACATCATCCACTATTATATTTACAGGCATTTGCTAGGGGATCTCCAAAACTTGCAGTTGCAAACAAGGCATTAATGAATGTATCCGAAAGTGGGACACTCAAAGAACTCGAGGACCGATATATTAACTCTGAGAAGTGCCTGGATGAAGAATCCTCGCCTGATGAAAATGAGAGTCTTAACCTTCACAGCTTTTCAGTACTATTTGTGTTAACCGGAGGGACATCAACCGTTGCTCTTGCCATCTATATCATCATCAGCATTAACGCTTTCAAAAAATCTGTTCAAGAACACACAACTTTATTCCAACTGATTTCAGCATTTATTAAAGGTTGGCACCGTGGAATGAGAAAGTCATCTAGCATAGTTGCCAACGTTTAACACCATAATGATTGATTAAATAAATGAGGCAGATAATTTAGATATGATCAAACGTTTAATGTTACTCTTAGTTGTTAAATACGTTTGTGTTATATCTAATCTAGACTTTATCTTAAGTATTATGGCTATTATTATGATCCAAAGTACTATCAGAATAGAAAAAAAAAAGTGAGTTGTGGGTCATCAAACTACCGCCTCCTCTAAAGAGGTGCAATGGATGAAGGCACCATTTAGTCATGTACATATATTTCTATATGTAAATAAGCCAGATGGTTGATGTGTATATTTAATAAAAGGATTTTTATCTATTCACTGTGTCTATTTTCGAAGTCCGCATAATCAAATTCAGATCACAGATAATCTTCAATTTATTTGAGTCATCTTTATTCATGTACTATCGCCAACAAAATAGCCTTTGTTCTCCAACAAAGTGGTATGAGAGCCATCACACAATCCAGGAGTATATATACATATATCTATCAAACTTCAAAATTCTGGAGTATATACAGATATTTATCAAACTTCAAAATTCTGGATGAACATTTCAAATCGGAAAAAAGATCAAAGTAATACAATTTTCTAGTAGATAGAATTTCTGAAATTAAATGGAAGTAGCTATCAACATTGGAGAAATTAATAGCAAAAAGGAGAAACAGGCTTTACTTAGAAGGGGCACATTTTCGGGGTTTTTTTTCGCACTAGACTATGGGTATGTCGGGTTTTGATGAAAAAGGCATTGCGAGAAAGCGAGCAGGGTTTAGGTAATAAGCAAGGGTTTAGGTAATAAGTAAAAAAACCCAACTCTCTGTATACAGGTAGGGTATCACTACAAGAATATCGACCAATAGCTGCGACATCAATAGCGGCGACATGCCATAAGTCGCTGCTATTAGTCGATCCGGAATGCGGTGTCCAATATTAAACCCCAGCTATTCATTTGTTATCTTGATCTAACGACTGGGGTTGAAAACACTCAATAGCGGAGACATGTTTAGGTCTATAGCGGCGACATGCATCGCTCCTATTGAATTTACGCAGACAGCAGCTCTAAAATGTAAGACCCGTCTCAATTTAAACATATTTTTATTCAAAATACGCACCTTTATATCTAAAAGTGAGACTTTCGAAATCTTTTGTCATGCATTCATACAAATCTAGAAACTTTCCAAAATACAGTTTTTAAGTGTTTTACAAGATCACTTTTAAACTAATAGTGAAATAAGATGGTCGCAGAAGCTTCCAATGACATGTGTTCGGTCCTTGTTTATCGCTTGATCTTCATCTGGAGTTCTGTAACATTCACCTAAAATCAAAACCAACTTAAAAGTTAGTTTTGTTAGTCAAATAATAAGTTATAACAAGTTCTCCAAGTTAAACAAAATAAAATAACAAAATTTTAAGCATCAGGGTCTGTCGCGGGACGCGACAGATGAGGCCCTAGCCTTCGCGGGCCGCCAAAGGCCATGGCGGGGCTCGACCGATTGCTTTATATCCGTCCGCGACGACCCCTTTTTCACAGCAGGTTTCCTGCATTTTGAGCTGAAATCGCTCAGCTCCGATTTTAATAAAAAATCTAACTTAAAACCGCCATAATTTTTGTTTCGCAAGTCCGTTTTTCGTGATTCTTTTTCCTACGAGTCCGTAATTGAAATACGAACCCGTTTATTATCATTATTTGCATAAAATCTCGTTTATAGGGTGATCGCCTAGAAATCTCCCTTTTTATTTATTTGACCCATTTGGTTATATATCAAACCTTACATTATTCAGTCTTAATGATTTCTAAACGCAATTACCCATTTCCCCGGGCTAGATAACATTAGCGTTTCACCACAATTCTCAATATTTAAGCACGCGATATGTTATGTTTGTTAAGAACGATTTCACTTATGAACATTGTTACTAAATCAACAACTATGTTTCATGTCTTTTGACCCATATCATGGGTTCTTACTAAGAAAAACTAAGCTTTTGGCGCGTCCGTTCAACGGACTTCATTTCCATAATTCACCATCTATGAGTGACTATCGAATTCACTTCAACTACTAGAAATTTATCAATTATTTGACCCGTTTGGTTGTCTAATGGAAATCACCACTTCGCGGCACACCAAACCTATCTTAACCAACATTTGAACCATTTGTTTATTTAGTGACTTCGTCACTTCAACCCAATACCCAATTTCATATATATTACACTAATTTCAAAGACTACTAACAAAATACATAAAAAAATATAACGTAACGAAACCGTAGTTACGTACTTTCCTAATTCATCAACTTTGGTTTCCAACCATAGTTACCCATTTCCGGGCTTGTCAACCTTAGCGTATCACTTCCATTCTATGGTTTACGCTTTTATTACCCAATTTAACGAGTGACGTTTAATTCACTTCGCACACTATCATTTCGACCATCATTTGACCCGTTTGGTTTGTCGAGTGAGTTACATCACTTCATTGACATTCCAACACGGCTATTTTAAACAATATCATCAACAAACATATTTATTTAACTATTTTGACCCGTTTGGTTGTCGAGTGAGTTACATCACTTCATTGACATACTAAACGCAATCATTTTCGCTATATCTGTCACACCCCCAAAATACCACATGCGGTAATCCCGCTAGGCGTGTGACGTACCAGGATCTAGCCACTAATCACATTGAACTAACCACAAAATGTTTAACAAAGTTTCCATTCATTAAGTAAAACATTCATAAAACAAAATCCAAATTAAATAGTGTCAGCGGAAGCAAATAGTAATTCATTGTTTAAACGTTTCAAAACCCAATGTATATGAATTCAGTAAACAAGACAGGCATATCCAAGCAATGCGACCCATGACCACTCCAGCCATCCAGACAGCAAGTTCCTTTCCCATAGTACCTAACGACCCGCGAGCATGCAACAAGTGTATCAGACAACGCTGGTGAGTTCATAGTTTTACGAAAACGTTGGTTACCAAGTGTTTAGTTTAGTTCATTGATTACAATGTTGATAATACCTCAATATAAGACGGCTCCTGATTTATTTTGCCCTTTCCCCAATGCTCCTATCAAAGCATTGGGCATGACTGGGTCATTAGTTCACACCCGTCCTTTCAGGTACGGGGTGAGGGTGCCAAACCTAGATAGCGCTACCAACTAATACCCTGTTACCTCTCAGGTAACAAACAAGATGGGACTTAAAGGTGATAGGATGAGTGTATTATCCAACATTCCCAATTTTACCCACAAGACGTATTCCTCTCAGGAATACCCAATTGATTTACCCAAAAACCTATCCCTCTCAGGGATACCCAATGACTGTCCCAACCACCGGGACGCATGCTCAAGATGAATGAACTCACCTTGGATTGCTCGGTATGCTAAGTTACCACCCAGTTAGTCAATCAACCCTACCGAGGTAACCAATAACAATTAGTTTCACGATTTATCAATTATGTCACGTATTTCAGAGATCACATTTGTCACGAGTACTACCATGCATCACATAACGCATACTCAGTTCATACATGTGTCCACATCCCATATATAACACACAAAAATCACACAACAGTTAACTAGGCTACTTAACCAAGCCCAAGCCCAATAGATTACCCTTCGGCGAAAAACTGTCCGACGAAGAACCCCCTATTCTTCGTCGTGAACAACTCGGACGAAGATCCCCATTCTTCGTCGTGTTGGTGTTCGGCGAAATACCCATCTTTCGTCCATACAGGATTCGACGAAACTCCCATTCTTCGCTGACATATGCTTCGACGATATATCATAAGATTCGTCAAACATCACCCACATCATTTACAGATTATAGTTTATTAGATCAATCCATACTTTGGTAACAGTTATAAGTAATCACGGTCACCAACAACAATTACTCTAATCGATCAATGTCCTTAACCATTCTAATCGAATCATTAATACAATCTTTTCAATCATTAACACAATCATTTACACACAACCCTAGATCATATGTTATTACATGCCCACAGGTTACCATTACACATACAATTCTAATCAAACACTTATACATCCGATTATCAACGGAGTACTGGGTTCACGAGATCTAGACACTATCATGAATTAATCCTCAAAATCATACCAAATCATCACAACAATATGATCATCGTATTTCAACGTTAACACACAACCGTTTAATACCATTACAACCCTAAGCAAGTATTGCGAAAGAACACAAATCAGTCGATCAAGGACTTACCGATCGTGATACAGGGGTGTTTAGCCAAAACGAGATAGAAATCTTCGAGATCCTATGGTTACCGTCGCTCAGATATTTGACAAGGGGAGAGGAAACTCTAGGGTTTTATCTAATCATTATGTCGGTTATAAAGGTTAAAAAATGTTGGGCCGTGAAGTGTTCTGGGCCGAAGGCCCTTATCGATGAAAGACATTCCTCGACGAAGGACCCTTTTTCGTCGAGACTAGTGATGACGAAAAATCCCATTTTTCGTCAGGGAAGACTAGTGACGAAGAACCTTTATTAAACCCTAATTAAACTATATTTACACCACACACCACACATATCACATAACTATTAATCAATCACAAAACTACACATTTAACATTTAACACCCAAGTTCAAAACATTAATCATTTAGATAAACCACACACTACACCACGTAAATTAAATTGTAAAAACAGGATTGTGAAGTCAGTGATGTGTATGGAAAAGACCTTGAAATCTTGGGTTGTCACATCATCTCCAACTCGAAAGAAATTTCGTCCCAAAATTTGACAAGTAATCCAAAGCGACAAGGTGTTAAATCAGGATGACTATGGATTTTCCGCAGGTGCCACATCATCCCCAACTTGAAAGGGAATTTCGCCCCGAAATTCACTAGTTGCATCAGGTCTAGATTTGTCGGATGGGAATAAGTGCGGGTACTTGAGCTTCATCTGATCCTCGCGTTCCCATGTGAACTCCGTTCCACGTCTTGAGTTCCAACGAACTCTCACAATTGGAATCCAACTATGCTTACGAACCTTGACTTCCCGGTCCATAATTTCGATAGGTTCTTCAACAAACTGCAACTTGTCGTCAATTTTCAACTCTTGAAATGGCACCACAAGTGTTTCATCGGACAAAAACTTATTTAGTTGCGAAACATGGAAGACATCATGAACATTACCCAACTCAGCAGGTAACTCGAGCTTGTATGCCACCTTACCAATTCGTTCTAAAATTTTGAATGGCCCGACGTAACGCGGGTTAAGCTTGCCTCGCTTCCCAAAGCACACCACACCCTTCCAGTGTGAAACTTTCAGCATAACACGATCGCCTACAGCGAATTCCAAGGGTTTCCTATGCTTGTCAGCGTAGCTTTTCTGACGCTCGCGCGCTGGCACCATACGGTTTCTGATTTGGACGATCTTTTCTGATGTTTCAAAAACAAGTTCCGGACCTGTGACCTGGCTGTCACCCACCTCAGCCCAACAAAGAGGGGAACGACATTTCCTGCCATACAACGCTTCAAACGGAGCTGCCTGGATGCTAGTGTGGTAACTGTTGTTGTAAGAGAACTCGATTAGCGGCAAGTGTTTCTCCCAGCGTTTACCAAAATCGATCACACATGCTCGCAGCATGTCTTCAAGTGTCTGGATGGTTCGCTCGCTTTGGCCATCCGTCTGTGGGTGATAAGCAGTACTCATGTCGAGACGTTAGCCGAACGATTTATGCATCGATTGCCATAAATCAGATATGAAACGCGGTTCACGATCAGAGATAATAGAGGTTGGCACCCCGTGCCTAGAAACCACTTCCTTCAGATAAACAGCAGCAAGTTGTGAGAACTTATCCATTTCATTGATTGCTAGAAAATGCGCTGACTTCGTAAGAAGATCAACGATTACCCAAATGGTATCGTTTCCGTTTTGAGTTCTTGGCAAACCAGTGACGAAATCCATAGCAATTTGCTCCCATTTCCACATGGGTATTTCTGGTTGTTGAAGCAGGCCTGAAGGTTTCTGATACTCTACCTTGACCTTCGCACACGTCAAACACTTACTCACATACATTGCGATGTTGGCTTTCATCTTCAGCCACCAATACAAGACTTTGAGGTCCTGATACATCTTATCCGAACCTGGGTGAACAGAGTATCGAGACTTGTGCGCTTCATCCATCACAAGCTCTCTAAGATCTCCATACAATGGAACCCATATCCGTTCCATGAAATAATACATACCGTCAGACCTTTCCACAAGTCGCTTCTCCATGCCCCGTAAATACTCCACTTTAATGTTTTCTTCCTTCAACGCTTCAGTCTGAGCCGAACGAATCTGTTAAGGAAGATTTGAGTGAATAGTAAGCTGTAAGGCTCGCAAACGTTTGGCTTTCGTCTCCTTTCTGCTAAGGGCATCAGCTACAACGTTAGACTTGCCTGGGTGATACTTGATGGCACAATCGTAGTCGTTCAAAAGTTCCACCCAGCGACGCTGTCGCATATTCAATTCCTTCTGGTCGAAAATATGCTGGAGGCTTCTGTGATCAGTATAAATAGTGCATTTGGTACCGTACAGGTAATGCCTCCAGATTTTAAGCGCAAACACCACGGCTCCCAACTCTAAGTCGTGAGTCGTGTAATTTCTCTCGTGAAGCTTTAACTGTCGAGAGGCGTAGGCTATCACCTTCTCGCGCTGCATCAGCACGCAAGCGAGACCTTGAATGGAAGCATCACAATATACCACAAAATCTTCGGTGCCTTCAGGTAGAGAAAAGATCGGTGCACTGCAGAGTTTCTGTTTCAACAACTGGAAGGCATCCTCCTGTTTCGTTCTCCATGAGTATACAACACCTTTCTGTGTCAACGAGGTAAGAGGTTGATCAATCTTCGAGAAGTCTTTAATAAATCTTCGATAATACCCAGCGAGACCAAGAAATTGTCGCACCTCCGAAGGATTCTTCGATGCTGCCCAATTTCTAATAGCATCGATCTTTGCAGGATCCACGTGTATTCCCGATTCATTCACAATGTGGCCAAGGAAGTGTACCTCCTGAATCCAGAAGTCACACTTAGAGAATTTCGCGTAGAGCTTCTCCTTCCTCAGAAGCTCCAAGATAAGACGCAGATGCCGCTCGTGATCCTTCTTGCTCTTAGAGTAGATCAGAATGTCGTCGATGAACACGATAACGAAATCATCAAGGTACGGCTTGTACACACGATTCATGAGGTCCATGAAGACCGCTGGTGCGTTCGTCAACCCAAACGGCATGACCAGAAACTCATAATGGCCATACCGCGTTCGAAAAGCTGTTTTTGGTACATCCTCCTCTCGGACTCTCATCTGGTGATAGCCCGATCTTAAGTCGATCTTCGAGTAAAAACTTGACCCTTGCAACTGGTCAAACAGATCGTCGATACGTGGTAAATGATAGCAGTTCTTGACTGTCACCTTGTTGAGTTCTCGATAATCTATACACATACGAAAAGACCCGTCTTTCTTCTTCACAAACAAAACTGGGCTCCCCAAGGCGAAGAACTAGGTCGGATAAAACCCCTATCCAACAGTTCTTGAAGTTGATTTGACAGTTCTTGCAACTCACCTGGTGCAAGATGATAGGGAGCGCGAGCAATCGGAGCTACTCCTGGCATAAGGTCAATCTGGAATTCCACCTGGCGATGTGGAGGTAAACCAGGTAGCTCTTCAGGAAACACGTTAGAAAATTCATGAACAACTGGCAGGCCTTCGATCCTCCTCTCTTCAGGCTGAGGATCAGAAACAAGTGCTAAAATAGCAGGATACCCCTTTCATAAACACTTCTGAGCTTGCATAGCTGAGATGATACCAACCATTGTACCACTACGATGCAACTGAACCGACAGAGATTCTCCATTGGGAAGAGGGATACGCATGATTTTCTCCTTACAGAGAATTTCCGGTTTATGCTTCGACAACGAATCCATGCCAATGACCACATTAAAACTTCCAAGAGTAACAGGGAGTAGGTCAATGTTGCACATTTGACCCATAAGATCAAGTTTACAACCAAAAAGAACATGCGAAGCTTCAATTGTTTTGCCATCGGCTAACTCTACAACATGTTTGTTTACTAGAGGTGCAGGACTGTAGGATCGTTTGCACGACCAAAACGAGTCGTTCAGAAGAGTTCTTGTCAATACGAGAGGCGGAAACTAACGTATCGATTTAGAAACATCTTGAAATTCACTCTAATTGTCTTTTTGATTGATATAACAACGTTTTACAGCGAGTAGACACTTCAGCAGCACTTCGGCTCTGGAATCAGAAAGTTACAAATGAAATGGACAAGGCACATATATATAGGCCAAGCATTTCGGACGAAACAGTTTCAAGCGAAATCGCATTTCGTATTTCGTGCGAAATGGCTAGATTTCATTTTGTACGAAATGGATATTCCATTTCGTGCGAAATGGTTTAAACCTATACTTTTGACATTTTCTCGAATATCGTGCTCTGATCTATCTATTCTATTACAAGATATGATACAAGACGAAGTCGACAGACATATGTACCAACAGACTCCCCCTTGGATGTCGACGAGTCTTCAGTACAAGTCTTTAGAATGACGAGTCTTCAGTCTTTATCAGTCTTCGTGCTCTTCCAAAGTATCTAACAGTGTAAGCATCCTCAATCTTTTCTCTTCTCTCTATCAGCAGATAAACTCCCCCCTTGAATGCTGATCTATTCTCCAATTTCCTCTTACTTGTAGACTCCCCTTAAACTATTCTGGAATCGTAGTTTGGCTTTCACATGTTCAGGACCGATACCTAGCTTACTGAAGCAACAGAATCTGGAACCTGGCTAACCTGCACATCCTCTACCTCAAAATAAATTTCACAAATTTAACATTTGACAAATTTAGAAATTATACGCAGATATTACATCAAGAATAATATAACAATTTTAATCTCTGATGACCACTTGTAAAAATATCAATTTTCATACACAACTCTAGCTCTCCCAAACCTGTTCATCATGTTTAGCACTTAGAAGAGTTAATTGCCATTTTCGTCCCTGTGGTTTGTTTACTTTTGCTATTTCAGCCCAATTTTCAAAAATGCTTCAGTTTCCTCCCTGACATACTGGAAACGTGTCATTTTAGTCCAAAAATTAAAACTCAGTTAAGTCAGACAGGTTTAATGAAGAGTATTTTTGTCTTTTCATTGGTCAGACATAATAAGGTGAAAATAAAAGAAATATGAAAAGGACAAAAATACCCTTCATTAAACCTGTCTGACTTAACTGGGTTTTAATTTTTGGACTGAAATGGCATGTTTCCAGTATGTAAGGGAGGAAACCGGTGCATTTTTGAAAATCGGACTGAAATGGCAAAAATGAACAAACCACAGGGACGAAAATGGCAGTTAACTCCACTTAGAATTTTGAAAATCAGCTCTCCAACATTAGTTGTCAAAAATCTTTTTGGATTTTCAAAAAATAATGCTAAAACCACTTGTAAGAAAGGTATTGAAATGCAGTAAAGAAATATTTACAAACAATATTTTTTCGAGTTTGTGTAAGAGGATCATATCAGTTTTTGACAAGTCACAAGTACCGTTGAGCTTAGTTACACATTAAGAATTAAACAGTTCACTTAGATTGTCGATATATTGATCCACTTAAATTCTCACACAAATTTCAACTTATTCAGGATACGAATTAGGTGTATTAAGAACTTAAACTCATTCATGTGTCCCACCTCTTGAATATACTCCCATATCCAGATCCCAATATTCAGTCTTACAGGTGAGTATACCACAGATGATATCTGTAAGGGGTTAATTGCGAAACCTTGAGAGCTCATATTTTTGCTGAGTTGAAGGCTCGACTTTTGGTGTGTCCCCTTTAGAGGGTCTTTTTTACAACAACACTTGACTTTATCTTTTGGATTTTTCATCAATTTTTGTGCTGAGGGCGGGCTTTTATTTCAAGCAGCAGTAAAGTATTATACGGGGATTAGGCCATTGCTTCCACATTATCAGAAGTCCTGGGATAATACCCCAGATATCACTGAGTATAAAGACCTAGTATTTCAGAAAGAGGAGTCTTTCAAACGAGATTTCAGGGGTTACCTATATATACAAGTAGTGTTCCCCACGAAACAAGCAAGTTTGAATTTAAGTTTATATCCCCAAAAAGTCTACTAAATGTGTAAAAACCTATCGGCATATCATCAGTGAGACCGTTTAATGCTATTTAATCATTACATTTCTTTAGCATACTATAACTGTCTACTGATGTACTATCATTTCCTCTTTTTCACAACAAAACTCATTTTGACTTTTTTCAATGTTTTTGGCATTTTCAAATTTTCAATTTTTTTTTTAAATTTTACTCCCCCTAAAATCAAAATATATTTAAATTTTGATTTTCTGGGAAAATTTGAAAATAAACTGTTCAAAAAAATGACAACATGATATCGAATCGCTTCAATTTGCCATCCACTTGGCATAAACAATCAGAACTCCCCCTGACAACAAACTATTTTCCTATTGGATTTCAAAACACTTAAGTTTGTTTTAATCAAATGGGTTTTCTGAAAAATTAGTTTTGTCAAAACCACTTGTAGGTTAGGGAATCATCATCACCTTGTTCTTCTTTAATCATTTTGAAAAATTTAACACTTGTAGGTTTTATCAATCAACCATTTGTAAGACAGTTAATTCAAATACAACTAAATGTCCTTGATTAACTTCTTGTAAGTCGAAATATCACCGAAGTGAATTTCTCAAGAAAGATGCCGATTCCTGCTCCACGATTACCAACTTGGAAGCTCCGACAAGTCAGAATTTTTACATATTAAAAACAGACACCCAAGACTGACTATCTTTGGGTGTAACCTTTTCAGTTTCACTTGGGGTTTGAACATTTCTTTTTTCTTCATAAAAATCTTTCACCCCTTTGGCCTTCCCCTCGACCATTTTTCCAAAAATATGCTTTACTTTTCCATTAAAAGTTTTTTCGACATCAAATTCTTTCTTTTCAGAATAGAATTGATTCGAGATCTCCACTTTACCAACTTTTGATTTTAAAATTTTAGCCCGAAATGGTGGAAAGTTGACATCATCCATTGGCGGTACTGAATTTTCTTCCTTTTGAACAACTTGTGGCTCCTCTGACTTTGACGAGTCAGATTCATCGCCAGATTTCACATCTGATTTCTTAACAACCCACTTTTGGTTGTCAAGATTTACTCTTCTTTTGTAAAATCTTTTTGAACATTCACCAACTTCATAAGTAGAATTTTTAAACACTTTGAATTTTTCAGTTGGTGGTTCAGTTTTATCAACAATCTTTTCTTTCAGTTTAGAAACAACTTCCTGTTTTGTGTTGGTTGCCTTTGGACAATTCCAGGCGATATGACCAACTTCTTGACATCGATAACAGGTTCTTGTCTCCTTTCTCTGATTAGCTCAATTCTTTATTCCTTCTTGCTTCTTAGCAAGGAATTCTTTGTTTGATTGCTTCCAGAATGAGCCCTTTTCTTCTTCCTCCGAACTTGACCTTGAAACAAATACTGTTTTTGTTTTAGAAATTTTCTCATTTTTATGATTTTTTGGTGGAATAAATCCAAGACCTTTCCTTTTGAAATTACCGTTATGATTTGATTTCTTTTGAAAACCAGAACCAGAACTGTAACCCTTTTTCTTGTTTAACTTTTGTTGAACTCTTGAGGTGTAAGACTTAGGTTTTTCAGAAAAAATTACATCTTTTATTTTCAGAAATTTTAATTTCTGTTAATTTGAAAACCTTTTTGATCATCACCTCTTATTGGAAATTCCTCATCAGAATATAATTTGTCTGAATCATTCAAAGTATATGCCACTTTGATTGGTTCGTCATTCAAATTAGATTTTGATAACAAAAATTCTTTATTGTAAACCCTTTTGATCGACGACTTTGAACTGTTGACCGACGAACTCGAACTTCCAGAATCAGACTTTGACTCTGACTCCTCATCTTTATCCACCACCTGATCGACCACCTTCTTTATTAACTCAGACTCATGATCAGTGTCAGACGATGTGAACGTGACGTTAATATTTTCTGGTAAATCATCAGTTGTTTCGGACTTTAGCTTTATATTGACTGCCCTTTTGACTTGTTCCTCATTTGGTTTTCTGGGAGAATAACCTTCCCAGATCGGAGTCGGACACTTTTTATAATTTGCACTTTGTTTCTTACCAATATCCTTCTCTTCCGACTTCTTGTCTTGAAAGGCTTCAAAACCTGCAACAGTTTGATAAATTCTATCAATCATATAATCAGAACTTGAATAACTTTGCAGTAATCGTCTGATTCTTTCATTCTCTATCTTTCAGTCTCCAACTCCTGCTTCAACTTTGCACATTCTTCAATATAGTGATTGATAGCCTTCTGTTTAGACATCATCACTGCATTCATCATGGTTAAGGCATCTTCTCTTTCTGAATTTGTCTTTTGTAGACTATTCACCGTTCTATTCAACACATCATACGATTCTTTCACATAATTGACAACGAATAGTAATTTTTATTTCATCTTGTCAAGCTCACTATACTTCTCGTCTTTTTCTTCACAGTGTTTGCACGGTTCCAAACATTTTAGACAAGGTTTATTGACTTCAACAATCTTTTCAACTTCGATAATCTTTTCAACTTCGACTATCTTCTCATTTTCAACCGTCTTTTCATCTTCAACCACTTTCTCAACTTCAACCACCTGCTCAGCATCTTTAATTTCTTCATTTTGTTCAGAATTCTCTTCCTAAGCAACATTCTCGCATTTCATCCTTTTCTAATTCTTTGCTGCTCGTTTCTCCTTCAGCTTCTCCAATATATCTGCAAAATAAAATTTAAAACTTTCTGGAGATAATAGATTTTTTCCAATGTTTATTTGTGTTTCTTCTTCATCATCACTGCTATCAGATGACGATTGATCAAACACTTGGGTTTCTTCTGAACTATCGTCTGAAGATACAAACTCTCCATCTTGGCTTTCCTCATTGTTATCAAACACACTCATCCATTCTTTCATCAAATCTGGTTCTTAGACTATTTGTGCAATAAATGCTCCTAATTTTGAATCAGGTGGAACGTATTTGTCCCAGCTAAAACCTTCTGCCACTTTTTCATCGTCTTGATCTATTATACCATAATAAGCTTGTTTTTTTGATTCTTCGATCGCCTTCTTAGCATGTGCAGTTTGTGGTTCATGTTGTTGATACGGTTGTTGAGCAACTTGTTGATATATAGCTTTCCGATAATAATCATTATTTCCGAACGGATTCTGAGCTCCTCTAGCTTCTCGATTGGTACATTCCCTCTTGAAATGTCCTTTTTCCCTGCATCGAAAACAAGTAACTTTAGATTTAACAAAACCCAAAGTAGAAACATTTGCATCCCTGAAATCATCTCTTCCGGTAATCATCTTAAATTTCTCAGCTCTCCTCAAAGGACAAAGATCCGTTAGGAACCACCTCTTATTGCGAGAACTGCGAGAACCAATGTGAACACAACAAAAAATACCAACAAAATTACACTTCACCCCTCCCCCCATACATATTCACGGTCACATATATATGTGTGGCCCACCATATATTTTCTTAGATCTTGCTTGATACACTTTGATATTATTGGTACTTGAAATCTCTAATAAATCTTTCCATATCCTCCTTTATATCATTATAAATCTTACCAAGATCACCATATTTACCACAACACTCAACCCTCACTCTCTCTCCCTCCTAAAACCGTCCCATCTCTCTCTCTCTCTCTCTACATTCATCACCTTCAAGTCTTGTTCTTGAGAATTCAAGCTCATTTCTAGCAACTTTCAAGTTAGTATGAAGATCTAAGGGTGTTCCCAAGGTGTTGTCAAGTGATTACAAGCTTCCTATCATCAAAATCTCATCCTACAACCTACTTGAATCTTAAAGGTATAACATTTGTTTTTAAACCATACTTTAGATTCTTGGTTGTTCTTGATGATTGAAGTTTCTCTTGAATCTTGGAATTTTTCACTAAACTTGAAATCTAAAAGAAATGGGTCTTGAAACAAATAAAAATGGTGGTGATATATATGTATGTATAACCGTACATATATATGTGTGTGTATGAGTCTTGAAGTTTGATTTTTGTTAAATACTTGTTTATGTTGTTACATGTTCTTGAATAATAGTCTAAATGCAAGTGATTGATGATCTATGAATGATATGTTAAATGCTTACATACATCAGCGAATAAACCTGAACATATCATGTATTTGATGCATCTAAACCCATATAAAATGTTGATGTTATGATTGTATGCTTTAGACACTTGTACATGTGAATATATGTTGATTTAGAGCTCAAGAAGTGATAAAAAATGGTTGTATGACAAAACTGAATTTGAACAGATTATAAGCACTAAAAATGACCTTATTTGATGTATTATAATGGCATGAAACTTTGACATAGGATTGATAGCTTTGCGTGTTGTACATATAGCTTAAAAAGTGGTAAAATATGTGAAATTTGCATGATTTATGTGCTTTACTTAAGACCTGAACTATTATGAGTATAACCATTATTTTATTCAGTAAATAACATGGGTTATGTTAAAATTTCAAGTCGTTTCTATTTGGGAAGGTTCGGGTAATGTTTGATGCAAAACTATGCGGTAAAACGGCCAAAAATCGCCTTTTCGGAGGACTTTTACAAAACTGTTTTAGATCAGTAACCAAACTAATGTTTTTGATATAAAAACAATTATTTTAACTTATATTAAGTTTTCTTGGTGTTTGGTTGGTCATACGTGACTTCCGACGCCCAAAAATGTTACCGAAACGCTAAAATAAGTGTTTTTCAACATACACTAGAATGGGTTGTTCATGGGTTATTTTATATGTTACAATGTGCTATGTGTTTTACAATATGTGTATGATCATGTGTTAGTGTTGACAAGATTATGTGTGTTACGCTTGAGTACATATATACAAATGCACCAAAATAATCAAAAGTAATAACTTTTCAAGAAATCTCAAAGTTATGTGAAAATTCTAAGTATCGGAGAAACTTCAGAAATTTTGTGGGTTTTTGATTATTAAAAATATTCTTATTTAATTTAGGACGAATAAATTGAGGGATTGTGTTAACACATAAAAACGCACCCAAATGTGAGTACATAGATCCCCTCTTTTTACTGTTTTCGATTGTTTTGGGTGATTCATATGTATCAAAACGATTTCGATATTTTAACGATGGTTTCAAAAACGATTACGATGGTTTATACTAAACTAATAACGATTTCGATAATGTGAACGAGCTTGTTGGTTGTAGTTACATAACAAATGACATTCATTAATTTTGGCCGAACCGACCAGTATTAGGTTATGGTACCATAGGATCCGACAAATCCCGTTATCCGACTGCACCCATGGTTTTGTGTGGGTTATGTGGGTAACGACTGAACCTGATGATGGTTAACTTACCCTTTGGTGGTTTGTTAATACGAGTTGAACGATTGGAACGATGAACGAGTCACGAAGGTTTGAATGTTATTAGCGAGACGACCAAAAGTAGTTTTCACAATTAAAATGAGAACGATTTGAACGAGTGAACGATTTGGAATGATTTAAACAAATGAACGATGTTCTATAACGAGAACGAGTTAAACGATGTCACACAACGATGTTTACGAAACTATATAAACCATACGAGTTTTATTACAAGAACGATTTACGAGTTGGTTACTTAAACAAATGTTTTGAGTTAAGATTCATGGCATCGAGGGTTGTAAATTGTAACCAATCTGTTTTGACTTGGTTATTCATTTTACAATACAAATGGTTTACAAAACAAGGTTTTCTAAAATCGATTAACGAGGTTGTACGAGTTATTTAAACGAATAAACGAGCCATGAATCTGACACTCACACAAAAACTATCTGCTCGCCAGCATTTCTTTGCTGACTTTGTTTTTACATATGTTTCAGGTGATGTTGCTTAATGTTGATTGCTAGGATGCTTGAGTCACATTGGATCTGGACGAGACCTTAGTGACATAATAATAATGATAGACTATGTTTGACTTGCTTGTTTATCTTTAAGACAATGTTTAATATTTAATAAAACGAAACTCTTTGTATCCATGGTTTGAAACAATAATTCTGTTACAACACTCCCCGACGTTTCCGTCACGATTTGTTGTTTTACGTGGTCGGGGTGTGACACTTTGTGTAACCCTAATTTTGTACAATACAATTTCTCAATCCAATTCAGAGATTATTCTCTATACCAAACAACACTCCAAACGGCTTGATTTTTGTTAACTGAAATGCCCGAATTGAAGCATCGTTTTCGTCGTTTGGGGTAGTATTTCGAGGTACATTTTACATCAAAAGACCTAAAACATCGGTTTGTAATTCAAAAAAAAAAAAAAAAAACCTTAACCTCGTTAAGCTATTTTTAACGCAGACTATTATCGGACAAAAGTGGACCAGTATTATCGGCAAATAACCGAGTCGGGATTATTGGCCAAATTGAGAAAGTTGGGATTATTTAAATCAAGTTTGCCTTTTATTAATTATAAACAATTACAAGATAATATCATAATAAAAAAACTATTTTAAAAATAGCATTTCATTTTCATCTCTAACGTTATACTATTGTACACTTTCGTGCTAGCACCACGTTGAACATCGCTCCGCTCCATCAAACTATTGTTGTAGAATCATTGAACATGGTGACTTTAAGCTCAGACACAAATCATTGTTGATTCACATTTGTCAGGTTCTGAAGTGTTAATCCAAGCCTTGGCCAATGCCTCTTCTTCCTCAATCCATGGTTTTTTTCTCATCCTAGTACAAGTAGGCTTCCTTTTGTGTGTGTGTGTGTGGTGGGGGGGGGGGGGGGGGGGGGGGTTAGATTCTTAGATGAGTTGTGTGGCGAGTTTGGTTTCATCGCTAGACTTGTTGGGTTGTTGGATTTAGGTTTGAAGGTAGAGTAGGTTTGGTTTGGGTTGGGTTTTGGTAATATAGCAAAACCAAGAATGATCTTGAGGGGGGAAACTCAGTGTATGATTGTTATGTTGGAAAGGGTTATGTGAGTTAAGAAAATTCAGGAACTTGGCATTAATTTTGTGAAAATGATAAAATTTGTGGAAAGGCGTACCTTTAAGCGGTCATTTTAGTCTTCCGTTGGACATATGCCTGAGTTTGGGGGTGGCATAAGGCCCTTTCCATTACTAAGTTGCCACGTTCTCATAAATTTAATACTTGTATATATATTTGATTTGGAGTAGGAATTTGATGCAGTAGCGGGTGATGTAACAATTACAGAGAAAACACACGAATTTGTAGATTTCACACAACCACACACTGAGTCGGGTTTGGAGATGATTGTATCAGTTCGATCCAGATTATCAAACCAACCATTGCTGTTCTTAAAAATCCTATCACTGAAGAAATGTGGTGGTTAATAGCAATAATCACGACTTACAATGGCTTTGTTATTTGGTTGATTGAGAGGAGCCATAATAAAAGCCTCCAAGGCCCGATTATCATAACGCAAATCGGAATAGTCTTTTGGCTTGCACTCACTTCCCTCTCCACTTTGTGTGGTAACTTGCATACTTTTGCTATCAATAATAATAGTTTATCTGATTTTTTTCGATTTATAGATGGTTTCAAGTTTTTGCAAGTACTTCTAGCTAGTAATTTCTTTGTACAAATAAGCATGACAGTTACTCATGTAAAAGCTAAAATCTTACATAATTTTGGCGTCTGCTGAGGTGGCAAGCAAACTCCATACTAAAGTTTCTCCTAAAACTTGTGCATGCTTTGCTTTCTCACGTTCCAATATACATCTTATTGAAAACCAAGTTGCCACCTCTACAAAAGTTAAAATTCATTGTCATCTTTTGAATGAGTTCGCTACCCATTTGCCTATATGTACAAGAACTCAGAAAAAATATGTCTAGAACTACTTAGCAAGTCTCTAAACCATCTATAAGACAAATTTATCTTCAAATGAGAATTGATCATCAATATAAATTCATACATTTTGTTCAAATATTTATATTATTATTTAAATATTGATCATCAATATAAATTCATACATTTTGTTCAAGTATTCATTTTTTTACTCTCTTTAGTTTAGCACTTCAGCCATATATATATATTTTTTTAAACAACCCTTTTAGGTTTTTGGCCCTAAGCCAGCGCCCACCCGACCCATCATGATCTTCATGCATCCTCCGCACAATAGGAAAACAACTAATTTCATTAGCTTCATTATCTTCGTTTTCTTCTTGAGCATCATTTGTATTGCTTTATTACATCACGACTCTCCACTACGCTAGCATCTTTCGTGACCTCAAACGTTATGGTTTTAACCTTCATGTGGCACATCATTGTTGTTTACTCGTCAGTTTTGTCGTTGGATTATCATCAAATGCACATACTCCATGTTAAGTGATAAGGACATATAATGGTTTGAACTCTTCACAATGACTTATTAGCCTTACTAGAATCTCCTTGCTCACAATGGGATATCGAATAGCACCATAGTAACTACCTTCCTTAACTTTTTTTTGGATGTTTCCACCACCTATGGTCATGACACATACTTATTCAAGGGTCATGTTGAGTTTTTCAACCTTTGAAGATGTTAGGGTATAGGATCAGAATAGCTTCGAGTGGAAGCGAACAGACACACACACATATACTGGCATAGTATAAAAAACAAAAATATGTGGTTTGGTCAAGATGACCTACGTCCATGGGTGGCAACTAGGGTTTCCCTTTATTAGATGCTCACAATTGTTACAGAATGACACAGACCACAATTACATCACATACATTTTCAGAACAAGATTAGGGTTTCCTACTTAGTCAACAAATTAACTAAGCGTGCCTAATAACTAGGGCCGACTAACCCTAATTAGGGTCGGCTACCCTAAAGCCTACGAACCCAACAATTTCCCACTCGAAGGCTTTGCATAGTCCACAAAGTGCATCCAAGATACCCATCACCAGTAACTTCAGTAATCTTTACGTTCAAGTCTTCCAAGGCTCAGTTCCACGAACAAGGCCGACTAACCCTAATTAGGGTCGGCTACCCTAAAGCCTACGAACCCAACAATTTCCCACTCGAAGGCTTTGCATAGTCCATAAAGTACATCCAAGAAACCCATCACCAGTAACTTCAGTAATCTTTACGTTCAAGTCTTCCAAGGCTGCAGTTCCACGAACAAGCTAAGAATCCAGTCTTCCAAGCCTCCAGTTCCCAAGAACAAGCTAAGACTCTAGTCTTCCAAGCCTTCTGTAACACCCGTTCTTATAAATCTAGGTTTAACGTATATTTTGCGAAAATAATCATGTGATTAATGATTACATATACATCAAAAATGCGGGTTTGTTAAAAACTTTTACAATTTAAGTAATATACATAATGTAATTTTATTCGCCGTTTAAAATAACGACAAAACAACGTTGCGGAAGCTTTGTTTAACGTGTGTTCGGTTCTTGCTCGACGCTTGATCTTCATCCGGGACTCTCGACATTCACCTGTGATCAAAACCAACTTAAAGGTCAGTTTTGATAATTAAATAATGAGTATAATGAGGAAATTTTAAAAAAATCCAACATTGATATCTTGCACCCAAAAACAATAACTTATTTCTGATCTCCACCGTAACTTACGGTGGCACCGTAAGTTACGGTGGCTCAAGTATTAACAATTCCCTACCGTACAACAGTAGATTAGCACCGTAACCCAAATCAACTCCACCGTAACTTACGGTGGCACCGGAAGTTACGGTGGACTCTGCATCCATCTTTTCCATTTTGCCGTAATTTGACACGAAATCATTCGTATCTTTCAAACCGCTTATCCGTTTGAACTACCGTTTCTTTCTACATGTTTGAAATTTGATTTTCCATCATATGGAGTTAAAATCCGACATCCGGCTTGATAAAATTTAAGACTTTTAAGTCTTCGGCTTATTACTCTTTTACCAAAATTTGACCCGTTTGTGATTTTGTCAAACATACAAGTTTGTTTGACCCTTATTTCTTACAAACCTAATAAATTCAATAATGTCTAATATATTAGGTTCCGATTATAGAATTATATACCTTCTTTAACCTATTTTCACCCATATGCTTATTTTGACCCGTTTGAGGTATTTAAGCATATTATAAGCACCAATTGCTTTCATTCATTTCCAAATACATATGTCCACATTTCTTATCAAAGGATCTTCCACCACAACTATATTTGTGGTGGATTCATTGTGGTGATTTATATGTACCAAAAGTTACCCTTCAAATCGTTATTTACGGCAAAGACTCAAATAGAGCCATTTGACTAACATATTACGTCTTCCACTTCTATACTTATTCCAAGTATCCATCAAATCATGAAATTCGTTTCCAAACAACCTTTAAGGGTTGTTTGTTTTATTTAGCCTACAAGGGCGTTTTGGTCGATTTTGGTCCTTCTTTTGTGATGAAGGATTCTCACTAATTATTCGACCAAATAGCACTTTCAACTACAACCTAATTATGCGTACCTGGCTCGGATCAACGTATTGACCCGTTTTAATACCTTGTCTTTACTTATTTTGTTATTTCATAGCTTCGCTAATTCACGAGCCGTTCATCCTGCGAGCATGAGACTCGACATACACTTATTAGTCGTTATTTGTCAAATGGTATTAATATTACCATTTGATCCCTTTTTATTCTTTTTACTAGTTTTTGCTTACTTATAAAGTAGCCGTTCGAAAACCCATTTTATCTTATATTCCGACCCAAATCATTCCGTGTCGGAAACCATATTTCGAATATTATCTCCATCATATTTATGACTTATAGAATAGATATGTATTCTACAAAAATAAACAGTGTAAGTTTTACTTACCTCCCATCCGAACTACGCTTTTCCTTTCCTTCTTGATTCGTTTGATCCGCTCCCTCATCAAGCTTCCACCTAGCTTGTTACGCGTCAAACTATCATCATTCGTTTTCAAGGTGGTTAGTTTAATCATAATTTAATACGATTATTCCACCTTACACATTTCATATCAAAATTTACCATTTATCGAATTATAGGTCAGTTTGACTTTTTAAAAGTCAAATGCCCATTAGTATACTAATTGCATATTCGAGTTCATCATCTAGTTCTAGCATTCTTTAATTACCCGGTAGGCGTTATCTTTAGACCACCGTTCTAACCAAAGTTCTAACCACGTTCATCACATTTGGAACTCTTTTTAGTCACATTTTGCATAATAGCCAAAACATCACAACTAGGTGTTTTAACTACAAAAATTCTAGTTTCGAGCCTTCTTTGAGGCATTTCAACAAACACTTTAAGGGCAGAATTTTGCATGTTTATTTATCAAGTCTCTAGCTTATCTCTTAGCCCTAATTTCACATAAATCAACCATCTTACAAAGTGGTTAACTTCTATAATTTCTGAAATCACTTCAAAATTGTCAATTTACACTAGATCAACAATCTATTTCCTAGTGTTCATCAAATTTCACATAACTCACTAATCACCTACAATGGTGATTATAGTTTCACTAAAATTTCACATGATTTCAGCTTGTGTTTGTCTAGGGTTTGTCCCTAGACACTATAGTTGTTCCTAAATCATCATAACATACACATGCAACCATAAATTCAGAAATTCCCAATTTCATGAGAATTTCAAGCTAAGAGTTTTCATTAAATTTTACATACCTTTTAATCCTCTTGTGATGAGGATCAATAATCCATGCTTTAATTTCGATTTTGGACTGAATTGGACCTTCAATTTGCAAGTTTAGTGAAGTTCTAGGGTTTTGAAGAGTGGGGATCGACCTGCTCTCTTCTTTGATCGACCAGACACCTCTAATTAGGGTGTTTGGTTTATTTTTATTTGTTTTATTAAATTCTAGTTTCTAGTTCTACCACTTAGGTCCCTCCACTTTTGTATAACTTATAGTTTGGCTAATTTTAACCCTATTATAAGTTATCTCTAGACTATTAGCTAACTAGGTTAAAATTCCTAGTTAGTAAATTCTTGTTTATTTAATAATCCAAATATTCACCGGGTTACTTTTACCACTAATGGTAAATTACCCGTCTTTTAATATAAACGTGGTTTGATTACCAAACCCGTTTTCGGGGTGTTACACCTTCAGTTCCCAAAAACAAGCTAAGACTTCAGTCACATCCAAGCCACCTAGTTGCAACCATGACTCCCATCAAGTATCTTCGAGACCGGTTGAAGCCCCCATAAGCTCCAACCAGACAGTCTTATCAGACCCATTCTCTATCTCAACCGGCTTGGACGATCCACCAGCTCCAAAGATACACCGAGAATTAATACCACTCTCCACATTTTGCAAACAATTCCCAGGAGAGCATTTTCCTTCAGTCGAAACCTTTGTCTTCAAAACCCAACGGCTCTTTGTGATTGTACCCGGTATATGACCATGCTCCCACTATCACCAAATCCCATGACTGGCTTAAACTTAGACCCCGACCACATTCAACTAACATCCCCAAAGCACAAGGATTCAAGTTTGCAATTTGAACCCTCTTTCTCTTACTAGATTCAGTAAACTGGACTTTATGTTGTACAGGGAGCAGCTACTCCCTTGGCAGGTACCTCAACTAGATACAACGATCCCCATCTCCTCCCACATGCAACAACAAGATTTCAATCAATCACCTTCCACTTCCCACCACCAAACTTAACATCTAGTCCCCATTTATCCAGTTAACAAACATAAATAATTTTTTTTGTTAAACCTGTAATTACCTTGACATTCTGTAAGTTCCATGTAGTGCCCAGTGGAGTCTTCAAATTGACAACTCCCATACCCGTAACATTAAGAATATGACCGTTAGCTAATCGTACCTTTTCCAAAGTCTATTTTTTTTATCAGATTCACCATTGTTTTCCTGTTGTGAATGGCGTGAAACGAAGAACCATAATCCATAGCCGAAGTGTATGTAGACTCTTCACATCAAACTAGTAAGTCACCATAAGATTCTCCATATGACACACTACTGTTTACATGCTTTTTACCATCTCTTTCTGAGGACCAAGACACTTATTTCTAACATGTCCTTTTCACCACAGTTCTAGCACGTCACAATCTTTCCAACTTTAGAAAATCTTTTCCCACGACTCCCACTAAGCATACCAGAATCTTCCCCTAACACTGAACATACCGGAAGTAGATCCTCCACTAGAGTTCCCCCAACGAACGTCTTCACCCAAAACACTATCCCTGACCCGATCAAACTTCAAATTTCTAGTTGGAGCAATTTCAGTGATCATTGTCACAAATCCTGACCAACTATCACGTAAGGAAAATAACAAAACCACATGTTAAGTGTCATCAACCAACTTCATGCCCACAATTTTCATTAATGTGATCAGCAACTGGATTTCTCTCATTCATTTTAATTGTGAATAGTTCCCTCATCAAGAAAACCTTATTACTGGCTAACGGCTTCTTATACATATTTGACAGAGCTGTTATCATAACACGAGCAATTTTTTCTTTGATGATATTAAAAGCAACACTCCTCATCAAAGCCAATGTAATATTACCTCTTGCCTTTTTGTCCTTTGAGTCCAAAATTTCTTCGGCATCTTTATCGATTCCAGCAGGTTTTTCTTCTAGTACCATATCCAAATCGTAGTCACCAAGCAACGCCTCTATTTGCATTCTCTACCATGCAAAATCAATACCGTTGAACCTTTGGATTCGGAACTTCCCATCTTCAACCATAACAAATGAGAAAAACAGAAAAAACCATGGAAATCAAGCAACCCCGAAGCCCGAGCAACCTTCAATAAACTAGAACCCCGAAGCACCCGAACCGAAAACTTCTCCTGCAAATCCAAACGTAAAACCAACGAATAACCAGGATTGAAAAACTTAAGCCTAATTTCAAAATACCCCAAAACCACCAGATCTTCAATAGAAACTCGACGACGCAAAACCCTAAACCTTACGAGCTATACCTAGCGATTAGGTACGGGATTTAAACACGTCAGCGGCGACAACAACAGATCTAGACCTCTCATCCATCTCTCGTTCCTAGGTGATAACCATGTGGACCGTGTGTTTAACTAAACCTAATGCTCTGATACCAGTTGTTAGGGTATTGGATCAGAGGGGGCTCAAGCGGAAGCGAACAAACACACATACACACACTGGCAGAATATACAGAACACGAGAATTTACGTGGTTCGGTTAAGTTGACCTACGTCCACAGGTTGCAACTAGGGTTTCACTTTTATTAGATGCTCACAACTATTTGTAGGCTATTCTAGTAATTAAGTAATAACCTATGCACTATGCATTAAGTTCGATCAAAGTAAATGACATATTAAATATATAGTTCAATAAAATAGAAACATGACCAACACTACTAGAAAACTGTCTACTTTGTGACAGCCAAATTTGTAGCAAATTTGTAGGAAATTGGTCTTACCTACAGATTTGCTACAAAAAGTTTCGTGCAAAATAAGCTTGTCGAAAATGAGGTTAGCTACAAAATTATGACAAAATTTCACACAAATTTTCGACAAAAATCTATGGTCACAAATGTTGCCACAAAATACCTACAAACCGATTTTTTATGTTTTTCCTACAATTCTTCCATAGTTATGCCTATTTTTGTATTTTATTTTATAATATTTTACTTTTAAAATTAATAACACTAATGAGAAAAATTATCCATAATTAGGAATAATTATTTTTATTTTGCGACAAAATTCCTACAAAAGTATAGAACTCTCTTAACAGTTTGCTACAAATTTCCTACAAATAAAAAATATATTTTTTAAGGTTGCGACAAATTTCCTACAACTTAAAAAATGTTATTTTTTAAGTTTTGTGACAAAATTCCTACAAACCAAAAAAAAAAAAAAAATTTAAAGGTTATGACAAAATTCCTACAAACCAAAGAAACAAAATTTAAAGTTTACGACAAAATTCCTATAAACCAAAAAAAAAAGTTGAAGGTTGCCACAAATTTCCTACAACTCAGAAAAATATCCTGCAGCTGTTTGCTACAGATTTGTGACAAACTGTAACAAATTAAAGAAACTAAAAAAACCATTTTTTATGAAAAAAAAAATGCCGCAAAATTACTATTATAATACAAAAAAATTGCAGCAAAATTCTAAAATCTTCCAAAAATATTAAAGCAACATTCTGAAGCATTCCAAACATTCCAAAACGCACAAAAAATCCTAATTACAGGCATTCAAAACTAATCCGAACTTTAACATTTCAATACTTAACAAGACCAGAGTTTTTACTTATTTCCGATGTTTTTTTAGCTTTTCTTCCATAGTTGTTTTTCAGCTTTTCTTCCATAGTTTTTTGCCATGCCGCTTGGTCGGCCCGCTCTTTTTCGCGCTCTTGTTGAAATTGTTCGAAACGGGATTCTATGTTTTCAGCTTTTCTTCCATAGTTATATTTGTATGTGTTTCACATGCAAATATAAATCAAGAATTATTCGTCAATCTCACTTAAAGGGTGTAACCAACATTTGAGGACCGAAACCGGTCTCCTTGTTCGTCAATCTCACTTAAAGGGTTTTTTTTTTCAAGTAAATTATGATGCACTGTACTTATGGTCAGAATAATAACACTACAGACTCTGAACATTCATCACTTTGCACAATATTTTTTTCTGGTATGTAAAATGTTGAATGCTACTGGTCTAATCCCTGATGCATGGAGGTCTCAAGCTGTTACAGTAACAACTTGCTTTCATTTTATATACAATTAATGCTTAAATTGGAACACAACAGCAGCATAATAAAACAATACAAGATGACTTGGAATTAATTTTGAGAAATGGGTTTTATGCTATCTGCAAGTATTCTGTAAGTGCAGTATCGGTGACTGAAGATTATCGATGCCACACAGAACTGATGCAACAGTTAAGGGGGAGACTGTTAGTGCAGTTCCTGCCGGGTAACTGTCGCTTATCAGTTCCGTATCAATCAAAACAGAAGTCCAAGCTAAAGTCAACAATAATGAAGAATTCAAGACCACATGAAGATCAAGGGGGAGTTTGTTAGTGCACTTTGGGTGATAAGTGCATGCTTTCCCATTCTTTAGGGTCGTTATTGTACATTTGTTGAAAGTTAGTCCCAACTTTATCCTAGGGACATTTTGTCCTAGTTTTAGGAAAGGCTTTTGTCTGAGGTTTATGTTAGGGACAAGAGTCAGAGTTTTGCTTTGTGTAGTTTGTTGTTCGGGCTTTCTAGTTTGTCTTGAAAGTCCGGGTTTTGCCTTGTATATATACCTTTATGTGGAATAGACAAGGCGGCGATTCTGTGTGAAATTCTGTGCACCTAACCCTAATCATTGTGTGTGTTTTGTCTGGCGGCTGCTTTGTGTGAGTGACGTCATTCATCTTCCTCATCAAGAATACTCAGTGTATTCTTGATTTCTCTCACAAATCTTTGCATTCTAGTGTTTCATCTACAGTGGTTGATCATCAGGTGGATTCCGCACACCTGTTGGTTGCTTTAGCTGAGTGAGATCTTGGATTAGGAGGCCTTACAAGTGGTATCAGAGCAGTGTGCTCATACTACTGTAGGTGTTTCTTAGTTTGAAGGTTTTTGTGAGATAAGTTCAATCTTTGATAGGGTTTAGTGAGCGTTTAGTGAGTTTTTGTGGTTTATTCATGATTCTTCATTCATATCTAGTGATTTGATGATGGATTTTGAGTAGTTTGGTGATTTTTAGTGTTAATCTTCATCTGGGTTTTTACAGGGGTTTTGGTTCTTGTTCATACAGAGTTTGAAGGTTGAAAAAGATTCCTGAGTTTGATCTTTGGAAGATTTGTCCGTGGTTTAAATTCTGTGTTTGTGTCTCCGGGGTATTGTTGAACCAGTGTGAAGTCACATTGGGGAGATAGTCCGGAGATTGGTTACTTCTGAGTTTTGAGAAACTCTTGTCCGACTTTTTTGTCTAGTCCGAACTTTATTAGAGTCCGAGTTTCTTTGGTCTGAATTTTTAAAGGTCCGAGCTTTTATTTTTTTTTCTTTCTTAATAGTTTAGTCCAAATTTTTTAGTCTATAATATTAGGTAGAGTCTGACTTTTTAGATAGTTTATTTTGTCACTAGTTCCGAGTTTTTTTTTAATAATAACATTAGTCTGACTTTTATATGCTATTTAGGTAGTCCGAATATTAAATAGTAGAGTCCACATTTTATAATATCTTTAGTCCGACTTTTATATAAGTCTTATTCTGTCCGAATTTTTTATTTATTTAGTTATTTAGTTTCTCTTTAGTCCGTATTTTTAGTTTTTAATATTGTTCCGACTTTTTACCTATATCTATTTTAGAGTTGCCTAGACCGAGTTTTAGTAGTCAGACTTTTTACTTGTGTCTGAACGTTTGTCTAGTTATTTTAACTTGTTTATTTTCTTAATAGTCCGAATTTCAGCCCTTAACTCTAGACTCCAACTTTTAAACTTTGAGTTTTGTAACTCTTGGTGAGTCCGAGTTTTGTTACTCTTGGTGAGTCCGATTTTTTGTTGAGTCTGAGCTCTTGCGTCCGAACTCTTGGTGAGTCCGAATCTTATAACCTCTGTAGAGCTCTTGAGTCCGAATTTTATAGAATTTTCTAGTTAAGTCCGAATTTTAGTCTAAAGGTCCCTGTGTCCGTATTTTAACCTCATTTGAGTCAGAACTTTGTGTTTTGTGTTGTTAGGGAATCCGAATTTTTCTTCCTATAGTAGGTGGTCTGAGTTTAATTTCTAACAGTGTAGTGTCCGAGTTCTGTTGTTTGTGTTTTATTTCAGGTTTGTGTGATCCGGGTTTCACAACTCTGATTAAAGCTCAGACATTTCACTCCGTGTTTTCTCTCCGAGTTTGGACTTAGAAAATCTTTTCAGCAACACAGTTCTTGCTTGGAAACCTACTGTTGTTTTCTGAAATGGCAAACAACAATCTGACTGCAATGGTGCAAAACCTCAAGCACAATGCTGAGGTAGGGAGTAATGACAAGCCTCCTTTGTTGATAAACGAGCTTGATTTTCCTGAGTGGAAGGAGCGTTTCGAAAGGTATGTACGAGCAAAAGACATCAAAATCTGGTTGTGTATCGTTAAAGGATGTGGAGCTACTCCAGTACGTACGTTGACGATTGATATGTATTTGGCACTTACTGACGACCAAAAGAAATTTTTTGATTGTGAAGAGAAAGCTATGTCAATGATTATGATGGCTATGACACAATCGATACTTCATACTTTCCGTAAGAGAAGTACCTCGAAGGAGTTGTGGGATAGCATGATCGAGCGCTATGAAGGAAATGCAATATACAAGAAACGACGACTCAAACGTTTGAAGACTCAATTCGTTGTGTTTAAAGCTTTAAGAAATGAATCATTTGATGATACAGTGAACCGGTTTTATCATTTGTTGAGCGAACTTGATAGAAGTCAAGAGGGTATCTACACTGAATTTGAGAAGGTTGAGAAGTTTCTGAATTGCCTTTCCAGAGAATGGAATATGTACACCGCTTTGATTAGAGAAGGTGTTCTCTATGAGGAGCTCTCATTTGAAGAAGTTATACAAAAACTGAAGGGTTATGCTTGGAATATGGAAGATCAAGCATCCGATTTCGAGAAGATCCAAGATCCTCAGTTATATAAAGCTTCAAAACCGACGGATAAGGGTAGTAATGGAGTAAACGGTGTTGCCCTATATTCCGAGAGTGAAGGTTCTGCAAGTGAACACGCCTTTATAAGCAACAATGTTAGTTCAAGTGGAACAACCAATTCCAATCAAGGGATGTACTCTTCTAGTGGAGCTCAGAAATCTCAAGGCACAAGTTTGAACATTCCTAAGATAGATGCAAGCGGTTTGAAGTTGATTGAAGAAAATATGAGCCTTTTGGCGTCCTTCATGACTGCCTACGAGAACTTCTTTCTTGGAAAGCTCGTTGAACCGTCAAGTCTCGATGAGGACTTTGACCAGATAGACCAAGACGAAATGGAAGAACTTGATCTACAACTCAATATGGCACTCTTAGTCCGTAGAGCGAAGAAGTTTCTGTTGAGAACGGGTAGGAAGTTCATAGGAGGTCAGACAAAGACTCGAATGGGAGTCGACATGTCAAAGGTGAAATGTCACAACTGCGGCATCTATGGGCATTTCGCACGTGATTGTCGGAAGCCGAAGATGGAAAGATCGAACTGAGAAAACTACTCTCAAGGAAACAACTCAAGACCTCACAACAATTCAGCAACTACTTCAAACACAAGTGCTTGTCCAAGTGGTTCTGAAATTCTTACACCTTCAACAAACAATGCTATGGTGGCTCAATCTTTACAAAAAGTGACTGAGCCTTATGACTGGGGTTGTGCTTTGGAAGACATCTCAGGAACAATTGTGTCACAAGCATTTATAGCTGAAATTGTGAACGAAGAAGTGTGTGAAGAGATTGCCGAAGAGACTAGCATTGAGGAACTTGCGGTGGTAGCTGAGGTTCTTGGGGAAGAGTTGGATTCGGGCAATGTTGCTGAAAATGAAGATCCCTCGAATGTAGAGTCTGTTGAGAAGTCTAACAAGACAGAAGATGGAGAAAAGGGAGAACGCTTTGAATTCAACATCTCCACAGCTGAAATGCAGCAATTTGCGGATGCAGAAGCTAAAAGGTTGGAAGAAAACTCCGTTGAAAACGAGGCTTGTGCATTCATGGCTGGCATTGAGGTAAAATCATCTTCTGTAGATAAGCGATGTGCTAGATGTGTTGAGTTTGTGACTAAGATTGATAGATATGCACTTCATAACACAAACTTAATTGCAGACTTAGAAAAATCCAGAGAACTCATTGTTGTTTTGTCTAATTCGGATAAAGAACACCGAATTAAGATAAAAGCGCTGAAAAATGATATCTCTGAATTTGAGAGACGTGTGGCTCAGGGAACTGTTAAAAATCAGGAATTAAAATCTGAACTTGAAATGAACCAAAATTGTGTTTTAGAAAAGAACAAAATCATTTTGGAAAAAGATAATCTGATTTTAGACTTGCAACGAAAAATTGAAAAGTTCAGGGATTCATCTGAAGTGATGAATTTCTGTATTAACAGCCAACGTCTCAAAGAATCTGAGGAAGAAATGTTCGGCATCGGTTATAAGAAAGTGCCTCCTCCGGTAAACCATAATTATACATCGATGCCAAGCATTGATCCTGAATTGGCAAATTTTGTGCCAAAGACCCCTCTGACGGTTGAACCGAAAGTGAGTCAGAATCTGAGCCAGATGAAGTTACTGACTCAGATCAGTCGAAGATGAGTGGAGTTTCAAAGAAAAATGAAGTAAATCTTGAAAACATTGAAAATTTGATAAACAATAAGATTTTGGAAATGTTTAATCAAGTTCAAAATGTGAAGTCAAAACCAAAGTCACGTGGGAAATCTAAAAGGTCTTTGAAAAATACCCCTAAAACTGAGTTTGTTAAAGGGGAGGATTTTGTCAAAGAAGAAGTAAAGATCGAAACTGGTTCCAACTCTCAGTTTGTGAACCAAATTTTGAAAAATTCCACCAACGACTCATCATCTTCGACCACTCATGAGGAACGTCCAAAGAATGCTGCAAAAATTCGCAAATGCTATAAGTGTCGTGGGAAAGGACACTTAGCAGCAGACTGTCCAGATGACAAGGGTAAATCACTTGTTGATCCTGATCAGAAGAAACCTTTTGTTGAAAAACCACAAAATGAAACAGTTAATGTTGAAAAGAAAAACGGTAAAAATCAGAAGGTTGAGAAAAACAAAGTGATTAAACAAGAAGTAAAACCAGTTGTCAAACCAAATGTTAAAACACAACAAAATCAGGATCATGGGGAGAAACCAGTTGTTATAAATCGTGGTAAAGGACCGGAAATTTCATCTCAAAAACATGATACTCGTGAGAAAACCCCTCACAGACGACAAAATCATGTTACTTTCCAAACACTTGAGAATGGCCAACGTTCTGGAGGTTCGAGCAACAACAATGTTAGACCTCATGCACAGAACAGATTCGTGAATGACCAAAATGCGTCACCCCCTCGATTTCCAAATCAAAGACAGCATTCGGATAATCATCCACGATCATTCTCAAGACACGATGATGTTCCTAGATTTGGTAGGAATTTTGAGCCACCCAGGAATCAAAATTACAGTTACCAAAACTATGGAAGCCGAGGTTATGGAAACTCTGGTTATACCAACAGATCGTCAACTCCGTATAATCCACGATTTGCGGGGAGTCATTCCAACAATTTCCGAAATGGAAATGGAGGAAACGATGGCAATGATGGTTATTTCAAAGAGTTTTCTTATGTTGATGAATCGGGACGACCCAAGACCATCATGGCTTGGGTCCCACACTCTAACTAAATTTTCTTGTTGGAGAGTGTAGGAGCAGCTGAAAAGAGCTATCTATATTTGGTATATCGATAGTGGCTGTTCCAGACACATGACAGGAAATAAAGAATTATTGAAAAATTTTAAACAAATTCGTGGTGGTTATGTGAACTTTGCTGGTGAAAAGGGTGGTTACATCACCGGTGAAGGCTCTGTGTCAAATGGAAAAATTACGCTGCATAAAGTGAACTACGTTGAAGAACTGAAGCATAACTTGATGTCGGTTTCTCAAATCTGTGATAACAAGTACACGATGCTGTTTACTGATAAAGCTTGCTTCGTTTTGCATCCGGGATTTGAAATGAGCGCGATGAAGTCAAAATTTGAAATGAGCGCGATGGGCGAGTTATCTTTCTTTTTAGGTCTTCAAGTGAGTCAAGGGAAAACCGGGACGTACGTGCATCAGACAAAGTATGTCCACGAGATTCTCAAAAGATTTGGATTGGAAGATAGCTTATCCTATGACACGCCTCTCCCGACAAATATCAAGCTTTCATCCGATGATGTGAAAGATCCTGAAGTGGATCCGACTCTATATCGAGCAATGATAGGTTCATTGATGTATCTTACTGCTTCACGACCAGATATTATGTTCTCTGTTTGTTTGTGTGCTAGGTACCAATCAACTCCGAAGGAGTCTCACTTGAAAGCAGTCAAGCGTATTTTCAGATATCTGAAAGGGACGCCTAAGCTTGGATTGTGGTATCCAGCTGAAGGTGGTCTGGATTTGATGGCGTATGCTGACGCAGATTTCGGAGGGTGCCGGATGAACAGAAAGTCAACCTCTGGCGGCGCACAACTTCTTGGGAACCGTCTTGTCTCTTGGCAATGCAAAAAGCAAGTTGCCGTTTCTCTATCCACGTGTGAGGCCGAGTACATTGCTGCATCAAGCTGTTGTGCTCAGGTCTTGTGGATTCAGCAGCAGATGAGGGACTACGGTTTGAATTTTACTCGAACTCCTATTCTTGTCGATAACAACTCTGCCATTTCCATAACTAACAATCTAGTCAATCACTCACGCACTAAGCACATAGATGTTAGGCATCATTTCATTCGCGACTGTGCTGAGAAGGGTTTAATAGAAGTGGTTAGGGTAGACACCTTGGATAATCTTGCCGACCTGTTTACTAAGACATTCGATCGGGCTAGATTTGAAAATCTGGTCCGAATGATTGGCATGATCAACCCCGAGTAAAATGCTTTTCAAAACTCGCATAGAAACTTTATTTTATGTTTAGTGTACAGTTCTTACCGCTTTCGAAAAATTGAAAAACTCCAAAAATATTTTACTTAGTTGTAGGATAAATTTTAAGAAAAATACAAAAACATTTGAAAAATATAAAATGAAGTCGTGTTGAGATATAAGGGAAATGATAGTACATCGGTTAGTCGTATCTGGTGCAGGATTATAGTAATATATAAAATTAACCGTTAACTGTAACAACTTCATTATACGTTGCTTCGGTAGGTTTTACGCGTCAATAAGAACCTGTTTTTGGTATATAAACATAATGAACTGCGTAACTTGTGTGGTACATCTCTCGGATATATGGTCTTGGTACCGTAATTTCGTTTGATAGATTGCCGAGGTTCTGAGATACGTGGTCTTTATGCTGTTTATCATCTGGGTATCATGGTTGTTTCTTTTACCGAAAACAACGGGGACGCAAGTCTAGATCTTCCATGATACCATACATACGTGTAAATATCCTTAATACATGATGCATTCGACCCAAATAAGTGATAAACAATCACATGTCCCACAAAATCATGCGGGAGTCAAGTTCGTCTCTTTGTCTGTACGATGGTACTAACCTGTTCACGGACTTGCTCCTGTGCCCTTTGCATCTGAAATTCAAGTTCCTCATCAATAAGTGATTCTATCACATAGGGCTTGTTTTCAATCCCAAATAAGTGAGTATCTCACATTAGCTTATACGTCAAAACAGATGATAAATGGTATACTCACCAGTAAGATGATCTCTCGTGCATACCTTGATACGGGAGTATATTCTGAGGTGGGTAAACATAGTTACAATCAGTTATTAATACACCTAATCGCATATCTCGAAAACAGTGTTCGAAAGCGTGCTAAAGCTTAAGTGGACCACAATACCGTTGAACGTCTTGAACTGTTAATATCATTCTAAGAGCTTAAACTGATAAACTATGTTCTTGTGTTGGATAATGACAGAAAAACCGATATGATCCCTTTGCTCCGATTTCAAAAAAAGATAATTAGTGTAAATACGTTCGTAGGTTTAATTTCTTTATTCAGTCAAAAATTCAAAAACATCAAAAAGATTTTGCTTTCTTGTTTCTATGTGCGAGTTATCATTTTGAAAATTCTCTAAGGGTTGTGAACATTCTTTAATAAGGTGTTAAACATCAAGTTAGGTAATCTTAAAATAAGTCTTTTTGTATAAAAATCGGCCGTGCAAGATCCATCTAAGTGTGTGGGTAATCACGTCATTTTAAGGTGTTTCGGTAAATCTGCTTCCAAGTTGTGATATTTTTTCCAAAAGTATAAGTTTTGAAGTAACTTGTTCTAAATGATCGTGTTTTGAAATACAAATTATTAAATATTGGTTGTTTTATATTTCAATTGGTGATTCCGGGGTATTGGAATTATTTTTGGGATCCAGGTTTGGGCTGAGTGTCTCCGGGGTTAAATTTCTTAATCTGGGGTTAAGTGTTTGTTAAAGCACCGGATCGATGACGAACATCAAACATTGCACTTGATTCAAGACATGAAGAATAAGAACAGGGTAGATGAAGAAGAAGATGCAAGACAAACTCATTCATTTCAATACAATCATCACAGATTACATACCAAACGAGTATACATCATCTTCTACAAGCTGGTTTAGATCACAAAGATCTAAACCCTAGCTTTCTCTCACTAACACATAGTCTCCCTCTCTCTCTAGAATAGACACAGTGATGGAGAATAGATGGGATCTTGTGAGAGGTGCACCAAAGCTTCTTGATCGATCAATTGATCCTTGGATGTGTGCCCTAATCCTATACAACACATATATATAGACTAGGACTAAACTCGGACAAACAATCTACACCAAAACCCTGACTTTTGTCCCTAACAAAAACCCCTGACCTTTTTCCTAGACATAAAACTTGGACAAAATGTCCCTAGGATAAAGTTGGGACTATCTTTCAAGACTTGTACAATAAAGACCCTAACAATTGGAAAGCATGCACTTATCACCCAAAGTGCACTAACAAACTCCCCCTTGATCTTCATGTGGTCTTGAATTCTTCATTATTGTTGACTTTAGCTTGGACTTCTGTTTTGATTGACCCGGAACTGATAAGCGACAGTTACCCGGCAGGAACTGCACTAACAGTCTCCCCCTTAACTGTTGCATCAGTTCTGTGTGGCATCGATAATCTTCAGTCAACGATACTGCACTTACAGACTCCCCCTTGACTGATGATATCATGCATGCTTTCAACTTTAGCTGAGACTTGATCGTTCTGGTAGAGCACAGCGATCTTCAACCCTTCTAATTAAAGACTTGCTGACGATCACTTAAAGCTGCTTTGAGAAACCCAAAGAATCCAACATCAAACACTGTAGATCCTCCCCCTCAAACTACTCGCGAATCAAGTTAACGCGAACCGACCTACAACCACATGTAGGAATATCGCTCGATACATTAATCTTCAAACCTAACCGGTAGCAGAAAGAAACATTGGATTTCCAATGCCCAGCTGTAACACCTCGTAAAATCGTGTCCAAGGATGTGGTGACACGTGTAATGAACCCTAATAAAGTCAAACGTTGACTATGAGGGACTAATTTTGTCAAAATCGAAAACTATGAATATAGAAGGACTGAAAGTGTCAACATGCCTAATCTAGACCCCTCAGTGACCTTATACGGTGTCCGTATTCTCAAATGGTCCACTTGTTGGACGAGAGGAGCCGTATGCGTAATTATGTGGAAGTTGCGCGTCGAAGGGTTAAAAGTGTCAACATGTTAATTCTTACCTCTGAGTGACCTTTTAACGAAAAGAGCTTCATTATGTTTTCATCATATTCTCAGGAATGCCTAATATTGGCTATGCAAGGCTTTTATGCCAATAAGTGAAGTTACGCACAAGTTTGTAAGTTAGAGGGGTTAAAAGCGTCAACATGTTTAATTATACCTCTGAATGACCTTTTAACGAACCCGAAGCATCACGATGTATTATAATATTCTCAATAATGCCTAACATGGGCTAGATAAGGCTTCGATGCTATTAAACGATGATATGCGCAAGTTTACGCATTAGAGGGACCAAAAGCGTCAACTTTTGAATCTACGCCTCTCGGGGACCTTTTAAGTGAACCGGGGTGTTGTAATAATTGGATATACATTCGGGGATGCCCATTATGGGCTATAGAAGGCTTGGATATCATTAAACGGCTTTTCGCGATACTTTGCGCAATTAAGGGACTAATTGCGTCAAACTACAAAAGTAGGTCGAATCGTTTGATAACGGACCTTCCGGAATATTCCCATGAGTTAATCATACCCTATTTATCCTTTATATAGCTTAGATATAGGCTTAGAGGTGTTTGGTGCGCAAAAATAAACTTTTATGTCATGCAGGGACTAAAAGTGTCAAAAAGTGCACAAGTTTGCACTTTCGCGCATATCTCACATTCTGAATATCCCCGGACACCCAAAAATTTATGTAAGCACTAAAATATTTTATTTTAGTGTGTGGCATGATAAAATTCCATTCGTCGCGTCGTTTGGATCGTTTTTCACGTCCGTCCGTGTTTCGTCGTAATTAGACGAACAACGTGACCGTACGACCAAACGAACCGACATCCGACATGTTTTTGAGCATGGTTGAAGTTAAATATACTTTAACTTCCTTATATAGCTTAGAAATGGGGTTAACGGGTGTTAGATGTGCCAAAACTCAACGATACGCGTGCAGGGGTCAAAACTGTCAACTGTTGAAACTTCATGCATGCTGACCAGGTCCTTGCGCATCGTAGCACTCTGGACCTTACGATGCGCAAGCCAACTGCCAGATATGAATTTTTGCTTACAGCCCACTCAAACCCTTTTAAACCAATCATATTCGATCCCTTGGGCTCCAAACCAATTAGGACAGCTGTTATAACATGTGTAATGATCTGATTAACCCTCTATACACATGTCTTGATCCCAATTCTCACCCAAAACCTATAAATACTTGAAGCTCTCATTCATTTCTTCACACCATTTTCATTTTATCATTCTATCTCTCAATCTGGAGCTTCATGAACTGAATGGAACTTGTATTCTTGTAGAAAAGATAGCATGGACCATTTGTAAGTGTCCTAGCCCACCTTATAGTTCAGATTTATATTTTAATAACCGAAAAGTCAAGTTATCATGTAATAACTTTGACTTTCGAATTAAACTCTCATGGTCCAGCCACTAACCAAATTGAAAGTGGGTATAAGACAATAGTTAGGTAGCTGATTAACCCCTGAAAGGGCACCTCCTAATTCCTTCGTTTGCTTAGTTAATTGTCGGGTCAAACTAGTTTGACAAAAAGTCAAACTTGGCAGATTTGTACATATCAATTAAAACCATAGATGCAGAGGTTATAAATTATATTTTTACACTCTAATAACTTGGTAATGATTATTAGAACATGTCTAAGCTGGTCCAACCCGACAATTCTAAGTTTAGGGTCGGTTCACAACCGACAGTCGCAAAAGCTTGACTTTGCTTTGACTTTTCAGTTCTGGCCCGATTAAGCTTGATTCTTCCATGTTTTAAGCTTCCATTAGGACCATATTATTCAGTAGTATAACCCTCTGAAGTTATATTGCATGGTTCCTTGTGGCTTGAAATATACGCTAGTTTCCACTATTATGCTTATAAACGCCCATTTTACCCTTTTGACATAAGAATGAGATTTTTAGAAATGTGAGAGGACAAAAACCTTTGTTACTAATATATAAGGTTGTCCCGAAAATTTGACATCAGTTCTTGGTCCCAAATAAGGGTTATGCTCGATATCGTAATTAGAAGCTTTTAACTAAGTGAGTTGTGATATCTTGTATAAAGCATTTTTAAACTTGGATTTTGACCCAAAACTCATTACCTACTGTTAAGATATTATTTTAGGGATTGTTGGAGTTACTGATCAGATTATAAACTGATCATATCATAGAGTTCTTATATTACTCGGTAAATGACGATAATGCCCTTTTCATGCATAAAATTAGATTTACAAATGATTTGAATGCCAAACCTTTTTCTACTGATTTCATATATTAAATAAATTATTTTGAGCATTCAAAACTAATCAAAATCTCAGATTTCTATAAAACCCCTTAATTATCGTCAATTAGCGATTTGTACGCTATTTAGGTGCATGGTATGGTTTTAAACCATAATTAACACCTAAGACTTGTTACCTACTGAATTTTTAAACAAATCTTAATATTATTTCAGTAGGCATAAGTCGTGAACTCAGACTTCCAAAAATGCCCGTAAAAGCATATGTGAAATGACCGAAATACCCTTTCGGGGCATAGTTTGGCCATAAATGGTAAACCTCACATATGTATGATATCTTACTGATGTAATGAGATTTATTAAATATTCTTACTGATTAGAAAGGACCAGAACTACAGTTTTTCATAAAATCTCTTTTATAAGTATTAAAATTACCAAAATTGCCCTTACGGGACTTAAAATGGTTTTTAATACTTCTTGGGCATAAATGTTGACATCCTATTGATGTATTGAGATATTCTAAGCATAATAACATATGGAACTTGTATATGATTCATTTGGTTACCCGTTACGCATTTTACGCGTTCGGATCGGTTTATGTAACTAGTTTACGTATGTTTGCCGAAACGGGTTTAACCTTATCGTTTTTATCTCAAAATCCGGAATGTGTTTAGTTTACCCATAATATACAAGTATCCAAACTTGTTGGGTCTAAATAAGATTCCATTCCGGTCATCGCTTAATCTAGCGTATCGTACAACTTTAGATACTTTAAGCTAGCCGGTCTAAGTCTGCGACTTAAATAAAGACCGTTAGCATTCTGAATTGGTTATATATTACCATCACTCCAGACTAGAGCCACCCGGTAAAAGCTAGCTGCATTTAGATAGATTGGATACGACTGAGTTATTTTGCTGTGAATCAAGTATTAGCTCAGGTAAATACTTTTAACTTATTTTCCCTTATACGGGCTTGGGATACGGTAGATTAATACCGCTTGTTCGGGTGTGGATCAATCAAATGCCGGATTGTGGCTAGTAAATCCACAAAACCTGTTTTGATACTGTTCTGTTGATGACTTAAACATTGGGGGTTAACGACCGTGTCCTGGATATATCCTTGGCTCATTCATTTGTAAATGGCCACGACTTATGCGCATGGTGTAGGCATACACCGAAAAGATGCCAATAATAAATTTTTAATTACCCACAAGTTGGGGATAACTCCTTTATGGGTTTTAAATGTGGTGTGTCGTTTAATCATGTCTCAGTCTCTGTACTGGGCCCCAGATGTACGATAAACATGTAATTCAGTATACAAGATTTTATTAAGAATTGTCCCAAGATATAAAAGGTTTTGTGCCTTGTGCACTTAAATCAATTTTCATAAACTCTTTTCAAATGAGTCGGTTAAATTGTATTTACCAGTGAAAACTAACGTATTTTCAAAAGGCTAAGTGGCAGGTACTACTCGTAATAGGCTGGGAGTTGCTCGGTGTCGAAAAAGAGGATCTTGCAAATCCTTAAAGATGCCATAAAGTCTGCTAAGCTTCATTTTACATTCTGTGTTGATCCTCCTGTGGATTTGGTATTACAGACTCGTCTATAATAAATACTTTGATATCTTCAGACATTTAAGTTTGTAATAATATTTTATATTCCAAGACTTCCGCTGTGCTATTCTGTGTGTGTTTGACTATGATGATATCAACTACATCACGATACCCCACCGGGCCCACCGGTGATATGTGGAAATATCGGGGTGTGACAGGTTGGTATCAGAGCCAACATTGAGTGAATTAAACACTAGTCTTTTGTGTTTAATCTCAATGACACAGTAGCATATTTCTTAGACCCTATGAGTCTAGACTTAACATAGGAATACTCTCATCCCTATTAAGTAAACATTATTTTCGATTTTATGTATTTTAAATAAGTCGCTAAGCAAGGAAGCCGTTGATAAGGATTCTCCTCATCTGAAGCCAAGGAATGCCAAGCTTCGCAATACGGCAAAAATAAGCGTGCGACCGGTTTGGAGGAAGACCTTTATGGATTCATTCCCAAAACCAAACCCATTTGATTTGGAATCAGACTTCAGAGTCCATACCGGAGGTCCCTGAGGCTCAAATATTAAAGTCTGTACCATTGGAGTCCATACCAGGTGGTCCCTGAGACTCCCGTTTTTGCTGATAACCCTTGTTTCTTACCTTCAAGTTTGGAATCCCAGACTTGGATTATAACAGTCAAAACCCAATCCGTGATCCATATCATCCTTTAACCATTGAATCCTTGAATTCTACTTCTGTAACAGATCCTGATTGGAATATCTACATTATTCACTGAGGTCTTTTGTACCTTCACCTTGTATAGTAAACCCAGAAGAGAAACAATCGAATGGAGCAAGGAAAGCGTTAGAGAATCCTTCTTTCATAAATTCTTTTAAGTCCTTATAAGGACCTATCTCTTCTATTTAGTCTCCGCGAGGACATACCTTTTTCGACTTAAGACCCCTTATGGGCATTTGCTATTTAGTCCTTTTGATGGACATTATCTTCCAATATATTCCCTTGTGGACATTATATTTTCAATAAAGTCCCTGGTGGACATACTAATTTAATACAGTCCTTTCATGAACGTATGATTTTATTAAAATCCCTTTTGTGGATACACTATTTTAAAATAGTCCTCTCATGGACTTGATGTTTTAATATAGTCCTCTCATGGACATAATAATTCATCATAGTCCTTTCAAGGACATATTATTTCATCAAAGTCCCTTTTATGGACAAATTATTACATTAAAACCCCTTGCGGATATGATATTTTATTATAGTCCTTTCAAGGATATATTGTTTCATTAATAAGTCTCACTGAGGACGTACCTTTCGACATAAAGTCCCTTCAAGGGCAATTGCTTATTGAAGTCCCTTCATGGACATGTTATATCATAAAAGTCCTTATACGGACGTATTATAAAGTTCCTTTTCGGACTTATATTTCCCTTTTAGTCCCTGTGTGGACTAGAGTTATTTAAAAGTCCCTGTGAGGACACCTGTACAGCAAAGCCCTTTTTGTGTGCACGCTGTACCAATATAGTCCTTTTATGGACATGTTATTTCATTAAGATCCCTTTGGGGATACGCTATTTCGAATTAGTCCCTTTTGAGGACATTGATATTTCATTATAATCCATAAATGGATTTGTAATATTTTATAGTCCCTATACGGACTTATAATTTTTCCTCTTAGTCCTCTATGGACAAATATATTACTAGAAGTCCCTTTTGAGGCACTATTGTAAATTCCTAATAATCTAGGAAGTTTGGAAAATTTTATGTAGGTATTCATTTCGTCCTTTTATCCAACAATAGTTCTGAATTTTATTCGAACTTTATCGATCAGCTGAAAAATTTCAAAAGATCCTCTTAATGGTATAACCTAGCCTATATGTCTAAGAACATGGCTGTGATGGTAAAACCCTCTTAAGATAATTAATCCTTGTTAATATCTAAGAACATGTTAACATTCTTGGCTGTGTGACTTGAGAGACCACACTAGCTTCCGAAAGTACTTGGATTTTTCCAAGCCACCTACATAGCCTATATGATCAATACGAATCACGGCTATCAAACAACAATATGAAGAATACATCAAAACATCCAATTAAGATGTATGCCATTGGGCGAAGGTGTATTCATGACAATGATAGTTTTATTTTATAAACTTCTTGTCAAAAGGCGATGAACTATGTTCGACCCTTAAAGATCACTGATCCAAGAGATCATTGATTTTGTTTTAATTGTCCTTGTGACAAGGCCTTTTGTGCCATCAAACTGTCCTTCGAGACAAGTCTTGTGCTATATGAGGACGTCTCTATGACATTGACATTGTGATCTTTATGATCCCCTGTCCAAGGTAATGAGCTGTGCTCAAGCCTAATAGTCTATGTGGTCAATGCGATCATGACTAAAATCATCAATGCGATGATTAAATCTAACATCCTTAATGATGTTTTGCTTAAGGGATATATTATATTGTCCATCTGAGACTAGGCAATTGTGATCTTTTGTGATTCTTTGCCCAAGGGGGTGAGCTATGCTCAAATCCCATAGTCTGTATGATCATTGCGATCTTGACTAGTATCATCAATATGATGATCATAATAATAACATCCCTTGTGATGAAATGCCTACGGGCTACACTTTACACTATTGTCAATAAGACAAAGATAGTGGTGATCCTTAAAAATCCCCTATCCAAAGTGGTGGGTTATACCCAACCCTAGCAGTCTATATGATCAGTGTGATCATGACTAACATCATCAAATGCAATGATGATATATGAACATCCATTAGTGATGTCAAGTGGGTTGCCTTTGTGCCAAATAAGTCGTCTTTAGAGACAATGACAGATGTAGTTTATGACTCCCTGTCCGAAGGCGAAGAACTATGCTCAAGCCTGGAAGCCTCTAATTCAATAAGATTACGACTTATAAATTAATGTCCTTGGTGACAAATCAATGAGTGATGTTTTAAACTCATCAATGACAAGCCAAGGTGCTATAATTTGTCATTCGTGACAAGTTAACATATTCAGTGTTAACATTTCTAGTCACAGGCTTTTGTGCCAGCATTGATAAATGTCCTCTGTGACAGGCTTTGGTGCCATATCTTATAACGTCATTGTGACGAGGCCACTTTGATCCTTACCTAAATGTCCTTTGCGACAAGGCCTTCGTACCATATAATCATTATGTCTTTCATGACTAGGCTTTATGCCATATATTTCTACGTCCTTCGTGACAGGCATTTATGCCATATATGTATATGATCATAATGAAAGTCATGTAAGCCTAGCCTTCGAGCTATTCATACTCGTCCCTGTGACAAAGACAGTTGTGACTTTATGATCCTCTGTCAAACAGGTAATGGACTCGCTCCAAACCTTAAGTGCCATTAATGGTCCTTTGGTGACCTAGGCTGAATGTAATGGATATACATTCAAATAACATTCATTAGGAATGCTTGGAAAGTAATAGCCTCTATGGTTTTTGGATGCCGTGGCTGATCTATACCAGGTCATCAGGATGATGACTAGAAATTGCTTAACATAGTGGTTAATACCAAGTTTCGAGTATGGAAAACTCGAATGAGGTGAGTAGCAGTCGCGATACTATTAAGGCGACAAAAGCTAATAATGCTACAAACGTAAGCCTCAATATTAATGGAGTTAATCTCCGAACTGTGATTGACACAGCAGTTTGAAAGGCCATGGAAAAGGTCATAAAACAGTTCGAAGAACCGAATACTTCTCGCTCTAAAGCTCATTCAGAGCTACACTCAATTGCTCATGAAAAGAGAGCATGGTTCACACTTCAAATGAGAAGGATGAACCAAGGGAGGAGGATAACTCCTAGAAATCAAAGAAAAAGAGCAAATTACGGGCTTAATAAGAACCATCATAAGTTTAGTAAGTAGCCTGTATGTAAGAATTGCTATAAAAGACACTAAGGACAGTGTCAAATAGGTCAAAGACCAAAGTAGTGTGGATTCGCAAAGAAACTGGTCATCAGTCCCATGAAAGTAGGGACAGAAAGAATACAGTCTGTTACGACTGTGGTGAGAAAGGCCATACTAGGACTAAATGCCATAAAGCTGCCAAAGAGGCGCAGCTAAGTCTGGAAAGGCTAAGAAAGGAAATGCCTAAACTCACCTGATGAATGTCAAGAGAGAGTACATGATGTTATCCAGTACTTTTCTTATCATTTGGGCAATGATAATTTCTGCCAAGTATCCTATTTTAAATACAGGCAATAATAAGTCTTTCATAGACCATAAGCTCGGCAAACTTATGATAGTATTCATAAGAACTTCAGATTCTAAATCAGGTAGAACTTACCAATGAGATCTGAGAGACCGATTCTCCTATCATCGGCAATAATCTTTCTGTATAATCTAAGAGTACTCTTTCTTTGAATAAAGTACGACAATATATGTTATTTTAATTATTTTCTTCTCATTGATTTCTATCAACTACGAGTGCCAACTATGCTTGACAAAAGCGCCATGTGAGGATTGGCATATCCCAATGCGTCCCATAGATTATGTCCATGCCTGATCAGTATGGAAGTTTAATGCATGGGGCCACCAAGATATACCAATGGTCATATAGTACTAAAGTCAGCTAGTGGTATTCAAAGGAGATATTCATAATAGAAAATACCTAAGTAGGCGTCTCTATTTAAGGCGTTCGTGCACTCGTAAAGCAGATGAGTCATCTGTATGGCACAATCGTCAGTAAGTGGACCAAGGTCAAGGATTGAAGCTACCTCTATCATAATTAGATAACTTGTTTCCTTCTCAATAGAACTACCTTGTTATACCCCCTGAGGAGCAAAGTGAAGTTAGGATTGACATCCTATTAGGAACTGTACCTGTTACAGAAGCTCCATATCGGTTAGAATCAACGGAAATGGAAGAACTGAGGCTAACCAGATGAGATATAAAGAAAGGCTTATACAGCCTAGCTCGTTGTCTAGGAGCCCCGACTATTATTGTTGATAAAGGGAAGCACAGTGTAATACCCTTGTGCATTGGTTACTGCAACTTAGCTAAGAAACGATTAAGAATCGTTATTAGATGCCCAAGATCGTCGATTGGTTCAACTAACCATGAGGGTAGTTAATTCCTTAAGATTGATTCGGGTAGTAGTTGGAATAACTACCTCACCCTGAATAAGTTCTTCTATAACCAATAGCATTATATAAGCATCAAGGTTACTCCTCTGGAGACCTTGTTTGGGAGAAATAGCTAAACGCCCAATTGTTGGGCAGGAAATTTGGAAAGCTCTTTTATTTGGATCTGAGAGTTGTCTTAAGGATGACGGATAGGATATCATGGATCTGTAATCATCTAAAAACTGCCAATAATTGGCAGAAGAGCAATGCGAACAAGAGGCACAAATCTCTTAAAGTTCCAGATAGGGAACAAGGCTCTATCGAAAATATCAAATATGAAAGAGTACAATATGTTTTGGTATATAGAGCAAGTTAAGCCTTAGATATATAAATCATTTGAGATCATCGAATGTGACGGCAGTATAGCTCATAAGCTAAAACTTGCCTAAGGAGCTCAGTGGAATTCACGATGTGTTCCACATTTCTAACTTAAAGAAATGCCTAGCTGATAAATCGCTAGAAATGTCTCATGACGACGTATAGATTGATGAAAGCCTAAGGTTTATGGAAAGACCTATATCGATCAAGGATTGACAGGTTAAGAAACTCCGAAATGGAGCATGCACCAATTGGACAGGTCAATGGGAATACCTGTAGAAGTCCCTAAATGTCTGTGGAAGTTAAGTTCAATTTACAACAGAAAGTACTTCCATCTTTTTGATCAAATATCGGGGTCGAGATTTCTTTTAAGGGGGTGAGGATGTAACACCTCGTAAAATCGTGTCCAAGGATGTGGTGACACGTGTAATGAACCCTAATAAAGTCAAACGTTGACTATGAGGGACTAATTTCGTCAAAATCGAAAACTATGAATATAGAAGGACTGAAAGTGTCAACATGCCAAATCTAGGCCCCTCAGTGACCTTATACGGTGTCCGTATTCTCAAATGAGCCACTTGTTGGACGAGAGGAGCCGTATGCGTAATTATGTGGAAGTTGCGCGTCGAAGGGTTAAAAGTGTCAACATGTTAATTCTTACCTCTGAGTGACCTTTTAACGAAAAGAGCTTCATTATGTTTTCCTCATATTCTCAGGAATGCCTAATATTGGCCATGCAAGGCTTTTATGCCAATAAGTGAAGTGTCGCACAAGTTTGTAAGTTAGAGGGGTTAAAAGCGTCAACATGTTTAATTATACCTCTGAATGACCTTTTAACGAACCCGAAGCATCACGATGTATTATAATATTCTCAATAATGCCTAACATGGGCTAGATAAGGCTTCGATGCTATTAAACGATGATATGCGCAAGTTTGCGCATTAGAGGGACCAAAAGCGTCAACTTTTGAATCTACGCCTCTCGGGGACCTTTTAAGTGAACCGGGGTGTTGTAATAATTGGATATACATTCGGGGATGCCCATTATGGGCTATAGAAGGCTTGGATATCATTAAACGGCTTTTCGCGATACTTTGCGCAATTAAGGGACTAATTGCGTCAAACTACAAAAGTAGGTCGAATCGTTTGATAACGGACCTTCCGGAATATGACCATGAGTTAATCATACCCTATTTATCCTTTATATAGCTTAGATATAGGCTTAGAGGTGTTTGGTGCGCAAAAATAAACTTTTATGTCATGCAGGGACTAAAAGTGTCAAAAAGTGCACAAGTTTGCACTTTCGCGCATATCTCACATTCTGAATGTCCCCGGACACCCAAAAATTTATGTAAGCACTAAAATATTTTATTTTAGTGTGTGGCATGATAAAATTCCATTCGTCGCGTCGTTTGGATCATTTTTCACGTCCGTCCGTGTTTCGTCGTAATTAGACGAACAACGTGACCGTACGACCAAACGAACCGACATCCGACATGTTTTTAAGCATGGTTGAAGTTAAATATACTTTAACTTCCTTATATAGCTTAGAAATGGGGTTAACGGGTGTTAGATGTGCCAAAACTCAACGATACGCGTGCAGGGGTCAAAACTGTCAACTGTTGAAACTTCATGCATGCTGACCAGGTCCTTGCGCATCGTAGCACTCTGGACCTTACGATGCGCAAGCCAACTGCCAGATATGAATTTTTGCTTACAGCCCACTCAAACCCTTTTAAACCAATCATATTCGATCCCTTGGGCTCCAAACCAATTAGGACAGCTGTTATAACATGTGTAATGATCTGATTAACCCTCTATACACATGTCTTGATCCCAATTCTCACCCAAAACCTATAAATACTTGAAGCTCTCATTCATTTCTTCACACCATTTTCATTTTATCATTCTATCTCTCAATCTGGAGCTTCATGAACTGAATGGAACTTGTATTCTTGTAGAAAAGATAGCATGGACCATTTGTAAGTGTCCTAGCCCACCTTATAGTTCAGATTTATATTTTAATAACCGAAAAGTCAAGTTATCATGTAATAACTTAGACTTTCGAATTAAACTCTCATGGTCCAGCCACTAACCAAATTGAAAGTAGGTATAAGACCATAGTTAGGTAGGTGATTAACCCCTGAAAGGGCACCTCCTAATTCCTTCGTTTGCTTAGTTAATTGTCGGGTCAAACTAGTTTGACAAAAAGTCAAACTTGGCAGATTTGTACATATCAATTAAAACCATAGATGCAGAGGTTATAAATTATATTTTTACACTCTAATAACTTGGTAATGATTATTAGAACATGTCTAAGCTGGTCCAACCCGACAATTCTAAGTTTAGGGTCGGTTCACAACCGAAAGTCGCAAAAGCTTGACTTTGCTTTGACTTTTCAGTTCTGGCCCGATTAAGCTTGATTCTTCCATGTTTTAAGCTTCCATTAGGACCATATTATTCAGTAGTATAACCCTCTGAAGTTATATTGCATGGTTCCTTGTGGCTTGAATTATACGCTAGTTTCCACTATTATGCTTATAAACGCCCATTTTACCCTTTTGACATAAGAATGAGATTTTTAGAAATGTGAGAGGACAAAAACCTTTGTTACTAATATATAAGGTTGTCCCAAAAATTTGACATCAGTTCTTGGTCCCAAATAAGGGTTATGCTCGATATCGTAATTAGAAGCTTTTAACTAAGTGAGTTGTGATATCTTGTATAAAGCATGTTTAAACTTGGATTTTGACCCAAAACTCATTACCTACTGTTAAGATATTATTTTAGGGATTGTTGGAGTTATTGATCAGATTATAAACTGATCATATCATAGAGTTCTTATATTACTAGGTAAATGACGATAATGCCCTTTTCATGCATAAAATGAGATTTACAAATGATTTGAATGCCAAACCTTTTTCTACTGATTTCATATATTAAATAAATTATTTTGAGCATTCAAAAGTAATCAAAATATCAGATTTCTATAAAACCCCTTAATTATCGTCAATTAGCGATTTGTACGCTATTTAGGTGCATGGTATGGTTTTAAACCATAATTAACACCTAAGACTTGTTACCTACTGAATTTTTAAACAAATCTTAATATTATTTCAGTAGGCATAAGTCGTGAACTCAGACTTCCAAAAATGCCCGTAAAAGCATATGTGAAATGACCGAAATACCCTTTCGGCATAGTTTGGCCATAAATGGTAAACCTCACATATGTATGATATCTTACTGATGTAATGAGATTTATTCAATATTCTTACTGATTAGAAAGGACCAGAACTACAGTTTGTCATAAAATCTCTTTTATAAGTATTAAAATTACCAAAATGCCCTTACGAGACTTAAAATGGTTTTTAATACTTCTTGGGCATAAATGTTGACATCCTACTGATGTATTGACATATTCTAAGCATAATAACATATGGAACTTGTATATGATTCATTTGGTTACCCGTTACGCATTTTACGCGTTCGGATCGGTTTATGTAACTAGTTTACGTATGTTTGCCGAAACGGGTTTAACCTTATCGTTTTTTTCTCAAAATCCGGAATGTGTTTAGTTTACCCATAATATACAAGTATCCAAACTTGTTGGGTCTAAATAACATTCTATTCCGGTCATCGCTTAATCTAGCGTATCGTACAACTTTAGATACTTTAAGCTAGCCGGTCTAAGTCTGCGACTTAAATAAAGACCGTTAGCATTCTGAATTGGTTATATATTACCATCACTCCAGACTAGAGCCACCCGGTAAAAGCTACCTGCATTTAGATAGATTGGATACGACTGAGTTATTTTGCTGTGAATCAAGTATTAGCTCATGTAAATACTTTTAACTTATTTTCCCTTATACGGGCTTGGGATACGGTAGATTAATACCGCTTGGTCGGGTGTGGATCAATCAAATGCCGGATTGTGGCTAGTAAATCCACAAAACCTGTTTTGATACTGTTCTGTTGATGACTTAAACATTGGGGGTTAACGACCGTGTCCTGGATATATCCTTGGCTCATTCATTTGTAAATGGCCACGACTTATGCGCAGGGTGTAGGCATACACCGAAAAGATGCCAATAATAAATTTTTAATTACCCACAAGTTGGGGATAACTCCTTTATGGGTTTTAAATGTGGTGTGTCGTTTAATCATGTCTCAGTCTCTGTACTGGGCCCCAGATGTACGGTAAACATGTAATTCAGTATACAAGATTTTATTAAGAATTGTCCCAAGATATAAAAGGTTTTGTGCCTTGTGCACTTAAATCAATTTTCATAAACTCTTTTCAAATGAGTCGGTTAAATTGTATTTACCAGTGAAAACTGACGTATTTTCAAAAGGCTAAGTGGCAGGTACTACTCGTAATAGGCTGGGAGTTGCTCGGTGTCGAAAAAGAGGATCTTGCAAATCCTTAAAGATGCCATAAAGTCTGCTAAGCTTCATTTTAAACATTCCGTGTTGATCCTCCTGTGGATTTGGTATTACAGACTCGTCTATAATAAATACTTTGATATCTTCAGACATTTGAGTTTGTAATAGTATTTTATATTCCAAGACTTCCGCTGTGCTATTCTGTGTGTGTTTGACTATGATGATATCAACTACATCACGATACCCCACCGGGCCCACCGGTGATATGTGGAAATATCGGGGTGAGCAACCCGTCACACCCCGATATTTCCACATATCACCGGTGGGCCCGGTGGGGTATCGTGATGTAGTTGATATCATCATAGTCAAACACACACAGAATAGCACAGCGGAAGTCTTGGAATATAAAATATTATTACAAACTCAAATGTCTGAAGATATCAAAGTATTTATTATAGACGAGTCTGTAATACCAAATCCACAGGAGGATCAACACAGAATGTTTAAAATGAAGCTTAGCAGACTTTATAGCATCTTTAAGGATTTGCAAGATCCTCTTTTTCGACACCGAGCAACTCCCAGCCTATTACGAGTAGTACCTGCCACTTAGCCTTTTGAAAATACGTCACACCAGCCTTGAACACTTCGAATTTCGCAAAGACATGAAGCTCAGTTCGATAAGTTAATAACAAACTGAACTTTATAAAAGTACATCCACCATCTTAATCAAAAGTCTTCAACCCTTCATGTATGATCTCATCTCGTCACGAATCTTCATGAATCAATCTCCTATCTTCACGAATCCCCTGAATCCCCGATGGCTTTCATCTCCGACCTTCCCCTCAAATCAAGAAGCCCCACATTATTTCGAGACCAGAACTAATCTTCTCTACTCTAAATAGCAACTTAATAAGGCTCAATCTTCAACTAGTCATCAACCGAGAATTCAGCTTCATCATGTCAACACTTGATTAATAACATGAACACACGTGACAAAAACTCCATCACACACGAGCTATTTCACGCACAAGCTTTATATTTACAAAGAAAACAGGAACTTCAAAATTTTTTACTCCCCCTTTTTCTTTGTAAACAATACAAAATTCCAAGCAAGTCGTATTCTCTTCGCACCACAAATCAACGAGCCAAACGACTGTCCGTTATAAAGCTCGTTCAAACACACCGATTTCAACGAATTCGCAGCCGCGCCAACACCAATCGGCTCGGCTGAGCCGTCGTTAACATCTCGTAGCCGCTTAACCGAAAGCTCCTCAAGTGAATAACTGTATTCAAGCAGCGCGTTGATCCCTTTCGCTCCAAACAAACAAGTCTCCACCGACCGTAAACACTGCTCCCTCGTCTCCTCTCGCTGGCCCCTCGTCGAAGGTCACATGACTCGGAACAAGGAGAAAATCAGAGACACGCACAAAACTCTCAAGACTCGGAGCCTGTTTTAAAAATCAGAGCCAACACTGAAACTCAGAACCTCGGACAGTTTAACAGAACTGAAAGTTGAACCTCTGAATCACTGAACCAGTTTTGAGAAACTCGGAATAACCCCAAACTTTCTTTAAAAACTCGGATAACTCGGAGATGAGCTGAGATCAAAACTCGGAACTATAGAAAACTACAAACTCGGACATGAGAGAGTTTAAAACTCGGAGTCAGACACTCGGATCATCTTCACTAAGTTCAAAACTCAGAACAAACACACAGTTTGTTATGTAAAACTCGGAATATGAGGGAACTGTGCAAAACTCGGAATAAGTGGAAACTGTGCAAACTCGGAGACTGATTCACATCTGTGCAAAACTCTGACAGCCAAAACTCTTGTTTAAAAACTCAGAACGGTTTGATAAAACTCGGAAAAACATAGTGACAGTTCAAAACTCGGAAAAACATAAGATGTCTTCAATACTCGAACCCACATACAAAATTCGGAGACATATAACTCGGAACAATGAATTAATTCGGAGACACATAACTCGGAACAGTGAATTAAAGTTTTGACCTTTCAAAAACACTGTTTGAAGCTCGGAATTAATGAGAAACATAAAACTCTGAACAGAACCTCGGAATCTTTGCACTTCAAAACTCGGACAAGTGAAACTCAGACATGGTGAGACTTTGAAAACTCAGACATGGTGAAGAGGAAAAACTCGGAACTGATACACATCAGACACATCGGACCAATTTGAGTTTTAAAACTCAGACTTTAAAGTTTAAAGAACTCGGAACTAAATTTAGTAACATGTCACCAGTTGATAACTCGGACCTATTGTAACATGTGATGAGTTTTAAGAAACTCGGACCCTTTAACTGAAACTAGGAACCAGTTAAATGAAAAACTCGGAAACAGTTTTTTGAACAAAAACTCGGAACTCTCTTAAAAACTCGGAACCAAGTGACCAACTTAAACTCAGAACAAATCCATATCTAAAACTCGGAATAGTTTAACACTCGGAACATCTGTAAAAACTTGGAAAACTCGGAACAACTAGAACCAGTATGAAAGCTCGGAAAACTCGGAATGTTAAACTTTATGAAGAACTCAGAGCCTTAGAATCATGAAAACTTCGGACCAAGTAATGAAGTGTAAAACTCAGACAAGTTTCAATAACCAATCTCCGGACTTTCTCCCCAGTGTGACTTCACACTGGTTCACCAAAAACCCCGGAAACAACAAACACAGAGTTTTAAAACTCAGACAAGTTTAACACTAAGAAAAACTCGGACAGAGCAATTTTTGGATCAAACCTCATATCTGCAACAACTTGGAGAACAAAACAACCACGAACAGCTTCATTTTCTTCAACTTTTCTGCAAAATCTTCAAGTCTTCAAGATGTTTGGCGGAAACAAACATCAAATCAAGAGCAATGGTGATTCAGAAGGCGGTTAGACCATTCTAAATCGGTAACCATGCTCTGATACCACTGTTAAAGCACCGGATCGATGACGAACATCAAACATTGCACTTGATTCAAGACATGAAGAACAAGAACAGGGTAGATGAAGAAGAAGATGCAAGACAAACTCATTCATTTCAATACAATCATCACAGATTACATACCAAACGAGTATACATCATCTTCTACAAGCTGGTTTAGATCACAAAGATCTAAACCCTAGCTTTCTCTCACTAACACATAGTCTCCCTCTCTCTCTAGAATAGACACAGTGATGGAGAATAGGTGGGATCTTGTGAGAGGTGCACCAAAGCTTCTTGATCGATCAATTGATCCTTGGATGTGTGCCCTAATCCTATACAACACATATATATAGACTAGGACTAAACTTGGACAAACAATCTACACCAAAACCCTGACTTTTGTCCCTAACAAAAACCCCTGACCTTTTTCCTAGACATAAAACTTGGACAAAATGTCCCTAGGATAAAGTTGGGACTATCTTTCAAGACTTGTACAATAAAGACCCTAACAATTGGAAAGCATGCACTTATCACCCAAAGTGCACTAACAAACTCCCCCTTGATCTTCATGTGGTCTTGAATTCTTCATTATTGTTGACTTTAGCTTGGACTTCTGTTTTGATTGATACGGAACTGATAAGCGACAGTTACCCGGCAGGAACTGCACTAACAGTGTTTCAGGTCTGGATCGTTCATCTCAAGATGGAAGATTTGAAGAAGCTGTGTGCATCTGGATCGTTCATCTCAAGATGGAAGATTTGAAGAAGCTGTGTGCATCTGGATCTTTCATCTCAAGATGGAAGATTTGAAGAAGCTGTGTGCGTCTGGATCGTTCATCTCAAGATGGAAGATTTGAAGAAACTAAGACATCTGCCGTTGCATTCCTTTGAAGAAGATCAACCGTTAGCTGATCAATACATCAAATTCGTGCAGTTCTGTGTGAAAAACCAGGCAGCGAGTTCTCGAAGAAAGGATGAAGATCTCAAGTCCAATGAAGACCATGCACTGATCAAGGGGGAGTTTGTTAATGCACTTTAGGTGATAAGTGCATGTCTCCCATTCTTTAGGGTCTTTATTGTACATTTGTTGAAAGTTAGTCCCAACTTTATCCTAGGGACATTTTGTCCTAGTTTTAGGAAAGGCTTTTGTCTGAGGTTTATGTTAGGGACAAGAGTCAGAGTTTTGCTTTGTGTAGTTTGTTGTCCGGGCTTTCTAGTTTGTCTTGAAAGTCCGAGTTTTGCCTTGTATATATACCTTTATGTGGAATAGACAAGGCGGCGATTCTGTGTGAAATTCTGTGCACCTAACCCTAATCATTGTGTGTGTTTTGTCTGGCGGCTGCTTTGTGTGAGTGACGTCATTCATCTTCCTCATCAAGAATACTCAGTGTATTCTTGATTTCTCTCACAAATCTTTGCATTCTAGTGTTTCATCTACAGTGGTTGATCATCAGGTGGATTCGGCACACCTGTTGGTTGCTTTAGCTGAGTGAGATCTTGTATTAGGAGGCCTTACATATTCTAATTCCATTTTAAAAAGCACCACATATGGAGACTCAATGCATACTTGCATTAAAAAAACAATACACAGCTGTTCCATATGTCCTTGAAGATCAACGGAATATCTTCAAAGCTTATTATCATACATGTTACAATTCCTTATAAGAACCAAAAGTGGCCCATAATTGTCTCCTTCATTAGTATCTACCTATACAAACATACACACATAAAGATGATTAGGTGCTTATAACTAAGGATAGGGGTGCTAAACGGGTCGTGTTCGCGGGTAGACGGGTTCAACCCAACCCGAACCCGAAAATTTTACACGAACCCAAACCTACCCGAACCCCCGAACCCGAAAATCGTATCATACATATGAACCTGAAGTTTTGTGGGTTGACCCGAACACGACCTGTTCAACCCGAATTTTTTTTTTAATTTTTTTTCCTGAAATTAATATATTAAAATTAAAATTTACTTAAAAAAAAACACAAATTATATTAAATTATAAAGTCTTATGCTAATTTCTCTTTTTAAGTTATAAGTTATAACTATGGCATAAAATACACACCCCATTTAATTTATGACATACAATAAGTTGTAAAAGAATAAAATATAATGTAAATGTGTTAAACGGGTCAACCCGCCAACCTGATTGGGTTGACCCGAATCCGACCCGTTAACCTAAACGGGTTCGCGGGTTCAACCTAGACTAAACCGAAACCTGCAAATTTTGTGTTCGGTTCGTGTCGTGTTTTCGGATGGTGTCCGAAATTCACACCCCTAGCTAAGGATAGTTAGGTAAAGACTGAATCTGAAACCCGAATCCTGAACCGACAAAAGACTGACTGATTGGTGGTGCTAATAAAATAATGAGCCACCATCTTAAGGGTCAACTAGTACAGTTGCTCCTCAAGGCTAATGCTATTTGGGTTTAGTCAAACATAATCAAACACAAATATGAATAGCGGTGTTATAATTTCTAGTCATCGGAAAATAACAATTACTTGTTTCAGCCTTCTTTAATGGTGTTTTAGATCCATTGAGAACTGATGTGCTAACTTCCATATGTAATTTCACTACTTGTTGAAACCGTATATGTCTCGGTTAGGTTATTCAGCAAGGAATAGGGTTTATTCAACTACAAAAATCACTACTTGCAAGTACTAGTTTCGAAGAAAAATAACTAGTATTATATATTAATAATAATAGATGATAAAATTTACTAAATTATTTTAAGATGATTGTTTTTGGATTCATGAACAAAAAATGTTAAAACAAAATAAAAATAATAACAAAAAATGTTAAAAAAAAGAAAAACAAAAGAATGTGATTGGTTAGATTGGGGTGGGCCCACCATCATCCCCACATCTTCCTCATTAAGGGAGCTATTGTAGGTCCGTTTGCGGATCGCCGGACAACTACGAGATCTTGTTTCGAATACCGCAACGAGTGCGGAATCCACGTTACGATACAAACCGAGCGAGAGATAGACACAACACAAAGATATACCGTTTAACGATTGTATATTGATACCGACCGAGTTTTGTTACAGAAAGATAATACAAGAAATACAACTAAACTCTCGGTTCTCTCTCTCTCTCTGAGTTCTGAACTTGCTGTTTATATAGGGGGCTGGACACAACATCGACAAAACCCAAAGAGGGAACGACGAAACTCTAACAGCGACGAAACATGAGGAGAGTTTCGTCGCTTGTGCATGGCGAAACTAGGTGTGGCTCTTACGTAACTTCAAAGTCTACGAAACTCTCAAAGGTTCGTCGACATGCATCCTGAGATTATAAAGGTATCGGCCCAATGGTAGTTTGGCCCAAGTGTAATGGTTGGCCCAACATCATGCCAGTAAATTCTTCAACATATGCAGATTGTAGAGATTAGTCAACATGTGACATCATCATGACATCATCATGATGATGTCATGATGATGTGTCAGCGGGAAACGCTCACGGCTCTTCGTGCTTCGCATGTCGAACTCTGGGGCGCACGACGGAGGAATGTCGCTACGTCGGGCTTGAGCCGAACCGAACCAAGTTGAAACGAACCAAGTCGAGTCGCGTCCACATAAAGTGTACCAACAGCTATTGGAATGGCGATGGCAATGGAAAGGGTCTGAATGATGCCCCCATTAACAAGGGGGGTGGGTTAACAATGGAAATGGTGAGGTGGCATGTGCGCCATTCCACAACACTTAGTCTTAGTATTTAAGTTATTAGTCTCTTATCATTCTTTGCTTTTCAATAGGAATCTAAGCACCGTGTTATTAAATTTTGACACAACAATACAAGACACAAAGGAGATAATTAATAAGATATTTTCGAAAGCTCTACGAAGATTTCTATGGCCTCCATCAGATACTTTGTTGTCCCTTGAACATCATGTCAATTATATATATCTATAGAACCCATTAAGTCTAACTGCTTTTTGAGTTAATCTTGACCATTCAAACTCTCTAACTTTTAATCCTCATCATTTAAATTCACATTTTTCTTCTAGAAGGAGCAGTTTGCAGAGGTTATACAATGCAGTTGTATACTACTTATGTTTTAACCTCTCTTCTAACTCCCCCCACGTTCTTAAACCACCACAACCCCATTTTAATAAAAACCCTTACAATCAGCAGTTCATCTTGCCGTTCCAAAAGAATTAAGATCCGTTATTCATCTTATCGTGGTCTACTCATCCATAGAAATCATCGTCCAAATTTGAGAATTTAAGGTGCAATCGAGGCTCGAGAGGCCTGGTCAATCGGAGCTATCATCATCGACCTTGGTCGACTAAAGGGGGCAGTGACTGTACCATCATCAACTAGGTTCAATGCGTTCCATGTACATCGCTTATATTTAAATCCAACTGTTGCTTCCCAGGTTTGTGATTTGCTGCTTTGGTATCTCTTCAAATGTCCTATACTTTCTGCTCTATTTTTTATGTTAATTCAGTCTTTTGTCTTTTGATGCTTAGAATTGCTTGGAACACCAAATTTGGGTTTATCAGAGTTTTATTTTTGATGTTATTTAAGATTTGTGGCGTAATTTTTTTATGAATGGTATGATTGACATCATGATTTGGGAAATGGAACATTCGGAGAAGAAGAACTCAATTCTCCCGAGTTGAAGCACTAACTTCAATTTGGTGAAACAAGAGCCATTTGATTCCGGTAATTTGTTACATCCGGTAATTTCGATATTGACGAAGCCGAAGGAGCAATAGAAGAATGTTCGTATCACTATCACTTTATTTGCTATTTCTACTTACATGCTGCTCCAGTTTCTATTTGATTTCTAATTTCATCACTTTTGAAAAAAAATACAGGTTAAATCAGCGACAAAGAAAAGTAAAAACATCTCAAATGAAACCAACAACGACAAGCTTCCATACGTCCATGTTCATGCTCGGCGGGTCAAGCAACAAATAGCCATAGCTTAGCGGAACCAGTAACCATCTTAGTCATCATAAAATTAGTGCAATTAATTAAGCTTAACTTAATTACTAATTACTGGTTTTTTTTATCCAATTTTGGTAGACAATAAGAGAGAAGACAAATTCTTGACTGAAGCTTCATACAATTATTACAATTTTGTTGAACATTAACTTAACTTTGAGTTTGATTAATGTGGCTATTGATATTAAGTTAGAGATATCTCCAGGGAGTGCAATATTCAATCATGCAAAAAGGTTCTACGGGAAGTGCTAAGTTTGCACTCTATACCAGAAGCTTCATTTGCCAAAGCTTGCATCATCAAAGATAAGGTCAGGGATACATATGTGTTAGCAATTAATTGCGAAATTGGATCTACTTTTGTATGTTTTTGTTGAATCAATTTATTTTAATTGGAAAAGGATGTGGAAAATACCCATGGACGAAATCAAGAAAGAGCTGAAGTCAGTTGATTTATCAAATGAAGCTATTGAGGATCTACTGCAAGTTCTTTCCATGAAGTCTTTAACGGAGTTGGAAGGTAATTTTTGTTGCTAATTGGCAAGTAACTGCCTTTACCGAGTCGAACCTTTTACCGAAAGTTATTGTTCGGTTATGGTTTTGGTGTGTGTCATAGTCGCATAGCTAAATTAACCGAACTGAACCAATTATACATATAGCCCAATTGTACGACTTATTACTTAAGAGTTAAGATATTTATATTGCCCATACATTTCTATTTCTGATGGTTTATTTGATAATCCATTTGACCAATAATTAATCTTGATTGAACCCATACAATCTGTTTTCTAAATCTAACAGGCCAACTCTACAGGATTTGCAAGATAGAGGAATAGAGGATACTTACATAGGCAAACAAATAGGGGATAAACTGAAAATGAAAGTGAATTTTCAAAATGGAACGTGACTGCAGGATATTCATCATCAAGATAATGGCATCATTTATATATTTAGCCATCTACTTCTAACTTTTTAAAGATAAAAAGTGGAAACCACCACATAACACACGGAAAAAAGGTTAAAATGCAGCTCATGAAGAAAGAAAGTTAGATGAAAATAGTTGGATCTATACAGGTTGCGATGAACAAGTGATCTCATATGAGATTACTTTGCTACTATCTAAAGAAAAAGAAACAAAAAATAACATTTAAAAGATAAAACTTCTGAATAAACTACATAAAACACAAAGCATAATTTAAGCTATCCCACATCGAAGGTTGGAACAAACATTAGATGGAAAAACCTAGAGAAAAGTTGAGGATTTTTTGAAAAGCCTGAACTCAAAGTTTTTTTTTTTTCCTTTTTCTTAAATGAAATGGTTATATATAATTCATTTGAGTTCTTATATTGTTTCAGACCGGGTGGCAGATTTAGCAATGGATTTATCATTGCTTTTGACAGAAGATTTAACCATGCCCTTTGGAAATCGTATGGTTAGTTCTTTTTAGTTCGTTTGTTAGATTTTTCATCTTTTTAATGTAATGTAAAGGAACCACTTCCTTCAACGTCACCAAATAGGTAGCCTTAAAGATATCTCATTTTTGGAAAACTACCTGTAATATCAAAGGACAAAATACCTCACCTACATTAAGCTCTCAATATTTAAATGATTATGAGGAGCTTCAACCTATTGGTGAGTGCTTATTATGCTATATATGCAATATGTTGAAATACATATTTTGCGTATATACTTATGAGTTTAACACCATATACCATATAAAAGCATTACTCTGTTTTGATGCCTTTTGCAGGCCTTGGTGGACTTGGAGATGTCGTTTTATGCAAGAATAAGTTGGATGGAAGACAATATGATGTTAAGAAGATTCAATTAAAGGGCGGAAGTCATCCTTTAGATGATAAAATCAAGTATTTAGTTGGAATTGCTAACAACCTGGCTTTTCTATGTTTTTAGGCATAATATATAGGGTAAATTACTTTTTGAGTCCCTGTGTTTTATGAGTTTTAATTAGTTGAGTCCAAAAGCAAAAAGTTTAACGACCTGAGTCCCTATAAGCATTTTCTTTAACCATTTGAGTCCAAATTTCTAACTCAGTTAGATAATCTCGGTTAACTTTTTTTAAAATGACCAAAACACCCTTTTTATATTAAAAAAACTTATTTACTCTTATTATTATAATTACATATACATACAAACACAAACACAGAACAATGTGCATCTCTCTTCCTCATCCCTCTCTCTCTTCCTGATCTCTCTCACAACCACCACCACCACCACCGCCACCATCACCGTGGTTTCAATCGAGCTGAAAATACCAGCATTTTTTCAATCGAGCGTAGCACTACATATTGCAAAGCACCACCGGTCAACCATACACATCAAGAACACACAAAAATATTCAAACCCACAAGATCCAAAACACCAAATAGTTTCCACTTTCTAGTTTAAGAATCAAATACCTGCTGAAAAGACAGAATATCCGAGCTGAACCGCATCCGTTCACCCTTATCACAATTAATCGATTTCGATACATTCTGAATCAATATCCCACCCGGGATCACAATATCTCTAACCTGTTCATCATCTATCCCAATCAACCTCGACTCGGGGGACTTCCCTTTACAATATTTCAATCTCAAATCCTCCGTAAGATCATACCCCAACCTAATCGCTCCGATCGCTTCCTCTGCGGCCGCCATCATCTAAAAGGTTGAGACCGGGGCAGTGAGTGAATGGTAAATATCCTATGTATTCCTTGAATTGGTGTATTATAGAAGTTAGGGTTTATAAGCAGTTGATTTTGGATTAGGGATGAATAAATAAAATTCGAAGCCAAGTTGATTTGGTGGTCAGATTTGAATGATGGTGGGTGGGATGGTGAAGGGTGCGGCGGTGGTGATGAGATCTGGTGGATGATGGTGACGGTCTGAGGCAGTTTCAGGTTTAGTGATTTAGAGATGGTGGCCAGTTGTTGGAATCTTCATCTGTGCATCTTGTGTTTCCAATCTACTGGTGGTTGTTCGGCCTCTGATGTAATGGTGATGCAGTGAAGTCGGATTATTGGAGGTGGTGTGGCGGTGGTGATGGTAGTGTAAGTGCAGTTCCTGTCGGGTAACTGTCGCTTATCAGTTCTGGTCAACCAAAGCAGAAGTCCAAGTTAAAGTCAACGATAATGAAAATTTCTAGACTACATGAAGACCATGCACTGATCAAGGGGGAGTTTGTTAATGCACTTTGGGTGAAAAGTGCATGCCTTCCAATTGTTAGGGTCTGTATTGTACATATCTTGGAACTTAGTCCAAGGTTTATCCTTGGACAATTTGTCCAAGTTTTGGTCTAGAACTTTGGTCAGGGGTTTGGTTTTTGTCTGAGTTTTGTCCCTAGTGTATATATATGTGTTGTATAGGATTAGGGCAAGGTGAACGATGAGGAAAAACCCTTGAGTGCTTGGTGCACCTCTCACAAGATCCCATCGATTCTCAATCACTGTGTGTATTCTAGAGAGAGAGAGGGAGACTATGTGTTAGTGAGAGAAAGCTAGGTTTAGATCTTTGTGATCTAAACCTGCTTGTAGATGATGTATACTCCTTTGGTTTGTGTAATCTGTGATGACTGATTCAATAATAAAGGGTTCATCTTCTACATCTTTCTATCTTTGGTGTTTATGATTGTTCTTCAGGTCTTGAATCAAGTGCAATGTTTGATGTTCGTCATCGATCCGGTGCTTTAACAGTGGTATCAGAGCATGGTTACCGATTCGGAATGGTCTAACCGCCTTCCGAATCACCATTGCTTTTGATTTGATGTTTGTTTCCACCAAACATCTTGAAGACGTGAAGATTTTGGTCCAGATATGAAGAAATTCGAGCTGTGTTGGAGAGAACTGCTGGGTTTTTGGAGATCTAGGGTTTTGATCTAAAAAAAGCTCTGTCCGGATTTTTGTAAGTGTTTTACCAAGTCCGAGTTTCCATTCTGTGTTTGTGTTTCCGGGGTTTTGGTGAACCAGTGTGAAGTCACACTGGGGAGATAATCCGGAACTTGGTTCTAAGCTTGTCTGAGATATAAAATCGTTCCGAGTTTTAAATGATAACGGATTTGTTCTGAGCTTTATAAACAGTTCAGCAGTTCCGAGTTTTGTTCAAACGTTCGGCAAGTTCCGAGTTTTTGTTCAAAAACTTTTCCGAGTTTTGAGCCTTCAACATTGGTTTTTGTTATAACATATCCGAGTTTGAACATAGGTCCGGGTTTCACCATGTCCGAGTTTTAACTACTATATTTGAGTCTGAGTTTTAAATCCAGAGAGGTCCGAGTTTTTGAGTTTATGCCCTTCAATCAGAGTTTTTAAGTTGTCTGAGTTTACATTGTCAGCTCCAAATTTACTTGTTAACAATAGTCCGAGTTTTTCAACATCTTTCCGAGTTTTACTTTAAAATTCTGTCCGACTTTGTGTTTGGGTCAGAGTTTTAACCCAGGTGTTCTGGTCAGAGGTTTTGAGTTAAGGTTTTTAATTAGTTTAAGTCAGTTCCGAGTTTCAAGTTCAGTTCAGTTTCCGAGTTTTAGTAACAGTTCATTCATCAATCCGAGTTTCAAGAGATCAAAGTCATGTTTCAGTTCCAAGTCTATCCGAGTTGTTTGTTTCAGTTCCGACTTTTAGTTTAAATTAGTTCCGAGTTTTGATAGTCTGTTCCGAGTTTTAAACACTCCTTTCTTAGGTCCGAGTTTAACCCTTTGACTCCTGTCCGACTCTTAATGCTTTCTCAGTTGAGTTTTGAAATGAAGCTGGTCCGAGTCTTCTGCATTTTCTGTCCGAGTTTCGGTATTTGTTCCGACTTTTTTTTAAACTGTTCAACATCTGATGTTCCGAGTTTTTCCGAGTTTAAACAGGTCAAGACTGTATTTCCGAGTTTTAAACAGGTTCACGTTTCTGAGGTTCAGACTGTGTTCCGAGGTTTTTAACAAGTTCAACTAGTCCGATTTTTGGCTTAGTTAACATTCCGAGGTTTGGCAGCTGTGTCAACTGTTCTGAGTTTTTCAAGTCTGAGGTTTAAGTCTGACTTTTGATATAGTTTTGAGTTTTTCAAGTCTGAGGTTTAAGTCTGACTTTTGATATAGTTTAAGTCTGAGGTTTTTGATATAGTTTAAGTCCGAGGTTTAAGTCTGACCTTTGTGTCAATTGTTCCGAGATTTTTATATAGTTCAACAATTTAGGACTGTTTGATTTTTCCAACTGTCTGGATCTTGTCTGACCTTTAAATCTGGTTTCGTGCTTCCGGGTTTCTTCAGAGTTTCCTTTATTTCCTAGCTTGTTTCGAATTCCTTTGTACTCTATATTCTGCTCAGATGATCTGATCCGGGGTTTCAAGAGCTTTCGGGTTTTATGAGTTCCGAATTTTCTAAGATTCCGGGTTACCTGGGGTACCGGATTTTTAACTAAGTTTAGAAGCTTGTGTAGTTCGGAAGTTTCGAGTTGTGCATGTTCGGAGTTTTTCTAGTTATTCCGGGTTACCTGGGGTACCAGATAACTAACTAAGAGTCAGAATTATGTGTAGTTTGGAAACTTGAAGTCGGTTTCGGATTATTGAAAAGTTTTACGGTACTTATGTTGTCCGGATCAAGTGAAGAGGTGAAGAGAATACGACTTGCTTGGATTTTTGTATTGTTTACAAGGAAAAAGGGGGAGTAAAAATTTTGAAATTCCTGTTTTCTTTGTAAATCAAAAGCTCGTGGTGCTACATCGAAACAAGTTCATGTTTACTATCTTTGAGATTAACTTAGTGTTAATCTTACCGGTGGCGAAGTGTTTATAATATGAAGCAAGTTAGAGCTAGTGTATGATTGAGTTTTGTCAAGTTTGTTCGAGGTTTAATCAAGTGTTGACATGATGAAGCAAATTGTTCTTTTGGCAACTAGTTAAAGGTCAAGCCTTTATCGTATGCCGGTTAGAGTAGAGATGATTAGTCTTCTTGATCTCTCTTCCAAGTTGGTGACTGATCGGATTCTCGAAATAGGGGTTCTTACATTGAGGGGGAGATTGGAGACGAAAGTCATAGGGTAATTGGTGGATTCGTGAAGATAGGAGATTGGATCTTGAAGGTTCGAGATGAAATGATTTCAGACACTCGGTTGAAGACTCTGATCAAGATGGTGGATGTACTTTTACAAAGTTCAGTTTGTTATTAACTTATCGAACTGAGCTTCATGTCTTTGCGAAATTTGAAGTGTTCAAGGCTGGGCATTGGAAATCCAATGTTTCTTTCGGCTGTTGGTTAGGTTTGAAGATTAATGTATCGAGCGATATTCTTACATGTGGTTGTAGGTCGGTTCGCGTTAACTTGATTCAGGAGTAGATTGAGGGGGAGGATCAACAGTGTTTGATGTTGGATTCTTCATGTTTCTCAAAGCGGCATTAAGTGATCGTCAGCAAGTCTTTAATTAGAAGGGTTGAAGATCGCTGTGCTCTACCTAAAAGATCAAGTCTCAGCTAAAGTTGAAAGCATGCATGATATCATCAGTCAAGGGGGAGTCTGTAAGTGCAGTATCCGATGATTGAAGATTATCGATGCCACACAGAACTAATGCAACAGTTAAGGGGGAGACTGTAAGTGCAGTTCCTGTCGGGTAACTGTCGCTTATCAGTTCTGGTCAACCAAAGCAGAAGTCCAAGTTAAAGTCAACGATAATGAAAAATTCTAGACTACATGAAGACCATGCACTGATCAAGGGGGAGTTTGTTAATGCACTTTGGGTGAAAAGTGCATGCTTTCCAATTGTTAGGGTCTGTATTGTACATATCTTGGAACTTAGTCCAAGGTTTATCCTTGGACAATTTGTCCAAGTTTTGGTCAGGGGTTTGGTTTTTGTCTGAGTTTTGTCCCTAGTCTATATATATGTGTTGTATAGGATTAGGGCAAGGTGAACGATGAGGAAAAACCCTTGAGTGCTTGGTGCACCTCTCACAAGATCCCATCGATTCTCAATCACTGTGTGTATTCTAGAGAGAGAGAGAGACTGTGTGTTAGTGAGAGAAAGCTAGGTTTAGATCTTTGTGATCTAAACCAGCTTGTAGATGATGTATACTCCTTTGGTTTGTGTAATCTGTGATGACTGATTCAATAATAAAGGGTTCATCTTCTACATCTTTCTATCTTTGGTGTTTATGATTGTTCTTCAGGTCTTGAATCAAGTGCAATGTTTGATGTTCGTCATCGATCCGGTGCTTTAACAGGTAGTGCGACGGTGGTGCAGTGGAGGTGTGGTGGTGGAGGGTGCTAGGATGTGCAGAGAAAGAGAGTGTGCAGTGGGAGTGTGAAATGTGTATATAATTAGTTTTATATATAAAATTAAAATATTTATGCATTAAAGACTTGTTTTTTATACTCTTATGCATATAAGAGTTGTACTTTGTATGTAAATGACCAAATTACCCTTGTAGTTAACAAACTTGGTAGATGGAGTTAGAAATTTGGACTCAAATGGTTAAAGAAATTGCTTATAGGGACTCAGGTCGTTAAACTTTTTGTTTTTTTACTCAACTAGTTAAAACCCATAAAACACAAGGACTCAAAAAGTAATTTACCCTAATATATATCTACATGAACGTTTCTTATTATAATTCTCACACATTTTTTTTGGTTTTAAACAAATAATGTTTTTTTAGAATACAAACAATAAAATACTTATGTCATTATACCATTAATATGCCCGTCCACCAGACGGGTATAGAACTAATTTTTCTTGTTGATGTTGATAATAGTGTATTATTTAATTCTGTAGCAACTAGTCTAGTTTTTACAATGATACCAGATCAATCCATAGAAGCTGTGTTATAATGACAATACTCAAGTCATTTCTAGTGTGTTTGGAGATTCTAAATCGCTGACTTTCCTTGATAATCGTCTCCTTCTATACATAATGTATTTTCTAATGTCTGAAATAATGGTGATAGGACTTACACCTTCCCTCTGGTAGTATTTTCTCAAGCTAATAATCACATAAGTTGCAAGAGCAACAGTCGATGTGCCACCCGTCAAAAGGAAAAGTGACCAGAAGGTACTGAGACCCAAACTTCCGTATTCATCATGGATTGCGTCCTGATCTACACATTCCTCTGAACCAAGCATTCTTTTCTCTAAATCTCGGAGAGTGCCACTTTCAGACACATTTAGTAGCGCCTTTGTAAAATCAGGAACCATTGGAGAACCTTTCGGAAGTGCCTGCAGTTAGAGGGACAATTAACTAGTCATGTACGACTAGCGGTTGTAAAATTGGTAGGTCGGGTTGTGACTTTGGCCAAGGTCACCCTGAGCTAAACTAGACCTTATATATGCCAAGCTCGAACTAATTAATTCGTGTTTTGTGACATGCATCCATGACACAACTAGAAAACAAATTATCACCCACGGCTGTTATCCGTAGTAAATCTACATCTACATATCCCAGATAAATAAATCAAAATAATAAAAAAAAACTATGGGCATCTGTTGACCGACAGGTTGGGTATCATGTCAAATGAGGTCAAGTTTAAACATGTAATTCTACTATATGGGTCAAAACAGGTTGGGTTGACCCAAACGAGTTAAGTCGAAAATTCTTAAATTGTTTTAAACATTTAGCACATCAAATAAGATGACGCAAATTATATTATATGTTAAAAAATAACATAATTTTTTAAACTATCAAAATAGTTTTATGCATTAGAATTAGACTTTTCGCAACTTTCAACTACTTTGATCGTTTCCGCCCATTTCACTTATTTTTACTCCTTTTATGTTCCCATTAGGGACAAACCATAAATCTTGATCCATAAATGTTTTACTATTTTAGATAGCAATGCAGAAAAATCAAAAAATAAGATCAAATGGCCAAAGTCTTACAAATGCAAATCCCCCATCCCTGAATGTAGTCCCGGCTGTGGTGAAGCTCTTGCAGTACTTGGCAAGAAATAGTTTAGTTAAAGGAGACTCAAGAAAAACTGCTGCTATGGTTCTATTTTTAAGGGCATAAGCACATTCTTCTGGAGAAGTAATGTTTCTTAGATTTTCACTCTTGAAACCCAAGACATCTTCCAAATACTTGGCCACATGGGACCCTTTGCCGTACCCCACAACAACATTTGCATTCTTCAATGCCTCATAATCAGTAACTTGAGGTTTCAACCTTCTAATAGTGAGCATACTGGTGAGGCTGGCTGTGTAACACTGACCAATTATTATTGCAGCAAAGATCCATGCCACTGTAATCATTCTTGTCAAATTGCTATGAACTTCATCAGCTGAGGTGATAGATCATAATGGGTTAGAAATCATTTCAGAAGCATTGTATTGAGTATTGAGAACTTACAGTTTTTAAAGAATGTTCTTGTAAAGGCTAAAGATAGAAGAATTCCGGTTTGATTCATAACGGATCCTTGAAGTTCAGGACTGTGTTTCCTTTCAATCAAATATATCACCAAGGCATTATAAATATTGAAAAGAATTGTTATAATCCACATGCCAAATGTGAAAGGCTTCACAAATAACCATTGTTGATGGTATGATGTGATGGGTACTACCATCATCAATCCTGTTTCTGTGAAAGGATGTGTGAACTCAGCATACTGATATCGGCTTGACACCACTGAGATGTCACCAATTACTGCATCAAAGTTCTGTCCAATTTATGCAAAGTTCATATATGAAATATGTTAGTTAAAACGAGACTTAATAGCATACTTACAAGTTACAAGAAAAATTTGTAAATATATGTATATAGGGTTAGGTCATTTATATATATGTACGAGTGAGTAATCTTCACCTTGAGATAAACTTGCTTCACTAGGGAATCATATGAACCATTGAAGGGGTAAAATTCATATGGCAAATAATATGGCAACCTTTTGACTGTTTCTTTGAAAAGCTCAATTGAATAACCAGTGATAGTAAAACTATGATCATCATGATCATATTTTACTTCAACGAACTCTTTAAATATGGCCGCCGCAGGCACACCAACTCGCAATGGTTTGACATTTGTAGGAATAGACCATCCTCTTGGAGTATGCAATGGTTTCCCGGGCCAAAAAATGTGACCAATATTTTGCAAAGAGGTGTTATAAGTAACTCTATCGTTAATAACCTCACAAAAACCGAGACCTTCTGACCAAAACCCAAGTTGTCTATAGTATTTTCCTATAACATTGACAAGTTGGAATATATGTGATGCAATGGATTGTCGGTTAATTAACTGAACTTCACCGTTGATGCCAGTTAAAGATATTGATGAAAGTTCATCCAGTAACTTTTGCCCACTCATGTTCTTTCCACTCAAAGCTAATGCCAAAGTCCTTGTAGCATCATAAGCCTCGACCGCAAAAATCCCAGGAATGTTGGTTTCTTCTTCAGGTTGTTCAGTCTTGAACTTTTTTTGAAACTTTGCGCTAAAATCATGAAATCGTGAGTCATGTTCTGGGAAGGAACTCCCTAGTCCGACCACGCCTTCCATTATAGAAAATACAGAGGAATTCACAGTATGGAGAAGATCAGTAATTAGATTTGTTGTTATCCACACATAGCCCCTTTCCATCATCCCTAAGCTTTTTGCATTTTGAAAAATGTGGATGCCCATTTCCAAAGATGCATGAACCAAAAATACTCTACATGGCTTTGTATTAATCCTTCCAAGTTCACCCAGCAATGAAGAAGAAGAAAAAGAAGATAAAGATGATAGCCTTACGATACTGCTCATCTGTACACCGGATTCTTTAATGGCTTCCATCAGATGAGGCATGACTAGAGTGGACGCTGAATTGATGTCCTCGTATATGAAAGTAAAGCTATTCCATCCACAAGATTCCAAAACTGCAACGAAAGCTTTCATTTGAGCAAACTGAGAAGGTGAGGCTTGAACCAGAAAGGAAAAACGATCTAGTGCCCATCGAGGAACCGAATCAAGAAGAGATAATGCTGGAATTTGAGCTTTACTAACAATCTCTCCAACTGGAACAACCTCTTCCAAGGTCTGTAGTCCCAAAATTGCCTCCACTTTATGTGTATCAATAAGATCAGAGGCTGCATTTCAAAACCGAGTCAAGAAATTGTTATCGGAGTGACCATAGGAATGATGAAGGAATAGAAGCACAGGTAGACCACAATGCATAGTAGATATATCTCCACAAAACTTCAAATTACTGGTTTTATTAATTATATAACTGACCATTTAATGTTGAACTAATCAATGACCCCGGCCCCACTCATGATCAGTTTAAGTTTCTGGTTTTTGCTAGTAAGATTACCCATCAAACTAAAGAAACCACTAGTCTCTTTTTGGTTCAGATTATAATTCTTGAGTCTTCTCCAACTAATCGCAGATCGATGTCTAGGTTTTTTGGGCATTTCTCGTCTTCATTTTGATATGAATACATATCGATTTTTTTTATTGATAGAAGTACTTTGTTTCTACCATTGAAGATACGTATCAGTTATTTGATCTCCTGCAAGAACTACTAGGAACTGTTGTCCCTTCAACTCCAGATATATGTTTTTTCACGGTTTGACTTCTAATTATATGAAGAAAAATTATAAATAACTTCAGATTTGTGTGCCAATGAGGTAGTGTTGGAGTGGTTGGGGAAAGACTTAGTGTTCCTTGTAACCCAGGTTCGACTCCCACTCTCCCCATTATTTTTTGCGGCATCCAGGTGAAGGGCGAATACGGATGACGCTGGTTCGTCTTGTATGGGAGGCGAGGTTTTACCGATTATTCCACTGTCGTGCCTTCGAGCAGGTGGAGGTCGGGTTTCCGCACATCTGGGAGATCCAAGGGGCTGGCGGCGGTCAAGTAGTCGACCTTGGCCACAGCGTCCGGAGTCACGGTGGTTGACACGTTGTTCTTTGCCGTTAAAAAAAGCCTTCAGATTTGTAATAACACTATAATGGAGGTGGTTTGATTTGAATTGGTTATGAAATGATGCTAGATTCGGATTTAGAAATTAAAAATAGTTTCCTATTCCTTTGGAATTCATTATGTGGTAATTGATCCTATAACCATCATACTTTATTCAATTATTTGCAAATTTAGTTTTAATAAATCAATCTATTTCTCATTAGCCGATAATTATTCAAATTGGTAATATTACTAATGACATTTCTAGTCATTTCAAAACAATTTGCAATTGAGATAAAATCAATCTGTTGTTCCTTAGGGGTCGGGGCGTCCCCGTGCAAACCCCTGTGACGAGTGCGATGAATGTAAAACACCGCCGCACATGGTGTTTCACGACAGTGAAAAGGAATAGCGTGATGTTTATCATGGCCGCGGTGAATGTTAGCCGATAATGTCATGCGATATTATCAGAATATATTATGCATATAATTTGTAATCTCCTTATTGATAGTATAGGATAGTTACCATATTTATTCGTTAGCCTCTATACTATATTTAGGTGATTGTAAACCTTTATAAATCAATTAAGAGAATATCACGTTCTTACATGGTATCACCCTACTTCTGGCCAGATTTTGATCTCGCCTCTCCCATCCTTCCTTCACTTTTCCAATCACAGCCATCTACTGTCCCTTGTCTTCCAATAATGGGTGACAACCCCCCTGCAACACCGAGACCCCAAACCTTGCATCCCGTTTATACGATCACAAACATACAAAATAAAGTTCACGCATTAAGGTGTCTTACCCATCATGGGTAAAGTTGTTTATGCTACTGGGTACGATGTGGTGGACCACATCGACAATACGCCAGCCCCAGACAAAGAAGCCGTCGATTACTCTTCTTGGAAGAAAATCGATTCAATCGTGTTGCAATGGATATATGGGATGCTATCCTAAAATCTTCATGTCCGTGTTTTGGAAGATAAATCCACTACCTTTAAAGAATGGAAGCGGTTTGAAAAGTTGTTCTTGAACAATAAAGGCTCCCGAGTCGCAACCCCCCAACACGAACTCACAAACCTCACCTCTGCGCCATGCCAGATCTTGACTCCTACTGTCAAAGAATCCATGACCTCGTGGACCAACTTGTTGCAGTGGATAGCCCTCTCACCAACACCCAAAGAATTCTCTACTCAGTTTGCAGGTTCTCGCACGAATACGACACTACTGTCTCCATCCTCACCCATTGTCTTCACCAATAGGAGAATGATGTTGACCAACTCCAGGCCAAGGCGCGTTGGATTGCGGCTCGTGAAAACCTCCCACCATCCCCTCTAGTTGTTGCCACCATCACCTCTCTACCCAAATCTCATCAACAGCCTAATAATAACCGTGATACGCACAACCATCGCTAACGTGACCCCCCGCCACCATCCCATCGGTCTAACTCCCATCGTGGCTCTAATCGGAATCGCCGCTCAAACAACCGCCATGGGTCGTCTCAACACAAGCCCTATTCATATCAAACACCTTTTGTTCCTTACTGGGCCCGACAACAACCTTTTGCCCCATACTAGACAACCCCATTCATCCCCATTTCCAACCCAAGCTTCGGCTCAGCCTTGGGATCCAAGGCCCAGATCACGGCCCAATCTTAACACCTACATTCTACTTTGACTGGTAATATTGCGGCCTAGGCCCACTTAGCTGCAACGGACCCAATGGAGCCAACAAATATTGCAAATGCGGTACAGGCCCTTTCCATGGATACGGCTGGTGACGGAAAGCGACATTTTGACACAGGTGCAACATTGCATATTACTTATGATAAAAATAAACTAACCACTTTCTCTAATTATTCACCTACAACGCCAATATTTGTGGGTAACAATAATAAAATTCCATTTATGGGTTCGGGCTCTTCCTTTATACCCACATTATCTAGACCTTTACACCTCAAATCTAATTTGTTTAATCCAAATATCATAATAAACCCTATATTTATGCATCGGTTTAATACTGATAACAATACTTCCATTAAATTTGACCCTTATGGATTCTCTATGAAGGATTTCAAGGATGGCACAATCCTGAGTCGTCACAACAGTACAAGTGATCTATACCCGCTCACCTCCAACGCTTCCTCCACTGCTTGTTTTGTTTCCACTCAAGTATCTCATGTTTGGCACAACCGACTTAGACACCCCGGCCAACCCATCATGGAGTTTCTTAGCTTAAAGCATTTAATTTCTTACAATAAATCAAAGTCATTTGTTTGTCAATCTTGTTAATTCTCTAAACATAAATGATTGTCGTTTTCAGATTCTACAACTTATACTTTTTTCGCGTTTGCTATTTTACATCGTGATTTGTGGACATCCCCTATTTTAAGTCATGCGGGTTATAAATATCATGGTTGCAAAAGTCGCTAGCCGCTCCCTAGTCGGATTCGGGAGTACTCGGGAAGTACTCGGATTAGGCGGAGATTACTCGGGGAGTAATTGGCCTGGGAGACCAGTACTCATGCCTCGGCAGCCTACCTTGTAGCGAGTACTTGGGGGTACTCGGAGCTTAGGCGGGACTTTTACAACCATGATAAATATTATATGGTTTTAATGCATGATTATACACAAATACACATGGGTTTATATTCCGAAGTTTAAATCTGAAACCTTTACTAAGTTTACTCATTTTCAACAGTTTGTCAAAACACAATTACACTTACCCATCAAATCCTTTCAATGTGATATGGGGGTGAATTTGATAACACCTATTTTAAGAACTTTGCAACACAAAAGGGCATTCAACTTCGGTTTTCTTGCCCACACACTTCCTAACAAAATGGGGAATCTAAGCGCCTGATTCGTCATCTAAACGACATCATCTTCACTCTTCTCACTCATGCCAATCTACCCTCCACTTTCTAGGTCAAAGCATTTCACAAGAATCCTACCTACACAACATTCTACCCATGAAAACTACATCAATATCAAATTCCTATATCTCTACTTTACCTTCGATAACCTTCTTATGACCACATCCACTTGTTCAGATGCATTTATTACCCAAAACTTATCGCCACCCATCCACACATACTCGCCCCCGATCCACATCATGTGTTTCCTCAGGTATCCAGCCAACTGTCGCGGGTATCGATGCCTTCAGATTGCTACTAAAAACTGATCTTCTCGTGACACATCACTTTTGACAAAACACAATTCTCGTTTGCCAATCCTCTTCAACCTCCGCCGGTCGACTCCTTTCTCGATCCATCTCACCACATCTTCCCTCAAGCTGCCCAACACCAATTGTCCCAATTCCATCATCACATATACAACCTAAGGACCTAGCTTCACCCACCCGTTACACCTATGGCCCATCCTCCAATGCTACAGTCGGCCCATCTTCACTCGATATCCACCACCCACCGACAAATTAGCCAATTAATGCTTCTCAATCCATCGTTGGGCCACCTCCTATAACTACCCATCATAGCCAACCTCTACCAGCCAACAATAAACAACATCTACTTTCCTCGTCAAACTCCACACACCATGTGCAAAGCCGGTCTCAATCGGCCATCTACAAACCATGTCATCAAATGTTTCTCAATACCAAAACCTCTCCCACCATCTTACGATTACCCAAAATCACATCTCACCGCCCTAACTGGAAAATTTCCATGACCAATGAATATGAAAATATTATTGGCAAATAATACATGGAAACTGGTTCATAAGCCTGTTGATGCACCTGTGATTTGTTGCATGTGGTTATTTAAACATAAATTTCATGTTATTGGGACACTTGAATCACACAATATGACTTATTATTAATAGGAAAAGTCAAATTGTCGGCGCTGACTGTGATAACACGTTTCTGAGCCTTACTACGTCACCAATTGGAGGTTAAAAATGCTTCCCTCCATGGTCATTTAAAGGAAACCGTTTATACGTTCCAGCCACCAGGTTTCACTTCATCTTTTCTTCCCAAACATGTGTGCAAGCTGAACCAGTCTTTGAATGGTTTGAAACAAGCTCCGTGAGCTTGGTATCAACGTTTTGCAGGGTATATTTCAAAATGTGGATTTAAGAGTAGTGTATGCGACACCTCCTTGTTTCTCTATTATAAAGGTGATCAAATGGCATACTTACTTTTATATGTGGATGATATCATTCTCCCTGCTTCAAGTGACTTTTTATTAAGGAGTATTATTCATACTTTATCCGTAAAATTTAACATGACTGACCTTGGATCATTACACCATTTTCTTGGTATTAAGGTATAAACACAAAAGAAAGGATTATTTATGTCTTAGTCAAACTACGCAGCAGATATACTAGCTCAAGCACACACGTCCAATTGTAAACCCGTTAGCACTCCCTATTGATAGTATAGGTTAGTTACGATACTTATTCGCTAGCTTTGTAAATCAATAAAGAGAATATCACATTCTTACCGAGAAAGGGATATGTGTGGAAGAACAAAAAAGAAAATAGCTTTTGAGTTCTAATAAGTCAACCGGGTTGAGATTTGTCGTATGTTTCGTGTATTGCATACTAGGTTAGAAACATATATATTTATTGGGTTGGATCAATAGAATATTAAATAGTTCTAATAAGCGGAAAAATGAAGGAAGTGGTTGTGAAAAGAAATTTATTTTTATATCTATACTACATAATAAAAGAAAATTATTTGGGGACACTTTTTTTTATTTTAGGTCATTTACTTTTTTATTTTCTCGTCTCTCTCCTACTTAATGAATATGACAACTATCAATAATTAAATAATAATTATATTACTTAATTATTTATATTATTCAATTATTGAGAGTTATTATATTCATCAACAAGTGAATTTGATATCAAATTAGTTACCAAATTTCTAAATAAACTTACCTTTTAACTTAAAGTAAAATGCCAAAATAGCCCATGAATTTAGGTCATTTTTTACATTTTATTCCAAAAATGAAACCATTTGTATCCAGGTTCTTCAGGTTTCAATTTTGATGTCATTTTCAGCCCATGACAAATTGGAGTAGAATTTTCTATTAAACTCCACATTTTTGTCGTCTTCCCCATTTAAATGTAGGGCATATTCGTCATTTTAAGTATGGAAATAATAGTTAATTAAAATGAGAAGACGACAAAAATGGTGGAGTTTAACAAAACAAATTCTAACCCAGTTTACCATTGGAATGAAATTGGCATCAAAATTGAAACCTCAGGGAGGGACCTAGATACAAAAGGTTTCATTTTTGGACTAAAGTGGTAAAACTGATCTAAACTCAGGGATCATTTTGGTATTTTACTCTTTTACTTAAAAGTTTATATTTAAATCTTCAAATATCATCAAATTCAAAATTATGTTTATTAGAATATTATAAAAACGAAATAATTATAATAATGGTTTTCTTATAAGTGATTTCTAAAAATTATCAAATATTTAATGTGGTCTAATTTTTGAATGGTAAACTTATGTCAAATGTTAATAAAAATAGGTGGTCTTAAAAAAAACAAACTAGTTCTTAATTTTTATTAGTATTAACATTTCCATAAATCTATAATTGTAATTTAAGTTAGCTTAGCTATGTTAAAATGATATTAAAAGGAGTACGTACATTTAAGTTTATATTAACATTTATCAGTTATATAAAAAAGTTACACAATTAAAAAATAGTTTTATAAATAAACATAATAGAACTTATAAATGTCACTTTAAATTTCAAATTTTTAAAGACATATCTTAATAATTGTGTTTGCAAACATATGATATGATATTATATTTATTCAACTCGTGTAATATATAGGTTTTTTAAAAAACTATTTTTTATTACTAAATATATTATATTACAATTATTCAACCCTTACGCGGAATTCTAACATATATTAAATAAACTATTAAATAAATAAGAAAGAAACGGTAAAATAATGATTTAATATTTTTTATTTATTAGGAAAGATAAACGAGATTATTATAATTTAATATTATCATCTAATTGGGGGTGATAAAAAATAGAAAATTACACATAACACGTGTCTTCAAAAATTTTCATTTATTATACCGTATAAAGATACAAATATATATATATATGGAGAAGATCATGCGAGAACCACCTCTTATTGCGAGAACCAATGTGAACACAACCAAAAATGCCTAAAAATAGCTAAAATTCACACAAAAAATTTTTTTTAATATTTTTTATATAAAAATCGCTACTTTTCGAAGCAAAAAAAAATTAAAAAAATTTTTTTTTGCCACTAAAATTAGCGATTTGAGCATAAAAAATATTAAAAAAAAATTTAGATTTTTTTTTATTTATTTAGATTTTGGGGGTTTAGTTTTTATCATTTTAGCTTGGGGGGGGGGGGGTTAGGTTTTTTTTTTGGGGGGGGGGGGTTACGTTTTTTTTAGGTTTTTTTAGCTATTTTAGGTTGTGTTCACATTGGTTCTCGCGGTTTTCGCAATAAGGGTGGTTCTCGCATGAACCTTACCATATATATATATATATATATATATATATATATATATATATATATATATATATATATAGGGTAGGGCTATATAGAAAACCCGATATATATAGAAAACCCTAGAAAACCCAACCTCCCGACATTTTTTTTTTTTTGAAAAAAATAACACATGTAATATACATGTTTTTAAGAGTTTTGGGCCAAAAAAATCAAAAAAGCGCCGAAGGAATGATTTAAAAAAAAAATTCAGCAATTTCTGTCTTTTGTGCCTAACACATGTTAGGCAACCGGACATTGCTGAAATTTGTTTATTTTTTTTTAAATCCCTTTGGCGCTTTTTTGTTTTTTTTGGCCCAAAACACTTTAAAACATTTATATTACATGTGTTATTTTTTTCAAAAAAAAAAAAATGTCGGGAGGTTGGGTAAAAATGGGGGGAGATTTGAGTTTCCAGAGTTTTCTAAAAAATTAAGGGTTTTCTGTCTAGCCTTCCCTTATATATATATAATGTAAGTATCTATAGAAAACCCACTTTAATTTAGAAAACCCGGGAAACTCTAACCTCCTGAATTTTTTAAAAAAAAATATACACATGTTATATACATGTTTTTAAGGTATTTGGGCAAAAAAAAATCAAAAAGCGCCGAGTAGATATTTAAAAAAAAAAAACAAGTTTTGGTGTAACACGTGTTACAAATATGTCAGATGAATATAACACGTGTTACACCAAAACTTGTTTATATTTTTTAAAAATATCTACTCGGCACTTTTTTGATTTTTTTTGCCCAAATACCTTAAAAACATTTATATAACATGTGTATATTTAAAAAAAAAAAACATCGGGAGCTTTGAGTTTCCTGGGTTTTCTAAATTAAAGTGGGTTTTCTATACATCCTTCCCCTATATATATATATATATAGGGGAAGGATGTATAGAAAACCACTTTTATTGAGAAAACCCAGGAAACTCTAAGCTCCCGACATTTTTTTTTGAAAGAAATAACACATGTAATATACATGTGTTTTAAGACATTTGGGCCAAAAAAAAAACAAAAAAACGCCGAAGGGTTTTAAAAAAAAAATAAAGAAATTTCAACAACTTTGCTGTGTAACACCGTGGAAAAATAAGGGTGGTTCTCCAGGTGTTTTTTCCAAAAAAAAAAAGCACCGGTATGTTATTTAAAACGCCTAATTTTGCGCAGGAATCGAGAAAGGACGGTTGGGTCCAACGATAATAAAAAAAAATATTATTCTTATTTTAATCTAATTTTTTTTACCTATAATAACCCCATTTTCCACTCCATTTTTTATACACTTTACCCTCTTCTCTTCAACACATCTTCACATTTTATAAAAAAAATATATATCATGAATCCCTTCCGACCCCCTTTTGGTGTTCCGTCTAAACCCGACAACCAAACTTTATATCGCCTGAACACCACACAACCGCAACCGTCCTTCAATTTCCAAGAGATGGACCCGAATGTGATGGCGTACGCGCAAATATTAGGCATGTCTCCGCAATTCTGTCACGGTCCACACGGCTTTGCATCCATGGCCGGTTCGCATGTGGCTGAAGAAGAAAGAGAGCTCGACGTGTCGGAGTATCCCAAAGTTGGTAAGCGTTATTTACCTTTTTAAATAGTATGATTTTTTTAAATAGTTTGTATTATATTATTTTTGGTACTATATTTTTTTTAAGATATAACAATATATTTGTTTTATTTTTGTAGCCAACTATCAAACTTCATCGCGGAAGTCCTAAATGGTCTAACGTACCGAGCATGACGTCTAGTGGTAGATGTAAAGCAAAACGGTCCAAACACATGATCCCCGTTTGATCTGGAAACACCTACTTCCGATGTTCGAAACGTCGACTTACACATTAATTTGGACGACGAGGATGAGGAAGTGGAGTTGGCTCGACCGCCCGATAGAAGAAGTGGGAAAAAAGGGGAAAGGTGGAGTCGTCCTCGGCAAATTTCAAAATGAAGCAAGATTTCGAAGAGATGAACTGACGTCTACAAAACATATAAGACCTCAGTCATAGGCATTTGGAGACAATGCAAAAAAGAAATGCCAAAAACAAAAAAATTTGTCACGCTACAAGAATCAGGCAAATGGAGAAAGACATATATTTTTTGTCTAAACCAATCCATCCACCTCGTAGAAGATGTGTTGATCCTAGCGGAAATGCGTCGGCAACAAATCCGTGACAAATACGAACTTTAGATTTTATGTAATTTAGTAATGTAATTTTTTATTTAATAAAATATATTATTAGTTTTAATTTTAAAAGAAAAAAATAATTGGGTAATCATGAATGGGGCATTATTGGGGATTATAACACTATACCCATTTTAACCAAATGCCCTATGATGCCCTAATGCTGACTGGACCGCGACATGGTGGATCATGCCCGAGAGAGGCCCATTATCTTCACTCATCACTACACATGATCTTAGCCGAACTACCCAAATATGTTTTAAATCTAAAACCTAATTAATTTTTTGCTAGTTACAAAAGTCTTGTTTTATTTACTGATATCAAAATTAGAGTAAATTGTCAAAATCGTCCATGAGGTTTGGGTATATTTTTCTTTTTCATTCAAAACAACGTTTTTGTACCATATATATATTCCTTATTTTTTGGATTTTTTTGTCATTTTTATCCAAATGTCTGACTTTTTTTTTTTTGCCAAAATCGTCTCTGAGATTTAGGATTTTTTGTCATTTTCATCCAAATGTTTGATAGATAAAATAAAGAAAATTAAATGTTTGGATAAAAATGGCAAAAATCCTAAAATTGAATGACTATATTAAACAAAAAAGTTGTTTTGAATGAAAATGACAAACATATCCAAACCTTAGGGACGATTTTGGCAATTTACTCTCAAAATTATTGTTATGTTATTAATTTTCTTAGTACATATTTTAGGGCCAATTTTTGTAGTCATATGCGGTAATGAATTCCAGAACCTCCTTGTACAACATATACAAAGTAAGACATCAAATTCAAGCTCAAGCGATCATATCCAGACAATTTAATACGTTACTTGAAGAATTCAATTAAGATGTCATATTAACATTTTGTCAGCAAGTTAATCATAAGTAAAGGAATGAGATAATTTACCATCACGTATTGCTTGAACTAAGTTTCCATGCGAGTTTCTTGTGTAAAGTGTCAGATTTTTCTCTATTTTTGTATTGAAATCATCTATGGCAATTTCAATGGCAACTCTAGCTTCTTTGCCCGCTCGAGATGTCATATCCAGAATAACACCAATACTAGATGCACCACTCGTAATATTTTGTATTGTTGCAACAACATTAACAATTAGGAAAAATAACAAGAATAGCTTGTAATTTGTCATAACAGAAGATAAACAATGCCTAAAGACAATCTCCACCTAGACTTCTCTCTTGGTGCTCATAAACTCATTCAACATAATATATATAGACAGAGAGAGACAGGGAGAGTATAAAATATGCTAATGATAAATAATAAATAATACAATATATTAATAATATAATATAATATATACAAAGACCAATAGGATTTCTTACCATTTCATGCACGTCAGGTTCATCTATGATCCATTATTATTTTCTTTGATATTTCAGTAACATTTGAAAAAACTTATTTAATTTTCATGTAAAAGTATACAAAATAAAACTAAGTTACAACAACTGATAACGGTTTGTATCTAATACATAAGAATTTGAATCAGGGGCGGATCTAGGTGGGTTTCAGGGTATACCGGGATACCCCTCAACTTTCTTGATGAAGCTTAATTTTCTTTTTTATCTCCGTTTTATTTATCGAGGATACCCCTAAGCATATATTAGGATACCCCTAAATATAGTTGAAGATAAGATGCAAGGAAATTTAACGGTCGACGGAAAAGGAAATTTCCGGTAAAAAGAAAGTTGCAGCTGCACAGTGGAAACATGAAGAAGAAGATGAACTTATTATTATATTAATTAATACTATTAATACCATTGGAAATATAAACTAAAAAGGATATAAAGTCTGCAAGCAACACCTGGTCAAACTTCATTTAATCATTTATTTATTTTATTAAGCATTTTGTTTGTTTTAGTTTTCTGTTAATTTGTTTATTTATGGTACTAACTTTTTTACTTTATTAATAAGTTTCCATTTTCTTTTATGATATTATATTATTACCAACTAAATATTAGAAATTAATAATTAATATTTACCTTAGAATGTAAAAATAAAATTATTTTAGAATTCTATAATTAATTGTTTTCATTCTCCCACTTTATTAATTTTATTATAGAGTGACACTATAGTAAAAAGGATGGATTAAAAAGGTTAATTAACAATTTTGTTTTTAAAATAATTTTACAATTCACGTATTTATATCTAATTAATATGTAATTTCAATTATATCTTATCTTCAAATATCACATTATAATTTCTAAATCTTATTACCAAATGTTTAAGATTTTTTATTCAACACGGGTAAGACACGTGTCTGTGACTAGTGATATATATGTCAGGCGTACGCCTAATGGCTCTTTAATTCTTAGAGATGACCTTAGGAAAAAGAAAAATATGGGGCCCATTTTTACTAGCCGCACAGGGCCCTTAAAAGCACTTGAATTATCAGGGGTGGTCGTAGACTAAAAAAATGGGATACCCCTGAATTTTTCTTATAGGTCCGCCACTGATTTGAATCAGTAAGTTACGTTAAACAGAATTTTATGTTTTAATTTGATAACGGTTTTATCATATATTTCTTTAAGAAAATTCACGGTTTTTAAGGTGGTATACCATGCTATAACCCGTGAAATTCACAGGTAGTAAAAGTTAATTTATATTAATCGAAATTATCGTTAAATAAATTGAAAACACATGTTTTCAAACGTTATTAGGGTGGGTTATTGGATTTTAATAATCCTAAGTTTCACCAGTTGGCCGATAATAATCACAACTTTAAAAATTCTCTCCAATAATCCCAACTTGTAAAAGTTTGGCCGTCATTGATCATTTTCTAACATAGGTGCACTTAAATCAATTAAGGAGTCTCTAGGTGTAATTGAATCTATTGAGGAGACCAAATTCTTATATGTTTGAAAGGGATCAATGGCGGCCAAACTTTTACTAGTTGGGATTGAAGAGAATTTTTAAAGTTGGGATTATTATCGCCCAACTGGTGAAACTTAGGATTATTAAAATCCAATAACCCTATTAGGGTTAATAATTGTGTTGAACTTGACGGTTGTAGCTGAGTTAAATTTTGACGTAACTGACAAAATTATAAGAAACATGTATCAAACAATGTTTGTTGACTTAGTAAACGACACCATAAGGTAAAATACTTAAAAAATATATATTTGTTCACGATTCTTTTTACGATAACAACAGTGTTGTATGATATATATAATATTTTGTTGTTGTAAATGGATGATAACAAAAATATCTATAACTTTCAAAACAAATGTAAGTATCAACTACTGACATCTTGAGGGTGAATGAAGCTTAGGAACCATTAGGTTCTGATTTCGATTTCAACAAGAAGGTTTTTTTCTAGATTTATTGGGTTCCTCATGAATTGGTGTAGACATTATAGCCTAGTGGAGATATGTATATGATTTGGTGGTTTCATTATTAATGGTGGTACGATAAGGGTAAGGTTACTGTAAAAAAGGTTAAAAATGTGAGAAAGGTGAGAAATATTGTGGAGATCACATGTGTCCTAAATCTAAATTAATTCAAAAGGGTAAACAAGTAATTTTATCATTAATTCAATTAATTAAAAACTTACCATAACCGCTACCTTAATTATAGGAACTGGATTTTTTTTTAAAAGATCTCTATAAACACAATTCAGTAAGTATATAACACCACTCAGCAAGTATATAACACCATTCATCAAGTATATAACACCATTCAGTAAGTATATACCACCATTCAGCAAGTATATAACACCATTCAGTAAGTATATAACACCATTCAATAAAGTATATAACACTATACAATAAAGTATATAACATCATTCAACGCATATATAACACCATTCAATAAAGTATATAACATCATTCAGCACATATATAACATCATTCAATAATCATTACATCTCTGTATCATCTTCTCCACTTCCGGCACCACCACTGCTGCTCCGCCGCCGCTGTCGTGTAGAGGTGGCCAACCACCCGACACCACCTTGTTGGATGTGTTTTAGTCGCTCGTACCAAACCACCAGAAACCACCTTGCCGGAACCCCTGCACCTTCGGACACCCAAACCACCGCAGGAACGACCTTGCGCTAACCGCTACACCGCCGGAGATGATGAACTGGTGCTGCTGGAACCGCCACTCCACTGCGATGTAGAGAGTGAGAGATCGAAATTGTAGAGAGAGAGATCATCTGGTCGTGCGATGTAGGGAGAGAGAGAGATTGAAATTGTAGGGATTTTGATTTACAGTTTCCTATTTTGAATGGATATAAAGACTTTATTACCCCTATAATTTTCAATTCAATCCAAAAAAATAAAACAAATTTTACAATTTGGTCACTATTAATCTCAACTATTAGATCAAAGATCTAACGATGTAGATTTTTTCTTACCCTTCTCACACTTTTGGTCTTTTTTACAGGAACCTTTATCGTTACGATAATACTCTAATAGTCCGTTAGTAATTCAAATTCATCGTTCAAGAAAAAAAAAGTATCAACTAGGGTTCATAATGTGTAGAAACCACTCCTTACGGTAAAATACTGAAAAAAAAAGTAGATTTGTTCATGGTTCTTTACGGTAACAACAGTCTTGTATGATATATAATAATTGGTTGTTGTAAATGGATGATAACAAAAATATCCAATGTTGTAGAAGGCGCTAGTCGGGCGGTGAGGTACAGCCTAGGGATTAATCGGGATTAATCGGAATGGGATTTTTATATGTATTTTTTCAAAATTATATATATATACCCAATAATATAAAAATAATACTTCAAAATTCACATAAATACTTCAAGTTTCAGATAGTATGGTTCGATTTTGACCGATTTTGACCGCCTAGGATCGATTTTGATAGACTAATATTGTCCGATTAATCCGATTTTTGAATCAGGGGCGGATCCAGGTGGGTTTCAGGGTAGCCCGGGATACCCCTCAACTTTCTTGATGAAGCGTAATTTTCTTTTTTATCTCCGTTTTATTTATCGAGGATACCCCTAAGCATATATTAGGATACCCCTAAATATAGTTGAAGATAAGATGCAAGGAAATTTAACGGTCGACGGAAAAGGAAATTTCCGGTAAAAAGAAAGTTGCAGCTGCACAGTGGAAACATGAAGAAGAAGATGAACTTATTATTATATTAATTAATACTATTAATACCATTGGAAATATAAACTAAAAAGGATATAAAGTCTGCAAGCAACACCTGGTCAAACTTCATTTAATCATTTATTTATTTTATTAAGCATTTTGTTTGTTTTAGTTTTCTGTTAATTTGTTTATTTATGGTATTAACTTTTTTACTTTATTAATAAGTTTCCATTTTGTTTTATGATATTATATTATTACCAACTAAATATTAGAAATTAATAATTAATATTTTAGAATTCTATAATTAATTGTTTTCATTCTCCCACTTTATTAATTTTATTATAGAGTGACACTATAGTAAAAAGGATGGATTAAAAAAGGTTAATTAACAATTTTGTTTTTAAAATAATTTTACAATTCACGTATCTATATCTAATTAATATGTAATTTCAATTATATCTTATCTTCAAATATCACATTATAATTTCTAAATCTTATTACCAAATATTTAAGATTTTTTATTCAACCCGGGTAAGACACGTGTCTGTGACTAGTGATATATATACCAGGCGTACACCTAATGGCTCTTTAATTCTTAGTGATGACCTTAGGAAAAAGAAAAATATGAGGCCCATTTTTACTAGCCGCACAGGGCCCTTAAAAGCCCTTGAATTATCAGGGGTGGTAGTAGACTAAAAAAATGGGATACCCCTGAATTTTTCTTCTAGGTCTGCCACTGGTGATATGGTTTAGAACTTTAGGTTTGTTGGTTTAACAATTCAACTATGTTGGAAACTTGAGCCAGACGTTTAACATTAGAACACTATAAATTAGCAACCATTTTGTGCATACAAGTCTTGTACCCAATGCTTTGGGAGTTTTTCAAAAAAAAAAATTGATATTTTTACTTTTCACCCAAAGGTATTTGCTCAATTACTTTTAACCTAAAACTATTTGTTTTCTTTACTTTTAACCCAAATCTTTTTATCTTTTACTATCTATCCTCACAACTTTTTTTACTTTCAACTTTAGTCCTTTATAGTTTTCATTTTCCGCAAATTTTCCGCTTTATGCTTCGTTCTAAATTTTGTGGGTTAGCACATCGCAACGTGCACGTGGTGTAACGTTTTTATGTTTCGTTCTAAACTTTGCGAGTTAACACGACGCAACGTGCATGTGTGGTTCAACGTTTTTACATCGTCTATTATTTCCCCGTTTGACAAGTTCGACATAACGTGCGGATCCTAGATCGACTTAGTTATTAATTTCCATGTTTAGCGTTTCGGTCTAATTTCTTCACATAAACATGCCGCAACTTCAGTGATGGTGGTCGCAACGGTAATGTGGCATTGATGCTATTTGGCACAGTTAACACGACGCAACGTGCGTGTGTGGGTGAACGTTTTTACACCGTCTATTTTGCGAGTTCAGTGATGGTGGTCGCAACGGTAAATTTTGCGAGTTAACACGACGCAACGTGCGTGTGTGGGTGAACGTTTTTACACCGTCTATTTTTTTCCCGTTTCACAGGTTCAACATAACGTGCGAGTCCTGAATCAACTTAGTTATAACTAAAGAATCCCCGCCGCATTGCGGCGGGTTGTAATTCTAGTTATTAATTATTTTAAGTTTTTTACATTTTTTTTTTGTATTTGTAGCTATCTGTATGTAGTACGTTTATAAAAAAATCTGTATCACTTTAGTAATTCTAGTACAAACTAGGGATTTAAAAACCGGTTCATATCGACAAACGAGTAAAACAAAACCCACCAGACAGTTTGTTTCTCATTGTCTGAAACTATTATCAAACTTTTTTTTTATCAAAGCCAACCAAACCATAAACACCCCAGTATCAAACAATATCTACTTGACTACTTTTCATCTTCTTGAAAGATACAAGTATCTTTAGAGGAAATTCTACAGACATCAGTATCTCATTTTATATATTCCCCTTTTATCTACCTAGAACCCACTAAAGACTTTTACATCTTTTAAATTTGTTGTTTATATAAATTATTGGCCTTTGTTCGAAGTTAAATGCTTAGGAAATTTAACAGCGACTAAGATAAATTTTAATAATATGGAAAAACTAATATTATAAAGAGATTCTGGATGACCAAGACGCCAGGTCGATGAGTAAATATCATTAATTAACCTGAATAGAATTGAACTGGTAATTTTCACCTCATTTTTGTTAAAAAGCATTTTTAGTTTATCTAATTATCTCATTTGGATACAAACTGAAAGTGGTAAAACTAATAACAAAATACCATTAAACTAATGTCCAAAAACGACCACTGTAAAAATCAATGATTTTTTATATATTCAGTTAAGGAAAAAAAAACCTTTCACTACTACAAAAATAGGCATTTGCTATGAAGCTTTGCTACGAAATAAATCGATCGCAAATTTTGCTACGAATTAGCTACGGAAATTATTTGTTACTATTTTGCTACGGATATTCCGTCGCAAATGAAATCCGTAGCAAGATTCGTAGCAAATCTGTATCAAAACTAAGGAAATTGGTATAAAAAAAATAACGTAGCAAAACCATGAAAGTAACTATTTAGAAATTAACTAAAAGAAAGTAAAATAAAATGCGTAGCAAAATCTATAGCAAAGTTGAGAATATAGGTATTTAAAAATAATTAAATGAAATGTCAAGCAAAATTCCTAACAACATCTAGAAAAAAAAAATATAAAACCAAACTTTGAAAAACTTGTAGCAACATTCATAGCAAAACAAAGGATATAAATATTAAAAAATAGCGTAGCAAAATCGGTAGCAAAAAATATATATTTAAATATTAACTAATAAATTTATATAAAATCTGTAGCAAAGTTGAGAATATAAGTATTTAAAAATTAATTAAAATATTAAAAAATAGCGTAGCAAAATCGGTAGCAAAAAATAAATATTTAAATATTAACTAAAAAAGTTATTGTCACACCCCGATATTTCCATGAATTACCGTTGGGCCCGGTGAGGAGTATCGTGACGTAGTTGATATCGTCATAGTCAATTAATCAGTTTAAATACACAACGGAAGTCTAAAAGTAATTATACAAACCGAATTGAAAGTAACATAAAATATTACACAACGGATTGTAAGTGGATCCACAGGCGGATCAAAACAAAAGAAATATTTGTTCAATAGACTTAAAGTGATAAAAGCTTGCTAGACTCTTTATTTAATCACTCAGGAGTTCCAGCCCATTACGCTTAGTACCTGCACTTAACCTTTTTGAAAATACGTCATTTTACACTGGTAAATACAATTAACTGACTCTTTTTGAAAATATTTAAGAAAACTGGTTTTAATGCACAAGGCACAAAATTCTTTTATAACTTGGGAGAATTATTTAAAAATAATCTTGTATACAGATTTACATGTTTGTCGTCCATTCAGTAGCCCGGGTTAGAAGTACCGGGTTAAAGATTAATAGACACACCACTAATATAGTCCCACGGCGAGTTATCCTCAACGAGTGGTTATACCTTATACATACGCAACTGTCAGGTGTATGCCTACACCCCGTGCTTAAGTCGTGGCCATTTGTATTTAAATGATGCCAATGATATCCAGGACACGGTCATTAACTCCCCAAAGGCATTGCATCAAACAAAACCGATTAAAATGGGTTATGTAAATGTATTAATCATAACCCGATTTAAATAACTACATACCCGACCAAGCGGTATTATTATAATACCGTATCCCAAGCCCGTATAACGGAAAATAAGTTAAAAGTATTTACCTGAACAAAATATAATTTTAATCTCAGCCGTATAACAATCAGCAAGTGCAAATAGCTTTTACTGGGCTCCTAAATCTGGAACGAAGGTTTTAATAACCTATTAGATTCCTAACGGGTCTTACTTAAGTTTAAACTTAGACCGGTTAGTTTTATTGAAAGGTTTACGGTTCAAAACGCACGATTAAGAGAAGACCGGATTAGAATGTGATTTAGACCCGACAAGTATGAAGACTTTTATCATATGGGTAAACTAAACACATTCTGGATTTTGAAGTAAAAATGATAAAGTTTGACCCGTTTCGGTTAATTTATGCAACTAGTTACATAAACCGTACCGAACGCAAATATGCATAACGGGTAACCAAATGAGTCATATACAGGTTTCACAAGTTAATATACTTAAAATATGTTATGATATCAGTAGGATATCTTCCATTATGCCCAAAACGAATTTAAAACCGATTTAAGCCCCGTAAGGGTATTTTGGTCATTTTAAAGCTTATAAAAGAGGTTAAATAGCAATCTGAGGTTCTAGTCTAAAATAATCAGTAAGAATATTTATTTTAATAAGTTATATCAGTAAGATATCATACATATGTGAATTTTATCATTTATGGCCAAAACTATGCACCGTATGGGCATTTTGGTCATTTCACATATGCTATGAGGGTCAAATTTGGAAATCTGAGTTCAAAACTTTTACTTACTGTTTAAGTGTAAAAATTTATTTATAACATCAGTTGGCAACAAGTCTTAGGTGCTAAATATGGTTTTAAAACATACTATGCGCCTAAATCGCATAAAAGTCGGTATTTGACGATATTCGGGTTAATTAAGGAAATCTGAGATTTTGATCAGCCTCTACTGTTTAAAATAATTTATTTGATGTATAAAAGCAGTAGAAAATATGTAAAGGATGTGTAAACTCATTTTATTAGCAAAAAGGGCATTACCGTCAAATACCGAGCCAATGAAAGAAACCTATGTTATGATCAGTTTAAAATTTAACAAAAATTTCCAAAAATCCCTAAATATTATATCTTAATAGTGGGTAGAAAGTTTGGTGTCAAAATTTGGGTTTAAATAGGTTTTATGCCAAAAATGTCGTTTAATTAATAAAAAGCTTTCATTTTACGATATCGCGCATAACTTCTATTTTAAACCATGATCTGATGTCAAACTTTTAGGACATACTTAAATATTAGTAATAAAGGTTTTTGTCCTCTCACATTTTCAAAAATCTCATTTTAATATCAGAGGGGCATAATGGTCAACTTTTAAGCATTTAACGGAAACATGCAATGAACTAGGATTTCTATGGAACCAAGTTGTATAACCTCATAGGGTTATACTAACCTATAATATGGTCCTAAAGGAACCCTAAGGCATATCTAAAATAATCTAAATCAGGTCAGAACTGAAAGTCAAAGCAAAAGTCTACTTTTGCGACTTTTGGTTTCGAACCGAGCCTAAACTCAGAATTTTCCGGTTGAACATGCCTAGACATGTTCTTATATTATTTACCAAGTTATTTAAGTGTTAAAACATGTTCCATAACCTCTGCATTGTTAGTTATGAATTAATTTGTAAAAGCTGACCCGTTTGACTTTTTATTAATAAGTTTGACCCGACAATTGACCAAGTAAAAGTGATAATCAGTAGGTGCCCTTTTAAGGGTTTATTACCTACATAATTACCAACTCATAGCCACTTTCAATTCAAATAATGGCTGGACCGTTTGTGATTAATCACAAAGTCAAAGCTTAATTACGATAACTTTGACTTTCTGTCATTAAGCTAATAAAACTTGAACTTAGGAAGCTAAGAACACTTACTAGAGTACTTAGCACGAATATTGAACTGAGGAAAGCTTCCTAGTGCTCTAGGAGGCTTCAAGGAGTGATTGAGAGAAAATTCTTTCAAGTGTGCAAGAACAAGTGCAACAATGAGGGTATTTATAGGAGATTTGAACTTGCTAAGATCAAACCACATGTCCTAGAGGTAATCCAGATGATCCCAAGTGTCCCTAGGCCAGTAAAACCATCAAACAAGACCCTAGAATCGAAAAACTACCTTACAAAGGCGGTGGAACAGGCTGAACCTGTAGCTGTACAGGTTTTTCTGTTACTGGCACTTCTACGCGGCCCGCGTAGACCCCAGAGAAGGGTTACGCGCCCCGCGAGGCTCCTTTCTGACCGGACAAAAACTTTCATTAATTGCAATTTCAGTCCCTGGTCCTACATAACTTGTTTTATCTTTCGTTTATTGCACTTTTAACCCCCAAATTTAACTTTTAAGGGTCTTGAGTCTACAAACAATCATTATTAAGCTTTCGGTTAGTTACGAGGTCACCTGAACGGTCTTGAAATGCAACGTTGACGCATTTGATCCTTATTACTTGGAATTACCACTTTATCCATTTATGTGCGTCGAAACTTTACGAATTTATTATCCGAAATCCATGGGAGTATAAGGAAGTATTACAAAGTCTCGGAAATGTTAAAAGTTCACTCAGAGGTAATTTTAAACATGTTGACACATTTAACCCTTATGCTTTGTAAACTTCTCATTTTAAGCACAAACAACTTTCTATGTCCGACAATTCATTCATTAAAGAATACGAACGTCGTGTGAGGTCAATCAGAGGCATAAGAATGGCATGTTGACACTTTGGATCCTTTTACTTACATCTTTGCATTTTTTGACAATTTTAGTCCCTCGGAAACAATTCATTACACGCTTAAAGTCCATGACACGTGTTTTTGTTATATTGGACATGATTTTCCGAGGTGTTACATCCTCACCCCCTTAAAAGAAATCTCGACCTTGAGATTTACTGAAATAAATGAGGGTATTTCTGTTTCATTGTGGATTCAACCTCCCACGTGTATTCTGGGCCTCTACGGGCATCCCATTTAACCTTCACAATCGGCACGTGCATCCTTCGAAGCTTCTTAACCTGTCGATCCTCGATCGACAAAGGTTTTTCAACAAACTTCAAGCTCTCATCTATCGGCACGTCCTTATGTGACATGGCTAGCGATTCATCGGCCAGACATTTCTTCAAGTTGCAGATGTGGAACACATTATGAATCCCACTGAGCTCTTCTGGCAAGTTTAGCTTGTAAGCTACAGTTCCGACACATTCGATGATCTCGAATGGTCCTATGTACCTTGGGCTCAGCTTGCCCTTTTTACCAAAACGCATCACCCCTTTCCAGGGTGACACCTTAAGTAGCACTTTATCTCCTACCTCGAAATTCAGAGGTTTACGCCTTTTATCTGCGTAGCTTTTCTGCCTATCCCTGGCAGCTTTGAGATGATCACGGATCTGCACGATCTTATCTGTCATCTCCAGGACTATATCAGGTCCTGACAGTTGGACATCTCCAACTTCCGCCCAACAAACTGGCGTTCTACACTTTCTTCCGTACAAAGCTTCGAAAGGTGCTGCTTGAATACTCGAATGACAGCTATTATTGTACAAAAATTCAATCAGTGGAAGATGGTCATCCTAACTCCCTCCTAAATCAATAACACAAGCTCGTAGCATATCCTCAAGAGTTTGAATCGTACGCTCGCTTTGTCCATCCGTTTGAGGATGATATGCAGTGCTGAAATTTAATCGAGTGCCTAACGATTGCTGAAAGCTTTTCCAAAAATGCGATGTGTATCTTGTATCCCTATCAGAGATAATAGACACTGGCACTCCGTGGAGAGATACAATCTCATCCACGTATAGCTGAGCTAACTTGTCGGAGCTGTGAGTTTCTTTAATCGGCAAGAAGTGGGCTGACTTGGTTAGTCTATCGACTATAACCCAAATAGTGTGTTGGGATTGAACCCTACCAGAGGAACAGATAATTAAAGCCAAAACCGGATCACAACAGTGGATTCACAATAAGCAGCTGTTTACATTAGGCTTTCCCCTTGAAAGTGATTATAACAACTGATGGTTCTCTATCCACCGTCCGTATACAACTGCTGCTACCCTTTAAACTACTGATATAGTCCTGAAGAAGTAAACACTGCTGGTTCAATCTACTGATGACAAAGCACTGCCCACTCAAGGACTGATCAACTTTAAGGAAAGCACTGATAGAAGAAGATAGCAGTAGTTTAGTGTATTACTTGTCTTATGTAGAATCAGTGGTTAAGATTAGCAGTGTTTGTATAGGAACAGTTGTTACAGGTTGTTAGGTTGTTAGACGTCGCTTTCATGGTGACGTCAGCTGAGATGCCTCAGTGGTTTGGTTTGCCTATAAATGGAGCAGTACTCTGTACTGTTACATTCGATTGACTGAGTGAGTTCTTCTCCTCTAGTCCAATCCTTTCATCTTGTGTGCAATCAACCTTGGAGCATCAGGCTGAGGGGGAGTTTAGTTTGTAAGCATGCTATGTAATCTTTTGATTTACTTTGTAATCTTTCGACTTGATGAAAAGCATGTGTTTATCAAAACTATCTTCCTCTTTGATTGTGTTTACAAAGTTTGTATTCATTTCCGTTGCATATCTTATTGAATCACGTTTATTAACTGTTCATTTATTACAAACAAACACAATCATGAGAACCTCCGATCCTAACAATTGGTATCAGAGCTTGGACAATCAAATTCGATCTAACAGTCAATTTGACATAACAGTTCAGCTCAAAATTCATTGATACTAAGGTTGATTGTATTTAGTTAAAAAATAGAGTAACGTGAAATCACGTTCAAAGTGACTACTCAAAGGCTCTGTAAAACAACCAAGATGTCATAGGACACACAAGCTTCACATAACAAGTGATATCATACATAAACCACCTACAGTTTTCAGATCTGAAAATATATCTGATAACTATGGTAAAATTATTTACGAAAATTGATTTCAATTGTTATTATGAAGTTTTTGCTGTTTCCATCATGTTTGCGCTAAGGTATGAACCTCAGGTCAACAAAAACCTATGCTCATAAAAACATTAGTGTTTTTGTTTAGTCTAAAAGAGGGAAATTAAAACTTTAGTCATTTAGATCTTATGTATTGAAAGACAGATTGAGATTCCTTCAAAAGGACTAAAATCAATTGTGTTAAGAATACATTAAGAAAATCAGATGTCAAAAATGACCAGATCATGGGTAATGTGAAATTTGGCATAAGCATATGCAGAAATGACCAAATATCTCAAAACATTGCTGCAAAATGATTCTAGATTAAGTATTTCTTCAATAAAGACCTCCCAGTAAGTATTTCATTACTTATATCTGATAACTATGGTAAAATTATTTACGAAAATTGATTTCAATTGTTGTTATGAAGTTTTTGCTGTTTCCATCATGTTTGCACTAAGGTATGAACCTCAGGTCAACAAAAACCTATGTTCATAAAAACATTAGTGTTTTTGTTTACTCTAAAAGAGGGAAATTAAAACTTTAGTCATTTAGATCTTATGTATTGAAAGACAGATTGAGATTCCTTCAAAAGGACTAAAATCAATTGTGTTAAGAATACATTAAGAAAATCAGATGTAAAAAATGACCAGATCATGGGTAATGTGAAATTTGGCATAAGCATATGCAGAAATGACCAAATATCTCAAAACATTGCTGCAAAATGATTCTAGATTAAGTATTTCTTCAATAAAGACCTCCCAGTAAGTATTTCATTACTTATGAATGGGAAGGGTAAAAAGGGAATAAGGAAAATCACAAAAACTCAGAAGTGCGCTTATCTCAAAACTTTTGTAGTCAAAAGAAAAGAGTATAAATATAAAACAGTTAAGAATAAAAAATTGGGGTAACAATGGTCATCTATCAACTGTGTGCATTCATTGGGTCAGGGAAGTTCAGGTAACAATAGTATCTTCGGTAAATAAACTTACAAGAGGACTAGACAAGATTTTCAGAATCATCACATGGTAACAAAGTCTTTAACAGGGCTTTCAAAAACTCATGTGAACATGTGTCCTCATTTTTGGTGTCAATCAATCAACAAGAAAAAGGTCTCAAACAGTGGTCACTACAATGTATTTCAAACCACTGACCATTTTCATAAACCTGAGAATGATGTGATTATGAGTGTTATTGGAAAATATACCAGATCCTTTTGATGTTGTTTTCAGAAAAACCTTTAATTATTTTTCTTGAAAAGGTTTTTCACAAATAAAGCAGGATATATTGTTCTTTATTTTTTCTAAGAATGATGTATTTTATACTTTTACTTGTTTTTAAATAGTAAAAGTTTCATCTCCTGTCAGGATATAGAACCATTATTTTTTTTGGTAATATTATCCTCGAAATTGGATCAAAAGGAAATGGTGTATGTGTCAAGGTCAAGGTCATGTCAAACTCAAGTTTGGTTTTAACACAGATCAAAGATTGATTGCTAACAGATTTTATAATACTGGGTTACTAAACCACTGTCAGAAATCTATAAAAGTTTCAAAACCTGTAATTGACATGTGGCAAAACCTTGAATGAAAATCTCTGTAGAAGCTGCTGACAAAATTAAACTTGACAATTTGCATCTAAAATGTATTTTATTAAGGATAGCAATCTTGCAGATATTTCAGAATCACCATCAACAGATGTTAGATATGATATTGTGATTTCACAAGATAAAATCACTTCTTTCATCAGAACAGCAGATGCTCAAAATATTTGTCAAAAGCTTATCCACTGGTGCACTAACAGTTGTTGATATACTAGCATTTCAAATCCTTACCATTACCTTACCTTTAACCACTGTTTGTTCAAAAGTCTGTTCTACTTCAAAGTCTGTCCACTGCTGAAAGTCATCCCCTGTTCTCTCATTTTCATGATAAGCACTGATGCTCAAAATCAGTGTTTTATCCACTGATGTGCTATCTGCTGATAGTAAAAATCTTCCACTGCTTCCATTTATTACCGTTGTAACCAATGATGCATGCTTCATCAGTGGCTCCCAAAACAACTGTCCTCCATAAAACATCTTTTCATCAGAGGTTGACACGTGGTCAGTTTTTAGCCTTCAGATCTTTGTAACCGCTGCCACATCAGCGTTCATTCTTTTCCCTAAATAAAACCCTGATCAAACCCCCAAACAGGGTTTTACACTGTCGAATTGAATTCCAAAATTCTCTTCTCAAAGCAGTTTCCCACTCTCTATCTCAAATCATTCTTCGTCTCGTCCTCATCATAATGACGAAATCAAAATCAAAATCAAAATCATCCTCATCTTCATCTCCCAAAGAAGCCACACAAATGGCCGCTGAACCTATTGATATTCCATACAAATCCCCTCACAACTACTTGGGTCTACTCACAAAACCCACCAACAATCAAACCTTCGATTCCATCATTGACATTATGTCTGCGTCAAAGTACAAAACTTTGCTTACAACAGATGCTCCAATATACCAAAAAACCCAGAGAGAGTTTTGGAAAAATGCCACCCTTGACAAACAAGGCGAGAAAGTTATAGCCATCAACTCCTCAATACAGGGTAAAGCGATTCAAATTACTCCACAATCCATTTCGGAAGTCTTTAAATTCGATGATCAGAAAGGTAAAACATCTTTTCCCAAAAACGAGTTGAAAACTGATTTTCTGAAAAGAGGGCATGCAGAACAAACAAAAAGGGATACCTTACAAAAAGGTTATTTTCCTTCTGCACCTAGATTTTTATTTCATACACTTTTGATGTGTGTTTCAAATAAAACAACTGCTTTTAATGAAATACCATTGAAGATCCAATGTTTGGGTTATGCTATTTTAAATAATGAAAATTATAACTATTCCTAGGACATCTTTGATGATTTGGTGAAAAATGTTGATAGCAAAGCATTTCTACTTTTTCCAAGGTTTCTAAACTACTATTTTAAACAAAAATTTGGAAAAGAAAATGAAAATTTGCTCAAACAAGGTGTTTATTTTCAAATAAAAGGTTTAACACCTGAAACATTCACTAGAATGTTAACACCTTTAAAAACAAAAAGCAGAGGTGCCTGAGCAGAATTTAGCAGTTACCACTGTTCCTCAGGTATCAGCTACTAAGCCCACTGCTCCAGGTGATCATAGCAGCACAACCACTGCTTTGAAACCCACACCTGCCATTACCAAAAAGAAATTATACAAGAAACCCACCAAACCCAAAACAAAGGCACCTCTGGAAGATGAGATCCCAGAGCCACTGCCAGTGACAACACAAATGTCACTTACAACCACTGCTGCTACTTCCTCACAGCAGTTGGAAGAAAGATCTCCACCATTGCCTCAAACTCCTCATGCATTCTCACAAAAGGATCAGGTTGTAAGCACAGGGACCCCACAATATGAAGCTCTGGACCCAATCGGTTCCATCTTCCTCGGTCCTAATCCCAAGGACATGTCTCTTTCAACACCCATACCCTCACCAATCACATTACCACAATCCATAATACCCTTGTTGCATGCAGTTGCTATAGCTCAGACACAAACCAGTTCCTCTCTATCACCTATCACTGAGAGTACACTCCCACAAGTGACTGGGTCTGATGCTACTACCCTTGCTATCCCAGCAACACCTGAGGAGGTTACACCCCTTGAGTTACAAATAACTCTTGGTGGTAGTTCAAGTGGAGCAGCAACTACAAGTGATGGATCAACATATCTACATTTGGACAGTTGTTTCATTAGTAAGACTCCCTTGAAGGCAATTTCTTCTATAGCACCTCTGGTAACCACCAGTGAGTTTGTTTTAACCACTGGTACCCTCAAAAGGTTATCAAGTGTTGAAGAGAGAAGAACCCAAAACCAAGAACAAGGGGCATCAATGGGTGATTTTTGGGACTCAGTTCCTAAGTCACACATTGGTACAACCACTGCTGGTGGGAAATCAGATGATCCCATTAACTTGGGTGATGATTTAAAATATCAGGAATTGACGGGCAGAGTTGAAAATCTTGAAACATCAGTTGCTGAAATAAAGGATATGGTGCAACAGTTGTTAAAAGCTCAAAAAGCACAATCCACTGCTGTTCCAGCTCAAGCACCTGCACAACCTGCACCTGCTGCAAATGAGCTATGGAATGTATTTCAACCCCTGCTTGAAAAACAAAAACAAATGGCTGATCAGCAGCAAGCAATACATGTACAAATGCTGACAAAGATGGTGGAGTCAAGATTTAAAGATACTCAAGCAGACATCAAAGCTATCAAGGCTCATATACAAAGCACCACTGGAAAAGTTCCTCCCACTATCCTCTTCATGGATAACCCCCTTCCAGATAATGCCAAAAGAGGGAGAAAATCAAGTGGAAGAAGAAGGGAATTGAGGATGGTGTTTATATTGAACCGAATAAAGATAGCCAGACTAAAACTTCCATAACAACACATACTACTTCACCACACACCACCACAACCACTGCCCTACCACCTGCTCAAAAGCAGAAGACATCTACTGACACATCAGTAGTTGTAATGACAACAGAGGTTGAAACACCAGTTGTTTCAACAGCTGTTTGCCAGCCATCCACCACTGCTCTCATCAATATCACATCACCACCATCATCTCCTGCTAAAAAAGCAGAAGACATCAGATGTTACAACATATGTTGTAATGACAACAGTGATTCAAAAACCGGTTGTCTCAACACCTGTCAGTCCAAAAATTTACACCAGAAAAAGAAAAACAACTCAGGCAGGTGATGACAAATATGATCTTATGGCTGCAAAATATCCACTGGAACCTGAAGCTGTAAAAAATGAGATGAGACAATTCTACACTGAGGATGATCCTTCAAAAAGAAGATTTCCTTCTCTCATAGGCTTCATAATCCCAGAAAATATGGATGAATATCTCGAGCTCAAAGCAAGGCAAGCTAAGATAAGAGCTAAACTTGAATGCAAAGACAAAGGTGACGAAGCCGCTTCAGAAAAAATGGAATTTTTGCTCACTAAAGTCAAACAGATGGAAGACTATGCAAGAGATCTGAGCAAAGAAATGTCAAATTTACCACCCAAAGCAGATCTACGAAAAGAAATGAGAAATGAATATCTTGCATATATCATGAAAGAAAAATTTATCCAGCTGAAGAAGAACAATTCAAAGAATGGCCAATCATTGCATTAAAGCATGAGGCAAACAGAATTGAAAGGATCAAGAATGATTCAAGAAAAAAGAAAATAGCTCCAAACTGGAATAAATACAAGAAGCTCATTGCTGATCTGACTTCTGAATACAAAAGAAAAAAGCAAGAGTTGGTGGATGCAAAGGTGGATACTGCTAAAGCCATAGCAAACTGGACAAAGCAGTATACAGATGAGGCCTATGAAAGGCTGAAAAGAAGAAAAGTGACAGATCTAAATTCACCAAAGAAGCCTGAACACAAAGAGCCAAAACAGGTCATTGATAAACCACTGTTCACATCAGCAGATACCTCTATCATTGTGATAAACCAAGAAAAGAGGAAACATATGTCTGTTGCAGAAGAAAAGGAAAAGGAAGCTGAATAATTTGAAGAAGCCATCAAGAAAATGGCTTTAAATAAAGACAAATCAGCAAAGCTTCAAGACCTTGCCAAAAAGGTTTTATATAAACCATCATCACCAAACACATCAGCAGAAATATCAGACATTGAGCTAGATCAACAAAAGAGACAAGAGCAGATTGACAAAGAAGTTGCAGAAGATATAGCTGCAGCAAATGATGTCATAAAAATGGCTTTCCAACAAATGTCTGAAAATTCTGAGCTAGCAAAAGCTCAGGATACTGCTTCACAAATATTTACAAGGCCAAAATCTCCCAACTCATCAGTAAATAAATCTCTCCCAAGAAACCCATTGGGTTCAAAAATACTAAAGTGGATGTCTGATCAAAAGACCCATGTATTGACCCTGTTCAGATCCAATGGAGAAGTGAAGTACATATTAAGGAAACAAGCACTAAGCCTTGGTGTTGAAGATCTACAAGATCTCTTTGAACTTACACTGTGCAGGGATGAGGATGACTCAAGTTCCAAGGACTTTGAAGCAAAATTTAAGAAACAAGCTAAGGAACTTCTGGTGAGAAAATAAAGATCCAGAATAATGAAGGGTTTTCGCATTATCTGTTCCAGGGGGAGGTTGTTGGGATTGAACCCTACCAGAGGAACATATAATTAAAGCCAAAACCGGATCACAACAGTGGATTCACAATAAGCAGCTGTTTACATTAGGCTTTCCCCTTGAAAGTGATTATAACAACCGATGGTTCTCTATCCACTGTCCGTAACAACTGTTGCTACCCTTTAAACTGCTGATATAGTCCTGAAGAAGTAAACACTGCTGGTTCAATCTACTGATGACAAAGCACTGCCCACTCAAGGACTGATCAACTTTGAGGAAAGCACTGATAGAAGAAGATAGCAGTAGTTTAGTGTATTACTTGACTTATGTAGAATCAGTGGTTAAGATTAGCAGTGTTTGTATAGGAACAGTTGTTACAGGTTGTTAGGTTGTTAGACGTCGCTTTCATGGTGACGTCAGCTGAGATGCCTCAGTGGTTTGGTTTGCCTATAAATGGAGCAGTACTCTGTACTGTTACATTCGATTGACTGAGTGAGTTCTTCTCCTCTAGTCCAATCCTTTCATCTTGTGTGCAATCAACCTTGGAGCATCAGGCTGAGGGGGAGTTTAGTTTGTAAGCATGCTATGTAATCTTTTGATTTACTTTGTAATCTTTCGACTTGATGAAAAGCATGTGTTTATCAAAACTATCTTCCTCTTTGATTGTGTTTACAAAGTTTGTATTCATTTCCGCTGCATATCTTATTGAATCATGTTTATTAACTGTTCATTTATTACAAACAAACACAATCATGAGAGCCTCCGATCCTAACATAGTGTCATTTCCGTGCTTCGTCTTTGGTAACTTAGTGATAAAATCCATGGTTACCATTTCCCATTTCCATGTGGGAAGTTCAGGCTGTTGTAGCAAACCTGACGGATTTTGATGCTCTGCTTTAACTTGTGCGCATGTAACACCCGTCTAATTATTTAACGGTTTTCGTTTAAATTACAAAAATAAACATGAAATTATATGTAAATACTGTCGAATAATACGGGTGAATTAAAACTTTTACAATTTAAAAATATTACAATTTAATATCTAACGAATTGCCGTTTAAAATAACGACGAAACAACGTGCGGATTTAGGTCCTTGGTGATCGTGCTCTATTCGTCATACTTTGGACCGTTCCTCTGTCAAATCCATGATTTGTTAACTCTCGCTATCTTCATATGCGAGTGTCCTTCAATCAAAAACATATACAACAGTTAGTAATTTCAACATTAAAGGATGTCCGTATTATAATACAAGGCTTTTCTACTATACACATCAACGCGTGTAATTTCGTTGACTATATCTATTCTATATCGTTTTTCTTGGTGTAACGTGTATTACACGATAACCATATGTGTTGTTCTCAACACTTTAATCTTACTAAACCTTTGATATACATGTACTTACCGGATTTGCGATCAAGCCTCGAACCGAACACATTTGTCAACAACCTTGAGCTCTGATTACCAACTTGTAACACCCGTCTAATTATTTAACGGTTTTCGTTTAAATTACGAAAATAAACATGAAATTATATGTAAATACTGTCGAATAATACGGGTGAATTAAAACTTTTACAATTTAAAAATATTACAATTTAATATCTAACGAATTGCCGTTTAAAATAACGACGAAACAACGTGCGGAAGCTTTATTCTAGAGTGTTCGGTTCTTGTACGCTGCTTGATCTTCATCCGGGAACTCTTTATATTAACCTGTGATCAAAACCAACTTAAAAGTTAGTCTTGATACCTTAAACACTGGTTTAAACAAGTTTCTTGCATCATATAACAAAATAAAACAAATTTCCGGAATTTGTAGTTCTCACGGGCCGCGTGAACTTAATCAAATTCTGTCGCGGGCCGCGACAACCTGTCACGTGGCGCGACGACAACGGGGTAACCCTTCGTGTGGCGCGGGGGTGCATGTTTTCCAGCAGGTCTGGATCTGTGACCTGCATTTTTCCAGCAACGCTAAACTTTACGGAAACGGCCATAACTTCTTCGTTATTGGTCCGTTTCACCCGATTCTTTTTCCTACGCGTCCGTAAATTAATTATCCATCTTATGAAGTTAAAATCCGACATCCGGATTAACAAAATTTCAGACTTTTAAGTCTCCGGCTTACTACCCTTTTTACCAAAAATTGACCCATTCATAATTTTATCACACCAACATATTTATTTGACCTTTAAACTCATGAAATTCATTATTTCAATATCTCCTATCACATTAATCTCAATTCACGGGTTCCTTACATAATAAAATCCCGTTTACGCTTAAATGCATATTTTGACCCGTTAAGGGTAGTTATGCATTTTAGTCTAGAACTTGTGCTCTTCTTTTGTCGCTACAAAAGTTCCATATCTAATTAACTACAAATATTCCACCACAACTATTTTGTGGTGGATTATCATAATGAACCCCTTTTTCCCAAATTTTACCCATCGGTTGATCATCTTACGTAAATGACCACTTTTGAGCATTTGACCCGCGAATGTGCATTCCTACGACCTTTATTCATGTCTAATGATTTCATAATCTTTATTCAAGTTTCTAAACGACCCCTATGAGTCATTTGCTCAATTTACCCTTCAAGGGTGTTTTGGTCAACTTTAGTCCCTCACTTCACGACGAAGGACTTTTGCTAAATATTTTGACCAAAATTGTATGTTTAACCAAAAAGCTTAGTTATACGTACCTGGCTCGGGTCAAAGTATTGACCCGTTTACTTAACTTTTGCTTTAAATCTTTATAGTTAAAGCAACGCAAGTTTATGTTATTTCCTGTGATTACAAAACTCAACAAGCAATTATCAAATGTTATTGTCAAATGGCGTTACCCACACCAATTGACCTATTTAGTCAAATTGACCATTTGTCCGTATGAGATGGTATTTAAGTACCATTTCATCCCCTTTAAACCTATCCCGGTTTTCCTTGTACTAGTTTTACTTAAAAAAAAACCGTTTTTATTTGTTCGTCGTTACATGACTAACTTACCATTTTACCCCTTTTTCCATAACTCATGATTTCTTATCATTTTCCCCTCGTTCCGAATCTCATTGAATCGTGTCGGAACATCCTATACCAACCACTTAGTAGCATTCCTATACAATACTTGCAAATTATGTAATTTGTAAATAATAAAAAGGGGCGTAAGCTTTACTTACCTCGCATCCGAATACGCTTTCTTCTTTCTTTCTTGATTCGTTTGACCCGTTCACTCATCAAGCTTCCACCTAGCTCGTTAGGTGTCAAACTATCATCATAATTCATAAGATGGTTAGGTTAGTCATTATCAATTATGACTACTCCATCTAACGCGTCTTATGTCGAATTTATCACTCGATTAAATCATTGGTTAGTTTGACTTCCTAGAAGTCAATTGATCTATCAACATATTCAAATGCACACTTCACATGGAATTTCAACATTTTAGCTTCGTTTAGGCATTTTAACAAACACCTAGTGGGCATAATTTTACATATTTACTAACTAGTTCATAACTAGTTATTTTTTTTACCAAGATTTACATCACAAATCCAACCTCTATGTCTAGTGTTCATGAACTACACATCATATTTTCAGAAATCAGTTTCTATGCATTAATTTATACTAGATTAGCATTCTCCATCCTAGTGTTCATCATTTTCTCACAAAACCCATGAATCACCTTCAATGTGTTCATGAAATTTTCAGAATTTAGCCATGATTTCATATATCGTTGTCTAGGGTTTACTGCTAGACACTATATCATTCTTTTTCTATCCATAAAACAAACATGCATCAACAGATTTCTAATTTTCTAAATTCATGAGAATTTCAAGTGGAGAATTCTTGTCAAATTTTACATACCTTATGATCTCCTTGTGATGGGGATCACTAATCTATGTTCGATTTTCGCTTAGGACTTGATTTTAACCTTCAATTTCTGAGATTTGTGGAGTTCTTGGGTGTGAATAACCCTGGTCGCCACTCCCTGCTTGTTCTTGTACGACCAGACATCCCAAATGGGGTGTTTGGTTTTGTTTTTAATTAAAATTAGCAACATAAGTTTCAATTTTAACATCTTTGGCCCCTCCATTTTCCTTACTTCATAATTTAAATGTTTTAACCCACTCATAAGTCACTATCTAACTAGGTTAGAATTATTCCTAGTTAGCTTAGTAGGTTCGGGAAGTCGTAACCCGTTTTACTTTAAGTCCCGTTAAATCGGGCCTTTTATATTTCTATTTCCCTGAAAGCTCTTATTCACTTTAAATAAATATTAGGATTATTCAATTAATTCCTAATACTTGCCAGTTTATTTTTACCACTAACGGTACTTTCCCCGTCTTTAGTATTAACGGGGTTTAATTACCAAGCCCGTTTTCGGGGTGTTACAAGTCTACCCCCCTTAAAGAGGTTTCGTCCTCGAAACCTTTTCTTACACAATTCATTGAGTTTAAACTCAATGTATTCGACCCGAGAAATATTTTAAACATTACTTATACTTTTTAACCAATCGTTAGTATTACACGAAAAGTATGGTAACATCTTTTTGGTTACTAATTGTCTACATATCTCATACGACATAGTGTAACTTCGAAATAACGTAATCTCGTTATTTCCACTAGTTTAGTTAACTTAGCGATATCCATCGCTTTCATATACTATCGAATTCCTTATGAATCCGTTACTTTGACCCTTTTAAAGGTCTTTAGTGAAATCTTTCACTTTTAGCAACAATTTCTTTTGTTTTCAAATTCATTTATTCGGTTCAGTTATACCGAATCCACCGCTTACAAGCAACCAAATTACTTAAATGACCTTAACCGGTCTCACTAACTAGACTTATTAGTCCAGTTACTTTTTACCGCTCGCTTGGTTATAATGTGATTTCACTTCACATTGCATTTCTTGACCGTGATCGTGCACGTCATGTTTAATTTATATCAACCTTTCATTTTCGAAAAGATCGCTTTTTGAATATATCGTCTTGCACCTATCAGCGTCAAGACTTGAATCTTGCATGCTTGCTATTCAACTTCCTATCAGAATTTATATTTGTAAAATGTTATTTCTTACTAAAACTGAATTTTAGTCTAACATTTTTCTCTTTAACTATGTCAATTACTCATGTCAAGGAAATTGACAACCCATAATTTATTATTTTCCGTTCTCGTTTTACGCGGGGATTCGTAACAAGTTCCCTCACCTTACACTATTAACCCGTAGGTTCCTTCACTTAACCTCGTAGGCTATTTCCTTAAGCTTTCATCTCTTTAAGACGAGGCCCTTATGATCCCTTTGCTTAAATTCATGACCCGTGGGTCGTTTTGGCGCCGTAGACCTTTACACTATTTAATATCCCATAGGTTATGATGATCCCGTAGATCGTCTTTTATTCTAGTCTTTATTCAATTGTCTATTTATACATATATAGCTCTAAAGCATCCTTTGTTATGTTTGGAATCATTTAATTTTACTTTTGAACTTTAGTTGACCTTGACCGTAGTCTAAGGTTTCATTTGTTTACTTTCGGACTATCATTCCGACTTTACGACTTCTAGCGTCATTTACACGTCGGTTTGTCTTACGCTTACCATTACCCGGTTCATACTTATACTCCTTTACAACCCATTACTCGGGTCCTTCTATCTTATTGTTTTTAGATTTCCGGTTTCACCGGTTTGCGTTTTCCTATTATATTAAGCGTTATTCCTTAATTGACTCGTTTGACTCATTTTGGGTGAATTTTCATCACTTATGAATGTCAAACTTCATTCTTTATTTGACCCATCCAACTTTGAAATGGTTGAACATAATTACTAAAATTTATGTTTGCGAAAATTCTTGTCATCTTTTAGTCATGACTCATATTCCGAGTCTTTTGACTTTCTATTTCGCGTTCCTGTTTCTCAGTCTACGCATGCGTTTAAACCCTTACCCACCAAACGGGTGTTTTACCGAAGTCGTTATTATTGCAACCCTTACGGTATGCATTATGACTTCGTTTCGCTTTTATATTCCTACTTTGTTCTCAAATTTGGTGTTTTACAAAATCGGCCCATTAAGAGTCATATTTGCATTCTTCGGGTTCGAGTGTAAGCACACCTCTCCCAATTGCATACCTTAATCGTTTTACATTAATCTTTGTCCCTTCACTCGGGCTCATTATCCTAATGTAATACGCTTCCGTCGCCCGGCTGTGCGCTTACATTATTATCAAATATTTTGCTAATTTGATTCATTTGGGTACTTTTTAAGTTAGTCCCATTCACCCCACCCTTACTACATCGGACATAAATGTGTTCATTATAAGAAGTTCATGGTGCCACGTGTTCACTACTTACTTGGCCAGAGTAAGCGATCAACACCTGGTATACATGACCCTTTTTTATAATTTTCACATTACACCCCATGTAAGTAATGCCTCTATTTGTTTTTCTTGGAAACAATATCCCGGATAGGTTTTCTATTCAGGTTTTTCCAAGTTTTCAATCTACATATGCAACTTTCAATCTCTACATATTTGTTGCATATTACTATTTATGCAATAATTTAAAACGTGCACCTGATAATGCTTGCTCTAACAGGCTCCCCTTGCCATTAACTTATTCGCAATCGTTGCGCGATTTAGGTCCTTGGTGATCGTGCTCTATTCGTCATACTTTGGACCGTTCCTCTGTCAAATCCATGATTTGTTAACTCTCGCTATCTTCATATGCGAGTGTCCTTCAATCAAAAACATATACAACAGTTGGTAATTTCAACATTAAAGGATGCCTGTATTATAATACAAGGCTTTTCTACTATACACATCAACGCGTGTAATTTCGTTGACTATATCTATTCTATATCGTTTTTATTGGCGTAACGTGTATTACACGATAACCATATGTGTTGTTCTCAACACTTTAATCATACTAAACCTTTGATATACATGTACTTACCGGATTTGCGATCAAGCCTCGAACCGAACACATTTGTCAACAACCTTGAGCTCTGATTACCAACTTGTAACACCCGTCTAATTATTTAACGGTTTTCGTTTAAATTACGAAAATAAACATGAAATTATATGTAAATACTGTCGAATAATACGGGTGAATTAAAACTTTTACAATTTAAAAATATTACAATTTAATATCTAACGAATTGCCGTTTAAAATAACGACGAAACAACGTGCGGAAGCTTTATTCTAGAGTGTTCGGTTCTTGTACGCTGCTTGATCTTCATCCGGGAACTCTTTATATTAACCTGTGATCAAAACCAACTTAAAAGTTAGTCTTGATACCTTAAACACTGGTTTAAACAAGTTTCTTGCATCATATAACAAAATAAAACAAATTTCCTGAATTTGTAGTTCTCGCGGGCCGCGTGAACTTAATCAAATTCTGTCGCGGGCCGCGACAACCTGTCGCGTCGCACGTCGACAACGGGGTAACCCTTCGCGTGGCGCGGGGGTGCATGTTTTCCAGCAGGTCTGGATCTGTGACCTGCATTTTTCCAGCAACGCTAAACTTTACGGAAACGGCCATAACTTCTTCGTTATTGGTCCGTTTCACCCGATTCTTTTTCCTACGCGTCCATAATTTAATTATCCATCTCATGAAGTTAAAATCCGACATCCGGATTAACAAAATTCCAGACTTTTAAGTCTCCGGCTTACTACTCTTTTTACCAAAAATTGACCCATTCATAATTTTATCACACCAACATATTAATTTGACCTTTAAACTCATGAAATTCATTATTTCAATATCTCCTATCACATTAATCTCAATTCATGGGTTCCTTACATAATAAAATCACGTTTACGCTTAAATGCATATTTTGACCCGTTAAGGGTAGTTATGCATTTTAGTCTAGAACTTGTGCTCTTCTTTTGTCGCTACAAAAGTTCCATATCTAATTAACTACAAATATTCCACCACAACTATTTTGTGGTGGATTATCATAATGAACCCCTTTTTTCCCAAATTTTACCCATCGGTTGATCATCTTACGCAAATGACCACTTTTGAGCATTTGACCCGCGAATGTGCATTCCTACGACCCATTATTAATGTCTAATGATTTCATAATCTTTATGCAAGTTCCTAAACGACCCCTATGAGTCGTTTGCTCAATTTACCCTTCAAGGGTGTTTTGGTCAAATTTAGTCCCTCACTTCACGACGAAGGACTTTTGCTAAATATTTTGACCAAAATTGTATGTTTAACCAAAAAGCTTAGTTATACGTACCTGGCTCGGGTCAAAGTATTGACCCGTTTACTTAACTTTTGCTTTAAATCTTTATAGTTAAAGCAACGCAAGTTTATGTTATTTCCTGTGATTACAAAACTCAACAAGCAATTATCAAATGTTATTGTCAAATGGCGTTACCCACACCAATTGACCTATTTAGTCAAATTGACCATTTGTCCGTATGAGATGGTATTTAAGTACCATTTCATCCCCTTTAAACCTATCCCGGTTTTCCTTGTACTAGTTTTACTTCAAAAAAACGTTTTTATTTGTTCGTCAGTACATGACTAACTTACCATTTTACCCCTTTTTCCATAACTCGTGATTTCTTATCATTTTCCCCTCGTTCCGAATCTCATTAAATCGTGTCGGAACATCCTATACCAACCACTTAGTAGCATTCCTATACAATACTTGCAAATTATGTAATTTGTAAATAATAAAAAGGGGCGTAAGCTTTACTTACCTCGCATCCGAATACGCTTTCTTCTTTCTTTCTTGATTCGTTTGACCCGTTCACTCATCAAGCTTCCACCTAGCTCGTTAGGCGTCAAACTATCATCATAATTCATAAGATGGTTAGGTTAGTCATTATCAATTATGACTACTCCATCTAACGGGTCTTATGTCGACTTTATCACTCGATTAAATCATTGCTTAGTTTGACTTCCTAGAAGTCAATTGATCTATCAACATATTCAAATGCACACTTCACATGGAATTTCAACATTTTAGCTTCGTTTAGGCATTTTAACAAACACCTAGTGGGCATAATTTTACATATTTACTAACTAGTTCATAGCTAGTTATTTTTTTTACCAAGATTTACATCACAAATCCAACCTCTATGTCTAGTGTTCATGAACTACACATCATATTTTCAGAAATCAGTTTCTATGCATTAATTTATACTAGATTAGCATTCTCCATCCTAGTGTTCATCATTTTCTCACAAAACCCATGAATCACCTTCAATGTGTTCATGAAATTTTCAGAATTTAGCCATGATTTCATATATCGTTGTCTAGGGTTTACTGCTAGACACTATATCATTCTTTTTCTATCCATAAAACAAACATGCATCAACAGATTTCTAATTTTCTAAATTCATGAGAATTTCAAGTGGAGAATTCTTGTCAAATTTTACATCCCTTATGATCTCCTTGTGATGGGGATCACTAATCTATGTTCGATTTTCGCTTAGGACTTGATTTTAGCCTTCAATTTCTGAGATTTGTGGAGTTCTTGGGTGTGAAGAACCCTGGTCGCCACTCCCTGCTTGTTCTTGTATGACCAGATATCCCAAATGGGGTGTTTGGTTTTGTTTTTAATTAAAATTAGCAACATAAGTTTCAATTTTAACATCTTTGGCCCCTCCATTTTCCTTAGTTCATAATTTAAATGTTTTAACCCACTCATAAGTCACTATCTAACTAGGTTAGAATTATTCCTAGTTAGCTTAGTAGGTTCGGGAAGTCGTAACCCGTTTTACTTTAAGTCCCATTAAATCGGGCCTTTTATCTTTCTATTTCCCTGAAAGCTCTTATTCACTTTAAAAAAATATTAGGATTATTCAATTAATTCCTAATACTTGCCAGTTTATTTTTACCACTAACGGTACTTTCCCCGTCTTTAGTATTAACGGGGTTTAATTACCAAACCCGTTTTCGGGGTGTTACAGCACACGTCAGACATTTAGCCACATAAGTGGCTATAGATTTCTTCAAACCTATCCACCAATAATTTGCATTTAAATCCTGGTACATCTTATCACTGCCAGGATGAACAAAATACTTAGAGCTGTGGGCTTCTTGAAGAATCACATCCCTAAGTCCTCCATAGATTGGAACCCATATTCGACCATTCAATCTTAGGATTCCATCCTTGCCATACGATAACTGTTCAGCAGTTACTCCTAACTTTTCATTCGGATAGTTAGCTTCTAATACAGCTTCCTTTTGAGTGGCTAAGAACCTTTCAGTCAAGCTGCTCTTTAATTCAATGTTCTTAGCATTGATTCTAATAGGCTTAACCCTTTCTTTTCTGCTCAAGGCATCGGCAACTACATTGGCTTTGCCTGGATGATATCGGATTTCACAATCATAATCATTTAATGTCTCCATCCATCGGCGTTGCCTCATATTAAGATCCTTATGGTTAAACAGATGCTGAAGGCTCTTATGATCAGAATAGATCACGCACTTAGTCCCATAAAGATAATGCCTCCATAGCTTCAGTGCAAATACAACGGCACCCAACTCCAAGTCGTGGGTGGTGTAATTCTTCTCGTGCACCTTTAATTGACATGAAGCATAGGCAATAACCTTGCCCTTTTGCATAAGCAGACATCCCATACCTGTGTGCGATGCATCACAATAAACCACAAATTCTTCAATTCCTTCTGGCAATGTCAACACGGGGGCATTGCTTAATTTCTGCTTAAGAATATCAAAGGATTCTTGCTGCTTGGGACCCCAGTCAAACTTGACATTCTTGTGAGTTAATGATGTTAAAGGTGCAGCAATCCTTGAAAAGTTCTCAATGAAACGTCAATAGTATCCTGCTAGACCCAAGAAGCTGCGTATCTCTGTTGGAGTTTTAGGCTCTTGCCAATTCATAATCTCTTCAATCTTAGCGGGATCCACCTGGATACCGTGCTCGCTCACCACGTGTCCAAGAAATTGGACTTCACGAAGCCAAAACTCGCATTTCGAAAACTAGGCGTAGAGCTTTTCTTGCTGCAGAAGTTTAAGGATACACCGAAGATGTCTTTCATGATCGGGTTGACTCCTTGAGTAAATAAGAATGTCATCAATGAAGAAAATGATAAACTTGTCCAAGTATGGCTTGCAAACGCGATTCACGAGATCCATCAATGCTGCTGGTGCATTAGTGAGCCCGAAAGGCATCACTAAGAACTCATAGTGACCATAGCGAGTTCTGAATGCATTTTTATGCACATCTTCATCTCTGACCTTCAGTTGATGGTATTCTGACCTTAAATCAATCTTGGAGAAATAACTTGCCCCTTGCAGTTGATCGAACAGATCGTCGATCCTGGGTAACAGATACTTGTTCTTGATTGTAACCTTGTTTAGCTCCGATAATGCATAGACGCATCAAGCCATGCTTCTTTTTCCCAAACAGAATCGGTGCTCCCCAAGGGGACGAGCTAGGTCGAATAAAACCCTTTGTCAACAAATCATCCAACTGAGTCCTTAACTCTTTCATCTCAGTCGGTGCCAACCGATAAGGTGCTCTTGCAATTGGTGCTGCTCTAGGAATGATATCGATTCTGAACTCCACCTGCCTATCTGGGGGTATACCAGGTAGTTCTTCAGGAAAGACGTCTGGATATTGTCACACCCCGATATTTCCACGTATTACCGGTGGGCCCGGTGGGGAGTATCGTGACGTAGTTGATATCATCATAGTCAAACAACAAAATATTTAAATGCACAGCGGAAGCAAAAGATAGATTCATTTCAACCGAATAAAATTGTAATATTAAGTATCACAAAATAGTTGAAAATAATCCACAGATGGATCAAATAAAAAGGGAACATTGTTCAACAGTTTTATGTCATCCAAGCTTGCGAGACTTATTGTGGATGCTAGGAGAATGCCAGCCTATTTCGAGTAGTACCTGCACTTAACCTTTTTGGGAAAATACGTCAGTTTACACTGGTAAATACAATTAACTGACTCATTTTGAAAAGGTTTAATAAAATTGATTTGAATGCACGTGGCACAAACTTTTATAACTTGGGATAATTATTTATACATAAACTTGTAAAAGAATTACATGTTTCTTATGCGTTCAGTAGCCCGGGTTGACACCGGGTTAGAGCTTAATAGACACACCACATGATATAGTCCCGCGGCGGGTTATTCCCGAAACCGGCGGTTATACCTTATTATTTATATATGCACTAACGGGTGTATGCCTACACCTGTGTACTTAGGTCGTGGCCATTTCGTAAAATGATGCCAAGGATATCCGGGACATGGTCATTAACCCCACAAAGGCTTTAAGCAAACAAAACAATTCAAACGGGTCATTTCAATAAATTAACCATCATACGATTAAAGATTCAATGCCCGACCAAGCGGTATTTTATATACCGTACCCCAAGCCCGTATAAGGGAAAATAAGTTAAAAGTATTTACCATTGCAAGTAATAATCACAACAAGCAAGTGCACGTAGCTTTTACCGGGTCTCCTATTCTGGAACGAAGGTTTATAATAACCTATTAGAATCCTAACGGGTCTTTAATTAAGCCTAAACTTAGACCGGTTAGTTTTGAAAGAAGATACGGTTCAAACGCACGATTAAGCGAAGACCGGAATAGAATTTGGTTTAGACCCGAAAAGTTTGGAGACTTTTATAATATGGGTAAACTAAACACATTCTGGATTTTGAGATTAAAATGATAAGGTTTGACCCGTTTCGGCTAATTTATGCAAACTAGTTACATAAACTGAACCGAACGCACAAGAGGCGTAACGGGTAACCAAGAGAGTCATAAACAGGTTTCCTAAGTTAATATGCCTTAAATACGTTGTGATATCTGTAGGATACCATCCATTATGCCCAAAACGAGTTTAATCTCAATTTAAGCCACGTAGGGGTATTTTGGTCATTTTAAAGATTATAAAAGAGATTAAATATACTTCTGAGATACGGGTCTGAAATAATCATTAAAACAACTTAATTTAATAGGTTATATCAGTTGGTGATAAGTCTTATATGACAAAATGGTTTTAAACCCATACTATGTGTTTAATATGCGTAAAAAGCCGTTTTAAGCGATTTCCGGGTTAGACAGGAAATCTGAGTTTTCTGATCAGGTTATAAAGTTCAAAATACTTCATTTGTTATATAAAATCAGTAGCAATTGAATTGGTGTCAAAATATTATGTACAACTCATTTTACAAGCAAAAGGGTATAATCGGTAATTACCGAATTAAGGCAATACCCTTTGGTTATGATTAGTTTAAAAATAATTAAAAATATTCAAAAATCCCAAAATATTATATTACATTAGTGGGTAAAAGGTTTGGTGTCAAAAATTGGGTTTAGATAGGCTTTACGCTAATTACGCCATTTAATTAATAAAAAGCTTTCGAATTACGCTATCGAGCATAACTCCGAATCTAAACCTCCAACCGATGTGAAATTTTAGGGACATGTTTATAAATCAGTAACAAAGATTATTGTCCTCTCACATTTCCAAAATTCTCGTTTTAAGGTCAAATGGGCATATTGGTCAACATTAGGCATTTAACGGAAACATCGGACAATCAATGAGTCAAGTAGTATAAACGCAGAGGGTTATACTATCATACAAGCTGGTCCTAACGGAGCTCTAAGGCATTTCTAAATCCATCTAAATGGGGCCAGAATTGAAGTCAAAGAAAAAGTCAAGGTTTTGCGACTTTCGGTTCCGAACTGAGCCTAAACAGAAAATTGTCGGATCGAACAAGCTTAGACCAGTTCTTATACTAATTACCAAGTTATATGAGTGATAAAATAGGTTACACGTCTTCTACATTGCTAGTTACGTGTTAATTCGCAAATTAAGTTTCTGTTGACTTTTTTAAACAAACTTTGACCCGACAAATGATCTAGTTAGAGCGGGAATCAGAGGGTGCCCTTTTAAGGGTTTATTGCCCACATAATTACCAACTTATAACTACTTTCAATTTGACTAAACATCAGACCATTAGTGATTAATTGATAAGTCAAACCTTAATTACGACGGTTTGACTTTTAAGCTAATAACTAAGTAAAACATGATTAAGGAAGGTTAAGGAAGCTTACCAAGGTCCAATGCACGACTAATGATGCTTAGGAACTGATCTTGAACTCCCAAAAGCTCCAGAAGTTGAGTTATGAGTGAATGATCAAAGTTGCAACATTGTGCTCCTTTATATAGTGGGTATAATCCCACTAGATCATGCCAAAGAAGTCTATACATGTTCCCTGATGTTAAACATGTGTCCCTAGTGCCTAAAAACAAGTTTTTGCATCCCATGGTATTGCATACAAGGCATTTGAGTCAGTTAAACGGGCTGGACAGACACCTGTCCAAAGTTTCTGTATCTGGGAGTGCCAGGCGGCCCGCGTAAGGCTCTGTGTGGGCTTACGCGGCCCGTGTGAGGCCTGGGATCAGGTCAACAAGTTTCAATTAATTGCAGTTTTGGTCCCCGGTCCTCCTAAAAGTTGTTTTACCTTTATTTCTTGCATTATGAGCCTTCTAAATTGACTTATAAGGACTTCAAGACTTGTACCAACTTTGTTAAGTCCTTGGTTAACTTTTGATTACCCGAAAAGTCATAAATTTCATCGTTGACGCTTTTAACCCCTCGTATACGAATTTTATCATAACTTTCTCATACGATAACGAAACTTGGTGAAATTTTTATCATGCATTCTAGTGAGCATAATTAATCGTTACAAAGCTTCGAGTTTGCTAAAAGGTCACTCAGAGGAATACTTTAAACATGTTGACACATTTAACCCCTGTAGTTTGTAATCTCTCACTTTCCTTCACAATTAGCTTCGTATGATCCATGATTTATTCGTTTAAGGGTATAAAACCATGTAGGGTTATTGTAAAGTATATTTATCCATTGTTGACATTTTGAACCCTTACATTCACATACTTTCCTTGTTTGTCAACTTTAGTCCCTCTAGAACATTCTTTCACACGTTCAAAGCTTATGACACGTGTCAATACATTATAGGACGTGAATTTTCGAGGTGTTACATCCTCACCCCCTTAAAAGAAATCTCGACCTCGAGATTTACTGAAATAAATGAGGGTACTTTTCTTTCATTGTGGAGTCTACCTCCCACGTGTATTCGGGACCTCTTCGGGCATCCCACTTTACTTTTACGATCGGTACGTGCTTCCTTCAAAGCTTCTTAACCTGTCGATCCTAGATCGACACAATTTTTTTCAACAAACTTCAAGCTCTCATCGATGTGCACATCTGTATGTGGTATGACTAGTGATTCATCTGCTAGACACTTCTTCAGATTGCAGACGTGGAATACATTATGAATACCACTGAGCTCTTCAGGAAAATTTAACATATAAGCCACTGATCCGACACATTCGATGATCTCGAATGGTCTTATGTATCTGGGGCTTAACTTGCCTTTCTTGCCAAAACGCATTACCCCTTTCCAGGGTGATACTTTAAGTAGTACCTTGTCATCAACCTCAAATTTTAGAGGTGTACGCCTTAAGTCCGCGTAGCTTTTCTGCCTATCCCTGGCAGCTTTGAGATGATCGCGTATTTGCACAATCTTATATGTCGTCTCCAGGACTATTTCAGGTCCTGTCAGTTGGACATCTCCAACTTCCGCCCAACATACGGGCGTTCTGCACTTCCTGCCGTACAAGGCCTCGAAAGGTGCATCTTTAATGCTGGTATGATAGCTATTGTTATAGGAGAACTCGACTAATGGCAGGTGGTTATCCCAACTACCACCTAAGTCAATCACACATGCTCGAAGCATGTCTTCCAAAGTTTGTCTTGTACGCTCACTTTGCCCGTCCGTCTGGGGGTGGTAAGCCGTACTGAAGTTTAAGCGCGTGCCCAAAGATTGTTGGAAACTTTTCCAAAAATGTGACGTGTATCTAGTGTCTCTGTCGGATATAATAGACACTGGTACGCCATGCAGAGATACAATCTTATCTACGTACAATTGGGCTAACATGTCGGAGCTATAGGTCTCCTTAATGGGTAGGAAATGTGCTGACTTAGTCAGTCTATCTACTATCACCCATATGGTATCGTTTCCTTTCTTTGTCTTTGGAAACTTGGTGATGAAATCCATTGTCACCATTTCCCACTTCCACGTGGAAAGTTCAGGCTGTTGTAGATGTTCAGCTTTGACCTGCGCACACGTCAAACATTTAGCTACATAGGTAGCTATAGACTTCTTCAAGCCTATCCACCAAAAATTTGCTTTCAGATCCTGGTACATCTTGTCAGCTCCCGGATGAACGGAGTATTTAGAACTGTGGGCTTCCTGGAGGATAACATCTCGAAGTCCTCCATAAACTGGAACCCATATTCGTCCATTCAATCTCAGAATTCTGTCCTTGCCATAGGATAACTGTTCTTCGGTTACTCCTAGATTTTCACCAGGATAGTTAGCTTCTAGCACAGCTTCCTTCTGCGCAGCTAACAACCTTTCATTCAAACTATTCTTTATCTCAATGCTCTTGGCATTGATTCTTATAGGCTTCACCCTTTCCTTTCGACTCAAGGCATCGGCGACTACATTCGCCTTGCCAGGATGGTATCTTATCTCACAATCATAATCATTCAAAGTTTCCATCCAACGTCGTTGCCTCATGTTCAAATCCTTTTGGTTAAACAGGTGCTGGAGGCTCTTGTGATCAGAATAGATCACACACTTGATACCGTATAAATAGTGCCTCCAAAGTTTTAGTGCAAATACAACGGCACCCAACTCCAAGTCATGGGTGGTGTAGTTCTTTTCGTGCACCTTTAACTGTTGGGAAGCATAGGCAATAACCTTGCCTTTCTGCATAAGAACACACCCCATACCGGTGTGTGATGCATCACAGTATACTACAAACTCTTCTATTCCATCAGGCAATGTCAACACAGGTGCATTGCTTAGCTTCTACTTAAGGATATCAAAGGACTCCTGCTGCTTAGGACCCTAATTAAACTTAATATTCTTCCTAGTCAAAGAAGTTAGGGGTGCAGCAATCCTTGAAAAATTTTCAATAAAACGCCTGTAATATCCTGCCAATCCCAAGAAGCTGCGAATCTCTGTGGGCGTCTTCGGCTCTTGCCAATTCATGACAGCTTCAACCTTAGCGGGATCTACCTGGATTCCACGTTCACTAACCACATGTCCAAGAAATTGGACTTCACGAAGGCAAAATTCACACTTAGAGAATTTAGCGTAGAGCTTTTCTCGATGAAGCAGTTTCAGAATGCAATGGAGGTGCTTTTCATGGTCGGCTTGACTCTTCGAGTAAATAAGAATATCATCGATGAAGGCGATGACAAATTTATCCATGTAGGGCTTGCAGACGCGGTTCATGAGGTCCATGAATGCGGCTGGTGCGTTAGTGAGTCCAAAAGGCATCACTAAGAACTCGTAATGACCATAACGAGTCCTAAATGCAATCTTATGTACATCTTCATCCCTGACCTTCAGTTAATGATATCCTGACCTTAAGTCGATCTTGGAAAAGTAACTCACTCCTTGAAGCTGATCGAACAAGTCGTCGATCATGGGCAATGGATATCGATTCTTAACAGTAACTTTGTTAAGTTCTCGATAATCGATGCACAGACGCATCGATCCATCCTTTTTCTTCACAAACAGGATTGGTGCTCCCCAAGGAGATGAGCTAGGTCTAGTAAATCCCTTTGCCAACAAATCATCCAGTTGAGTTCTCAACTCTTTCATCTCTGTTGGCGCCAATCTGTAAGGTGCTCTTGCAACAGGTGCTGCGCCAGGAATAATGTCAATCCTGAACTCCACTTGCCTATCTGGGGGTAAACCAGGTAGTTCTTCGGGGAAAACTTCTAGATATTCAGAGATAATAGGTATGTCTTCGATCTTAGGCTTGGGTTCATCAATGGTTACTTGTGCCATGTAGATAACACAACCCTTCGTCGAACACCTTGATGCCTTGAGCATGGACACTTGCTCAGGCATTCCGTACTTAGTATCTCATTGGATTGTCAAAGGCTCGCCACGAGGAGTCCTGACAACTACATGCTTCTTAGCACAAACGATCTGGGCTTGGTTGCGAGACAACCAATCCATGCCTATTACTATATCAAAACCGGCTAATTTCAAAGGAAGTAAAGACAATGGAAAAGAGTGGTTCCTAATGGATATAACACATCCATCTAACACGGTTGATGCGGTTTCTATGGTTCCATCAGCTAATTCCACCTCATATTTCATACTTAAGGTTTTAACAGGTAATTCCAACAATTCACAAAACTTATTATCTACGAACGACTTATCAGCGCCTGAATCAAAAAGTACTCTTGCATAGACATCATTTATGAGGAAGGTACCTGTGATCACATTGTCGTCCTGGACGGCTTCCTTTGCATCCATCCGGAAGACCCTTGCATTGGTCTTTTTCCCATCCTCAGTCTTCTTTGCAAGTTTTGGACAGTTGGACTTGATATGCCCTTTTTCATTGTAGCTATAGCACTTAGCATCTTTCAACTTTTTGCAATCCAAGGTCTTGTGCTCAGAAGACTTGCAAATCCCACATGCTCTTGGCTGTGACTGGGATTTCGACTCATATATGCACTTCCTGAAGTGCTGTTTCTTGCAGATCTTACATTTAGGTTTATCACCCGACTGATGACCATCTTTCTTAGATCCAGAACTCTTTTAGTGGTCATTGTTTCCCCTATGTCTCTTATCTGATCGCCGTGAGTTATCATCCTCACGCTTCCTTTTCTCAGCATCACTATTTCTCAGTGATCTCTGCCTGATCGCGTCCAGAGTAAGAGATAATGCTATATCAGCTGCAGAACGGAAGGTAGCTGGTCTGGAGGCCTTCACGCTGGCCTTAATCTCGGGGGCTAAACCTCCGATGAAACGAGCTATCCTCTTGGGTTCTGGCATCACCAGATAAGGAACCAACCTTGACATTGTATTGAAACTGGTAAGGTAGGCCTGACAGTCCAGGTTCTTCATAACCAGAGACAAGAAATCCGATTCAATCTTTTCAACCTCATGCTGAGGGCAGTAGTTTTCTTTAATCAACATCACAAACTGATCCCATAACAGATTGTACAATGGGATTTTTCTGGTAGCTTGGATTAACGAGCTCCAACAAGCTAATGCCTCGCCTTTGAATGACTGAGATACGAACTTTACCACATCCTTATCAGCGCACCGGCTGATATCAACCACGGTATCCATTTCATCCAACCATGTCATGCAGTCAACCGCTCCTTTCTCCCCAGTAAAGTCTCTGGGTTTGCATGAGAAGAAGTACTTATATGTGCAGGACTTACCACGCGGTTCCTGCTTAAGCTCGATCTTCTTTGATGGGACACTTTGCTGATTTGAAGAGTGACGATCGTGATCGTCTTTCTTTGGCTCTTCCTTCTTGGAGGGTGGCTTGCTGTGAGCCTCAGAATGAGTCTTAGGCTTGGAATGCTTTGCGGATATGGTCCTACTTCGAGTCCCGCTATATTCATTATACTGTCGCTCTATTGCTTTTGTAACAACATTGTCTATTAATGCTTGCAATTCTGCACCCGCAATTTTAATTCGGGTATTATCATGATCCTCCCTTGGGTGACTGTTGATCTCATCCGAGTCAGCCATGTAGTTTGAACTGTTACATAAGATATGGACAATAATTTACTGGGGAGTTTATTATGGAATTGTCTTTTATGGCAATTCATTAACCATGGTAAACACATACCATATTTGGTTAATTTGTTAGTCATATTAACTTAGGATTTTTTTTATTATAATTTATCCTATTTATATAACAATAGCAGTATTATTAGTAGCACAAAAGGCCTAGTCACAGGGACATTTTTTTTAAATCATAAGCCATGATTTCAGAGAATCAAAGCATGATGGTTTGAACATAGGTCTTTACCTTTTTCTGACAGGGAGTCGTAGACTACTATTGTCTTTTGTCTTATATGACAATGAGTATGGCCCGTAGGCACTACATTACCAATGGATGGTCAACATATGATCATCTTAATTGATGATTTAAACCCATGATTTATAGATCATTAAGTTAGGTGAGGAATCTTTTGGAGAATCCTATTATAAGAATGATGTGTGTGATTTTAAAGAATCACGTCTGCCAGGAGCGTTAACATGTTTCCAGATGTTAACAGGGATTCGAATCTTTTAAATAGGTCTTACCATCTTGGCCAAGTCTTATAATGACATGCAGGCTAGGTTATACCTTTAAGATTCTTATTTAATATTTAATAGGCAGATTATTTTTAAAAGGAATGATTTTTAATTTATTTATTTCGTGTATAATGTATTTATGCATATAATGACAAAAATGAAATTTTTAAATTTAACATTCCATTAATCATTAAAGGAAGTACATATTGCCCTAAACGGGACTTTTAACAGAAATAACTTGCCCACGCAGGAGCTAAACTGAAATACAAGTCCTCGCAGGGACTGATTACTAAGCTAGGTGTCCACGCTGGGACTTAAGAAGGACAAGTCCACGCAGGGACTAAGTACATAGATAAATGTCCACGCAGTGACTGATTGAAATAAGGAAATACAACAATACATATAGGGATTCAATGATCCCTCTTCTTCTTTCCTTTTAATAAGCTTGCTAAGCCCTTGAGGAATCCTCTGTTGTTCCTACGCTCTTCCTGAAAGTCTCGTTCCACCCTGCTTAGTCTTTGGAGGATTTCCTCCTGTTCTGGTAGGGAAAACCGTGGCGGTTGCGGCTGGTGCTGAAACGAAGGTGGAGCAGGTATTTGATACCCATGAGTTGGGTATCCCACTCCCCAAGGAGTTCCATATGGTCCTTTAGGATGAAGGGCGTTGTAGTTTGCTGCTACTTGGTATGGGTCGGCTTCAGCATAGTTATAGTTAGTGTGAGCCGGCTGCTCAAATGGATTATACTCCGTTGAACTGGCGTATGTAGGAATTGGGTTACCAAAACCCAATGGTGGCGGTGGTGGCGCAACTGGTGCAGAATTCACCTCTGAAACTGGATTTGAAGGCCCGCCCATTTGTGGGTCTTCTTGCAGTGGCGGATAGTGACTGCCACTTGAGTGATGGGGGGTGCTAAAGTGAAAACCCCCTTCTCGCACGGATATTCGTACGCCTGTTCTTCTACGCCTTGGTGGTTCTGGAGGTGCTTGATGAACTGGCGGCGGTGGTGGCTGTGGCGTGACTGCCACGAAAAGCGAATCCTCGGAGGGATCCTGTTGCTGTTGCTGCTGTGGGTTATGAGAGGGTGTAAAATACCACTCATACTGGTGGAACCTCGCTTGATAATTGTCTGGACCACGGTAGGGTGATCCGTGGAAGGACGAACCATCCGAAATATCGATGGGGTGGTTGGGGGTCCCGGTTGCAGGCTCGACGGGATCCGTGTCCTCGTCCATGTCCATTGCTTGGTCTCCTGAGAAATGGTCTTCAGGTCCTAGCGGGTTAAAACCCACTGGTTCTTCAATATAGTTTGCCGGGTTGAACTGGCCCTGAAAGACAGGAGTGGGTCGCCAAAGGAATGGTGCGAAAGGGATCGCTGCAAAGGCAAGAAGGAGTGGCGTGAGTCATCGGGCTCGTTTTCTGAATGCGGCCCAAAGGAGTGACGATAGGGAGGTGTTGAGCTATACGAGATAAATCGTCTAGCGGGCTCTAAATGGGTCCTCCAGTTTCCCTGAGGATCGGTACTCATAGTAGTAGAAGGATTCCACCGGTGTGAAGGCCCGGCTTCGTGATCGTTGGGGGCGTTGATCGGCCCCTTACCTCGTCCTCCTCTTCGGAATCTCGGTGTCATGTTTCCTGTCAAAACAAATGAAAGATACAACAAATAAATATAAAGGACAAAGTTAGACATAAAAACAATTTGGAGTATTCCTAAGTTCTTTGTCTAGACTCGAAAATTTAGGAATGTGCAATTGTGTCATTGAGATTAAACACAAAAGGCTAGCGTTTAATTCACTCAATGTTGGCTCTGATACCAACCTGTCACACCCTGATATTTCCACGTATTACCGGTGGGCCCGGTGGGGAGTATCGTGACGTAGTTGATATCATCATAGTCAAACAACACAATATTTAAATGCACAGCGGAAGCAAAAGATAGATTCATTTCAACAGAATAAAATTGTAATATTAAGTATCACAAAATAGTTGAAAATAATCCACAGATGGATCAAATAAAAAGGGAACATTGTTCAACAGTTTTATGTCATCCAAGCTTGCGAGACTTATTGTGGATGCTAGGAGAAAGCCAGCCTATTTCGAGTAGTACCTGCACTTAACCTTTTTGGGAAAATACGTCAGTTTACACTGGTAAATACAATTAACTGACTCATTTTGAAAAGGTTTAATAAAATTGATTTGAATGCACGTGGCACGAACTTTTATAACTTGGGATAATTATTTATACATAAACTTGTAAAAGAATTACATGTTTCTTATGCGTTCAGTAGCCCGGGTTGACACCGGGTTAGAGCTTAATAGACACACCACATGATATAGTCCCGAGGCGATTTATTCCCGAAACCGGCGGTTATACCTTATTATTTATATATGCACTAACGGGTGTACGCCTACACCCGTGTACTTAGGTCGTGGCCATTTCGTAAAATGATGCCAAGGATATCCGGGACATAGTCATTAACCCCCCAAAGGCTTTAAGCAAACAAAACAATTCAAACGGGTCATTTCAATAAATTAACCATCATACAATTAAAGATTCAATGCCCGACCAAGCGGTATTTTATATACCATACCCCAAGCCCGTACAAGGGAAAATAAGTTAAAAGTATATACCTTTGCAAGTAATAATCACAACAAGCAAGTGCACGTAGCTTTTACCGGGTCTTCTATTCTGGAACAAAGGTTTATAATAACCTATTAGAATCCTAACGGGTCTTTAATTAAGCCTAAACTTAGACCGGTTAGTTTTGAAAGAAGATACGGTTCAAACGCACGATTAAGCGAAGACCGGAATAGAATGTGGTTTAGACCCGACAAGTTTGGAGACTTGTATAATATGGGTAAACTAAACACATTCTGGATTTTGAGATTAAAATGATAAGGTTTGACCCATTTCGGCTAATTTATGCAAACTAGTTAAATAAACTGAACCGAATGCGCAAGAGGCGTAACGGGTAACCAAGAGAGTCATAAACAGGTTTCCTAAGTTAATATGCCTTAAATATGTTGTGATATCCGTAGGATACCTTCCATTATGCCCAAAACGAGTTTAATCTCAATTTAAACCCCGTAGGGGTATTTTGGTCATTTTAAAGATTATAAAAGAGATTAAATATACTTCTGAGATACGGGTCTGAAATAATCATTAAAAAAACTTAATTTAATAGGTTATATCAGTTGGTGATAAGTCTTATATGACAAAATGGTTTTAAACCCATACTATGTGTTTAATACGCGTAAAAAGCCGTTTTAAGCGATTTCTGGGTTAGACAGGAAATCTGAGTTTTCTGATCAAGTTATAAAGTTCAAAATACTTCATTTGTTATATAAAATTAGTAGCAATTGAATTGGCGTCAAAATATTATGTACAACTCATTTTACAAGCAAAAGGGTATAATCGGTAATTACCGAATTAAGGCAATACCCTTTGGTTATGATTAGTTTAAAAATAATTAAAAATCTTCAAAAATCCCAAAATATTATATTACATCAGTGGGTAAAAGGTTTGGTGTCAAAAATTGGGTTTAAATAGGCTTTACGCTAATTACGCCGTTTAATTAATAAAAAGCTTTCTAATTACGCTATCGAGCATAACTCCCAATCTAAACCTCCAACCGATGTGAAATTTTAGGGACATGTTTATAAATCAGTAACAAAGATTATTGTCCTCTCACATTTCCAAAATTCTCGTTTTAAGGTCAAATGGGCATATTGGTCAACATTAGGCATTTAACGGAAACATCGAACAATCAATGAGTCAAGTAGTATAAACGCAGAGGGTTATACTATCATACAAGCTGGTCCTAACGGAGCTCTAAGGCATTTCTAAATCCATCTAAATGGGGTCAGAACTGAAGTCAAAGCAAAAGTCAAGGTTTTGCGACTTTCGGTTCCGAACCGAGCCTAAACAGAAAATTGTCGGATCGAACAAGCTTAGACCAGTTCTTATACTAATTACCAAGTTATATGAGTGATAAAATAGGTTACACGTCTTCTACATTGCTAGTTACGTGTTAATTCGCAAATTAAGTTTCTGTTGACTTTTTTAAACAAACTTTGACCCGACAAATGATCTAGTTAGAGCGGGAATCAGAGGGTGCCCTTTTAAGGGTTTATTGCCCACATAATTACCAACTTATAACTACTTTCAATTTGACTAAACATCAGACCATTAGTGATTAATTGATAAGTCAAACCTTAATTACGACGGTTTGACTTTTAAGCTAATAACTAAGTAAAACATGATTAAGGAAGGTTAAGGAAGCTTACCAAGGTCCAATGCACGACTAATGATGCTTAGGAACTGATCTTGAACTCCCAAAAGCTCCAGAAGTTGAGTTATGAGTGAATGATCAAAGTTGCAACATTGTGCTCCTTTATATAGTGGGTTTAATCCCACTAGATCATGCCAAAGAAGTCTATACATGTTCCCTGATGTTAAACATGTGTCCCTAGTGCCTAAAAACAAGTTTTTGCATCCCATGGTATTGCATACAAGGCATTTGAGTCAGTTAAACGGGCTGGATAGACAACTGTCCAAAGTTTCTGTATCTGGGAGTGCCAGGCGGCCCGCGTAAGGCTCTGCGTGGGCTTACGGGGCCCGTGTGAGGCCTGGGATCAGGTCAACAAGTTTCAATTAATTGCAGTTTTGGTCCCCGGTCCTCCTAAAAGTTGTTTTACCTTTATTTCTTGCATTATGAGCCTTCTAAATTGACTTATAAGGACTTCAAGACTTGTACCAACTTTGTTAAGTCCTTGGTTAGCTTTTGATTACCCGAAAAGTCATAAATTTCATTGTTGACGCTTTTAACCCCTCGTATACGAATTTTATCATAACTTTCTCATATGATAACGAAACTTGGTGAATTTTTTATCATGCATTCTAGTGAGCATAATTAACCGTTACAAAGCTTCGGGTTTGGTAAAAGGTCACTCAGAGGTATACTTTAAACATGTTGACACATTTAACCCCTATAGTTTGTAATCTCTCACTTTCCTTCACAATTAGCTTCGTATGATCCATGATTTATTCGTTTAAGGGTATAAACACCATGTAGGGTTATTGTAAAGCATATTTATCCATTGTTGACATTTTGAACCCTTACATTCACATACTTTCCTTGTTTGTCAACTTTAGTCCCTCTAGAACATTCTTTCACACGTTCAAAGCTTATGACACGTGTCAATACATTATATGACGTGAATTTTCGAGGTATTACAGATATTCAGAAATAACAGGGATGAGATCATTCCTAGTTTACGTCTAGACTCAGAAATCAAGGAATGTGCAACTGTGTCAGTGAGATTAAACACGAAAGGCTAGTGTTTAATTCACTCAATGTTGGCTCTGATACCAACCTGTCACACCTTGATATTTCCACGAATTACCGGTGGGCCCGGTGGGGAGTATCGTGACGTAGTTGATATCGTCATTGTCAATTAATCACAGTTAAAATACACAGCGGAAGTCTAAAAGTAATTATACAAACCGAATTGAAAGTAACATAAAATATTACACAACGGATTGTAAGTTGATCCACAGGCGGATCAAAATAAACGAAATATTTGTTCAACAGACTTAAAGTGATAAAAGCTTGCAAGACACTTTATTTAATCACTCAGGAGTTCCAGCCCATTACGCTTAGTACCTGCACTTAACCTTTTTGAAAATAAGTCAGTTTACACTGGTAAATACAATTAACTGACTCTTTTTGAAAATATTTAAGAAAATTGGTTTTAACGCACAAGGCACAAAATTCTTTTATAACTTGGGATAATTATTTAAAAATAATCTTGTATACAGATTTACATGTTTGTCGTCCATTCAGTAGCCAGGGTTAGAAGTACCGGGTTAAAGATTAATAGACACACCACTAATATAATCCCAAGGCGAGTTATCCTCAACGAGTGGTTATACCTTATACATACGCAACTGTCAGGTGTATGCCTACACCCCGTGCTTAAGTCGTGGCCATTTGTATTTAAATGATGCCAAGGATATCCAGGACACGGTCATTAACCCCCCAAAGGCATTGCATCAAACAAAACCGATTAAAACGGGTTATGTAAATGTATTAATCACAATCGGATTTAAATAACTACATACCCGACCAAGCGGTATTATTATAATACCGTATCCCAAGCCCGTATAACGGAAAATAAGTTAAAAGTATTTACCTGAGCAAAATATAATTTTAATCTCAGCCGTATAACAATCAGCAAGTGCAAATAGCTTTTACTGGGCTCCTAAATCTGGAATGAAGGTTTTAATAACCTATTAGATTCCTAACGGGTCTTACTTAAGTTTAAATTAGACCGGTTAGTTTTAATGAAAGGTTTACGGTTCAAAACGCACGATTAACCAAAGACCGGATTAGAATGTGATTTAGACCCGACAAGTATGAAGGCTTGTATAATATGGGTAAACTAAACACATTTTGGATTTTGAAGTAAAAATGATAAGGTTTGACCCATTTCGGTTAATTTATGCAACTAGTTACATAAACGGTACCGAACGCGAATATGCATAATGGGTAACCAAATGAGTCATATACAGGATCCACAAGTTAATATGCTTAAAATATGTTATGATATCATTAGGATATCTTTCATTATGCCCAAAACGAACTTAAAACCAATTTAAGTCTCGTAAGGATATTTTGGTCATTTTAAAGTTTATAAAAGAGGTTAAATAGCAATCTGAGGTTCCGTTCTAAAATAATCAGTAATAATATTTATTTTTATAAGTTATATCAGTAAGATATCATACATATGTGAATTTTATCATTTATGGCCAAACTATGCACCGTAGGGGCATTTTGGTCATTTCACATATGCTATGAGGGTCAAATTTGGAAATCTGAGTTCAAAACTTTTACTTACTGTTTAAGTGTAAAAAATTATTCATAACATCAGTAGGCAACAAGTCTTAGGTGCTAAATATGGTTTTAAACCATACTATGCGCCTAAATCGCATAAAAGTCGGTATTTGACGATATTCGGGTTAATTAAGGAAATCTGAGATTTTGATCAGCCTCTACTGTTTAAAATAATTTATTTGATGTATAAAATCAGTAGAAAAAGGTTTGGTACGTAAAGGATGTGTAAAACTCGTTTTATTAGCAAAAAGGGCATTACCGTCAAATACTGAGCCTATGCAAGAAACCTATGTTATGATCAGTTTAAAATTAAACAAAAATTTCCAAAAATCCCTAAATATTATATCTTAACAATGGGTATAAATTTTTGGTGTCAAAATTTGGGTTTAAATAGGTTTTATGCCAAAAATGCCGTTTAATTAATAAAAAGCTTTCATTTTACGATATCGCGCATAACTTCTATTTAAACCATAATCTGATGTCAAACTTTTAGGACATACTTAAATATCGGTAATAAAGGTTTTTGTCCTCTCACATTTTCAAAAATCTCGTTTTAATATCAGAGTGGCATAATGGTCAACTTTTAAGCATTTAATGGAAACATGCAATGAACTAGGATTTCTATGGAACCAAGTTGTATAACCTCAGAGGGTTATACTAACCTATAATATGGTCCTAAAGGAACCCTAAGGCATATCTATAACAAGCTAAATCAGGTCAGAACTGAAAGTCAAAGCAAAAGTCTACTTTTGCGACTTTCGGTTCCGAACCGAGCCTAAACTCAGAATTTTCGGGTTGAACATGCCTAGACATGTTCTTATATTATTTACCAAGTTATTTAAGTGTTAAAACATGTTCCATAACCTCTGCATTGTTAGTTATGAATTAATTTGTAAAACCTGACTCGTTTGACTTTTTATTAATAAGTTTGACCCGACAATTGACCAAGTGAAAGTGACAATCAGTAGGTGCCCTTTTAAGGGTTTATTACCTACATAATTACCAACTCATAGCCACTTTCAATTTGAATAATGGCTGGACCGTTTGTGATTAATCATAAATTCAAAGCTTAATTACGATAACCTTGAATTTCGGTCATTAAGCAAATAAAACTTGAACTTAGGAAGCTAAGAACACTTAGTAGAGTACTTAGCACGAATATTGAACTGAGGAAAGCTTCCTAGTGCTCCAGGAGGCTTCAAGGAGTGATTGAGAGAAAATTCTTTCAAGTGTGCAAGAACAAGTGCAACAATGAGGGTATTTATAGGAGATTTGAGCTTGCTAAGATCAAACCACATGTCCCTAGAGGTAATCCAGATAATCCCAAGTGTCCCTAGAGGTAATCCAGATAATCCCAAGTGTCCCTAGGCCAGTAAAACCATCAAACAAGCCCCTAGAATCGAAAAACTACCTTACAAAGGAGGTGGAACAGGCTGAACCTGCAGCTGAGCAGGTTTTTCTGTTACTGGCACTTCTACGCGGCCCGCGTAGACCCCAGAGAAGGGTTACGCGCCCCGCGAGGCTCCCTTCTATCCGGACAAAAACTTTCATTAATTTCAATTTCAGTCCCTGGTCCTTCATAACTTGTTTTATCTTTCGTTTATTGCACTTTTAACCCCCAAATTTAACTTTTAAGGGTCTTGAGTCTACAAACAATCATTATTAAGCTTTCGGTTAGTTACGAGGTCACTCGAACGGTCTTGAAATGCAACGTTGACATATTTGATCCTTATTACTTGGAATTGCCACTTTATCCATTTATGTGCGTCGAAACTTTACGAATTTATTATCCGAAATCCATGGGAGTATAAGGAAGTATTACAAAGTCTTGGAAATGTTAAAAGGTCACTCAGAGGTAATTTTAAACATGCTGACACATTTAACCCTTATGCATTGTAAACTTCTCATTTTAAGCACAAAAGACTTTCTATGTCCGACAATTCATTCATTAAAGAATACGAACATCGTGTGAGGTCAATCAGAGGCATAAGAATGGCATGTTGACACTTTGGATCCTTTTACTTACATCTTTGCATTGTTTGACAATTTTAGTCCCTCGGAAACAATTCATTACATGCTTAAAGCCCATGACACGTGTTTTTGTTATATTGGACATGATTTTCCGAGGTGTTACAGTTATATAAAATCCGTAGCAAAATTTGTAGCAAAGTTGAGAATATAAGTATTTAAAAAATAATTAAATAAATACCAGCAAAAATTCATAAACAAATATCCAAAACCAAACAAAGAAAAACACGTGTTAGGAGTTATGACTATATGTTTTTAGGTTTTCTCTTGTGTTTGCTATATAACGACAACACAAAAATCGACCAAATTCTCGGCCGTTGCAATTCATGCGGCCGATACCATGATGCTCCACATAGCAACGCGCGTGTGAAAGCTACTAGTTATTATTTAATCGTGCATTTAAAGTTGTGGGTCTTGGTAGATTAGAACATCTTAGCTAGTCGAGACCTTGTCATGATAGCTTTTGGTTCGTCACATCCTCGTGTTTCTGCCTTGGAGGGGGTGTAACAACTTAGTGCGAGCGTTTTTATTGGTCTTGCTTAGACCGTGAGGTAACTAGTAATATTTAATGTTGTCTTACGTGCCCAATTGCTAAGACCCATGGCACATGATGCGTTGCAAAAGTTATATTATTCATAGATATTTAGTCGTTAAGCATGTCATTTTATAGTTTCATGTATACTTATCACGTGTTCAGTTTTTCTGGCTAAACAGGGCTCAACGAGGTAAACAGAACATCCAAACAGGAAAACGGGCTCGGCGGGTCAACACGCGAGCTGGAACGTAAAATCTGAAAACCTGGTTCCCTACGCCACGTGAAGGGAATAGATGGAATTGGCGCGACACGTGGGGAAGCTCCATTGTGGACCATCAATTAATCACCCATGAGCCATGCGGAGGGTGTGCAAGTCTCTCACGCAATGCGCGAGAGAGTGCGGACTCGGGAAAACCATTTAAAAAGCCTAAATCGGGTTTTAGAGATACCATTCAACACTCTGCCTGTAACACCCTTCTAGTTTTACTTGAATTTAATAATAGTTTATACCATTTTAAACAAAAGATGCTTAATTAACATAAATTTCATAAGAGATGTTCATAAGTAGCATAAACCTTAGTCAACTAATGACTAAGTTAAAACATTTCAAAAGTTGTTTAACAATTGTTTACAACCCATAATCATTGTCTATTAAAGATTTAAAACATTTCGGAAGCTTGTAAGTAGTGTTCAGTTCTTCAAAATCTAGCTCGATCATCTTCCGTTTACTTTCCAACATCACCTAAGATCAAAACCATAACAAATGTTAGTTTTGATCAAGTTAAAATGGATACAAACAAGTTCCAAGGGTCAACAACCAAGAAAAATAAAAAAAAATTCCTGAAGAGGGCGTCGCGTGACGCCAAGGATCCTCGCGTCACGCCTAGCCCCTATTTTCTCAGAATGTTTATTTCTTTGATGCTGCAGATTCCCAGCTCAAAATTTAATCAAGTTCCAACTTAATTTGGCCATAACTTTTGACTCGTAAGTCCGTTTTAGGTGATTCTTTTTCCTATGCGTCTGTAAATTCATTACCGACATGCCTATTACAAATTTCATACCGAAAAATTTGTTTACGGACCGAAAGACTATATGTCCTTATGCAATTATTCGACCCATTCTAACTTAGCCATTTTACTACCATTTAACTATTAAACCTAAGGCCTTATTACCCAAACTCCGGGGCTTATTATCACTGGCACTTCATTACCAAACCTATGGCTTCGTGCTCTTGTGACCATTTCCACCACTTCTTTCTACTTACAATATTAATACTACAAAGTATCATTATTCGACCCGTTTGGTCCTTCTACGGAAAATCCTCCATTTTGATGACTACCAAACGACTACAAACAAATTCTTAACCTACGGATTTAAGTAACGTACATGATCGCTACAACCAACACAATTTTTATCAACAACGCATAGTTTAGCAACAATTCATTAAATGTAACGGATCAAGTTACATACCTTTAAAGCAAGCCCTTCAAACGTGCGTCCACACCGGTTTGTCCGCTTGATGCCCCGGCTTCCTTTCCTATAGAGTTCAATCACTTTATGTTTAGAACTCTTTGTTTCACATATATAACGCACATTTTGCCATACAACATAATTATGCGTTTTTAACTTAAGCATTTCAGTTTCAAGCTTTCTTTGAGGCATTTCAACAAGCATTTCAAGGGCAGATTTTACATGATTACATAACCAATCCCTAACTTATCATTTAGCCCAAATTTTATCAATCAAGCTTTCATTTATAAGGTTTAACATTCAGATTTCAGAAATATTTTCCTAAAGACCACATTACCCTAGGAAATTGCTCAAAACCCTAGTGTTCATCAACTTCATACAAAACCCATGAATGACCTTCAATGTATTCATGAAATTTCCAGAATTTAGGCATATTTTCACATGTTTTTGTCTAGGTTTTACTCCTACACACTACATCATTCCTATTCAATCCAAATAACACACATGCAACATCTAATTTCAGATTTTCCAAATTCATGAGAATTTCAAGTTGAGAGATTTCTCAAAATTTTACATACCTTGTAATCCCCTTGTGATGAGGATCAGTAATCTGTGTTTGGATTTTGATTTAGGACAGAATTTAGCCTTCAATTGATTGATTTTGTGGATGTTAGAGTTTGAGAATGGGGGTGTCGCCCCCTGCTTGTTCTTGATCCACCAGACCCCCAAATGGGGTGTTTGGTTTTTGTTTTTATTAAAATTTGCAAAAAATGTTTCACTTTTATCATCATTGGCCCCTTCACTTTTGTTTAACATATAGTTTTGGTTATTTAACCCTATTTCATGTTATTTCTAGACTTTTAGCTAACTAGGTTAAAATTCCTAGTTTAGTAAATTCTTGTTTATTTATACTTTATAATCCTAATATAAATTTTTTTATTTTCGGGATGTTACAAGTCCACCCCCCTTAAAAAGGGTTTCGTCCCCGAAACCGAATTACGTACCAAATAAAGTAGGGTAGAGACGTCGCATCTCCTCTTCGGATTCCCACGTAGTGTCCGAACCTTTCCTATGCTTCCACTTGACCTTGAATTGATCGATGTTTTTGTTTCGCAAGTGCTTGACCTTTCGGTCTAAAATCTCCACTGGTCTCACCGCATAATTCAGGCTATTATCCACTTCGATATCATCGTAATGGATATAAGCTGTTTCGTCTGCTAGGCACTTTCGCAATTGCGACACGTGGAACGTGCTATGTATTCCGTTCAACTCTTCTGGTAATTCGAGGCGATAAGCCACTTTGCCGGATGATTTTAAATGGCCCAATAAACCTCGGGCTTAGCTTCCCCCTTTTTCTGAATCTAATAACGCCCTTCCATGGGGAAACTTTTAGCATAACCATGTCGCCAACTTGGAATTCGATTGGCCTATTCCTTTTATCAGCATACGCTTTTTGCCTGTCTTGAGCCGCTTTCAAGTGTGCCCGAACCACATCAATCTTTTTATTAGTGGCTTGTACTATATCTTGGTGGGCGAGTTCACGTGGACCCACTTCACCCCAACATACCGGGGTTCGGCATTTCCTACCATAGAGCATTTCGTACGACGCCATCTTAATACTAGCGTGGTAGCTGTTGTTATACGAAAACTCGACTAACGGTAGGTAAACATCCCAACTTCCTCCAAAGTCGATTATATACGCTCGTAGCATGTCCTCCAATGTTTGTATTGTTCTTTCACTCTGTCCATCTGTTTGAGGATGGTACGCAGTGCTAATGAACAATTTGGTTCCCATTTGCTCTTGGAAATCTCGCCAGAAATTTGAAGTGAACCGGGTATCCCTATTAGACACGATGGATACCGGTACTCCATGACGTGCTATTATCTCATTAGTATAAACTTCCGACATCTTTTCTGACGTATAAGTCTCACAAATCGGAATGAAGTGAGCACTTTTCGTCAATCTATCCACCACTACCCATATGGCATCAAAACCGCAGTTTGTCTTTGGTAGTTTGGTTAATAGGTCCATCGTAATATGTTCCCATTTCCAAACAAGAATTTCAAACGGTTGAAGTTTACCGTACGGTTTTTGGTGTTCCGCCTTGGCTTGTAAACATGTCAAGCATTTTTCCACATACTTCGCCACATCTCTTTTCATTCCGGGCCACCAATAGTTTTGCTTTAAGTCATTATACATCTTGGTCGCTCCCGGATGGATGGAATAACGAGACTTGTGAGCTTCATCTAGTAGAAGCTTTTTAACTCTACATGTGTTAGGAACCCAAATTCTATTGAAACGCATTTTCAAACCGTGGTTTCCTACTTCGAGATCCTTAACTTGGCCAACAATCCTCTCCTTTCTCCAGTTTGCCGTCTTTACTGCTTCATCTTGTGCCTCTCGGATTCGTTCAAGTAAGCCCGAGGTCACAATGAGTTGCAATGATCGTACTCGTATCGGAGCATAATCTGTCTTTCTGCTTAGGGCGTCCGCCACCACGTTTGCCCTTCCGGGGTGATAGTGTATTTCACAGTCAAAATCTTTCACCGTTTCTAGCCATCGCCTTTGTCGCATATTTAACTCCTTCTGATCGAAGAAGTATTTTAAGCTCTTGTGATCGGTGAATATGGTGCACTTTACCCCATATAAGTAGTGCCTCCATATTTTTAATGCAAATACCACCGCAGCCAATTTGAGATCGTGCGTGGGATATTTCTTCTCGTGTATCTTCAATTGCCTTGAGGCATAAGCTATAACTTTGCCCCGTTGCATCAAAACGCATCCGAGCCCCGATAATGAAGCATCCGAATAAACCACCAAGTCTTCGACCCCGTCCGGCAACGTTAGTACTGGAGCTTGAGTTAACTTCTCTTTTAGCGTTTGAAACGCTCTTTCTTGTTCAGCACCCCAAATGAACTTTTCCTCTTTCTGAGTTAGCTTTGTTAATGGCGAGGCAATCTTGGAGAAATCTTGAATGAATCTCCTATAGTATCCCGCAAGCCCCAAAAAGCTTCTAATTTCCGAAGGGTTCTTCGGGGGATTCCATTTTGACACGACCTCTATCTTTGACGGATCCACCAATACTCCGTCGGCACTTATGATGTGGCCAAGAAATTGTACCTCTCGTAACCAAAAGGCACACTTAGAGAATTTTGCATACAACCTTTCTCGTCTAAGTGTCTCTAACACCTCTTGTAAATGGTGTGCGTGTTCAGCTTCGCTTTTTGAATACACCAAAATATCATCGATAAACACGATGACCGACTTATCCAACATTGGCTTGCAAACCCGGTTCATAAGGTCCATGAAAGCCGCGGGTGCATTTGTTAGCCCAAATGACATCACGAGGAATTCGTAATGTCCATATCGCGTACGGAAAGTTGTCTTCGGCACATCTTCCTCCTTGACCTTTAGTTGGTGATACCCTGATCTAAGGTCAATTTTTGAAAACCAGTTCGCTCCTTGTAGTTGGTCGAATAAATCATCTATCCTCGGAAGCGGGTATCGGTTCTTTACCGTGAGTTTGTTTAACTCCCGGTAATCTATTCACATCCGCATGCTTCCGTCTTTCTTTTTCACGAACAGTACCGGTGCACCCCAATGAGACACACTCGGCCTTATAAATCCCTTGTCAAACAGGTCTTGAATTTGGGACATCAACCCTTGTAATTCCGACGGCGCGAGTCGGTACGGTGCTTTAGCTACGGGTTTTGCGCCCGGAATCAATTAGATCCCGAACTCTACTTCCCGTTCAGGCGGTATCCCCGGTAAATCCTCCGGAAACACATCTTCATAGTCTCGTACTACCGGTACATCTTCAATCTTTCGTGATTCTTTCTCGGGCTCATTTGCGTATATCATGAATGCCTTGCATCCTCGCTTCATAAGCTTGTGAGCTTTCAACATTGAGCATACTATGGGGTTACCTCCTTTTTCGCCATAGATAGTGATGTGTTTTCCGCTCGGAGATGTTAGTTTTATCTCTTTACGAAAACACATGACCTTTGCATGGTGCTGAGATAGCCAATTGTAACAACTCTCACTAAAATTAATACTTAGTGGGATTAATTATCTATTAAGAAAACCCTAATTAAGAAACCCAAGTAATTCTGCACTAACCCTAAAATTTTCAGAACAATCGGAATCAGGATCAGGGCCCCTAAAACTCAGGGGGGGGGGGGTAAAACCTATTCAGTAATATCCTTACAGTTTGCTGTCAAAAATATAAAATAACGTGAAACCAACTCACCCAAGCTACTGGGACACGAACACACCCTATACTAGACTAGGGTCTCTCGCGCCACGCGACGCGCACAGGAGATCCTTTCGCGTGGCGCGAGGGGGGACATTTTTCATGTATAAATACAGGGCATTGGGACTTGAATTCTGTCTTTGGAACGACGTAAAATCGAGTTTCGTAGAAGGAGTTATCACAGAAACAGTCCACTAAACACACACAATCACTAATTGCTGCCACAATCAGGGTAATAACTCGATCGCTATTACGATTCAACATCCGATCGATTATAACTATCCAACGATTGTTTAAGTGCCGCTCAAATTGAGTTTATACTTTGTTAATTCATCGTGATTTCGACTTGAATGTTTGAGTACTGCTCGAATTCGGACTATACTCTGTCATTCGTTGTGAATCCGCTGAATTATTAAGTATTGCACTAATAAATCATTGTGAGGGTTTAATCTCGTGAATTGTCGTAAATGCTGTATTAGTTACTAACCGATTTGTGTGTACGTTGTTAATTAAATTAGGTTAATCAAGGCTAATCAGTAGGCATATATTCTGCTCGTTAAATCTGCAAAGTGAGTCATTCTCTTTTTATCAAATTTGTTTACAAAATCATGTTTATTTTCAAAGGTTATAATTACAGTGATTAAGTTTATGTAATCACCAAATTACAGCCGGTATGTGGGGTATTGTGCACAGTATTGCAGTTTTATCACTTTAGGTGGGCGAACCTAAAATTTGTGATATTCGTCATTCATTGGGGCAGCCAATGGTGATATGACCACAGTCACCGTAAAGATTCGAGTGACAAGTACTGTGGGTAGTTGGTTTGATATCAGAAACATTGTAATCTCTTAATACTGTAAATTATAACAAAAGAGTCGTTTTAGTAAAACTGAATGATTCACTCAGTATTTCCCTGCTGACAAACCTTTTTCAAACATGTTTCAGGTGATCTGTTGTGAGCAAAGGAAAAGTGCCGTGGAGCACTACAAGATTAGAAAGTGGCTCAATGTAAATAAATAAAGAAACATGTTTTGAGAAATAAAGGAGTTCCCAGTAAAATCAACGATTTGTAAATTTTGGGATTTGTCCCTATATTATAAATAAACGAGCAGTTTTAATAATAATCGATCTTGTTTAAAAAGACTTCCGCTGTCACTAAAGTAGATACCATCGGATTTCCTGTCTTGCGACTCTGGACCGGGTCAAACCGGGGTCAAGGGCCGTGACAGGAAAATGTGGTATCAGAGCCACTGATTTAAGCTTACTATTGATTTTAGCCTATTAAAATAATTAGGAAATTTAATTGCCATTCTGTGAAAATATGTTTTATTAACTGATTAATTGTTGAGTTACAGTATGGGTAAACACAAGATTTCTGCTATCTACCACAAATTAGATACTGCACCTACAGAAAAAGGAACCTCTTCCTCCAAACACCCAGCAGATCTGGAAGAAGGGATTTTTGTCCGTAAATCAAATTATGAAAATCCTCTCACCCAAGATAAAAGAAATTTGATTATTAGAAAGGGACAGGAGAAAATAAAGAAACCCCAAGTCAAGAAAGTGAGGTTTAATCCAGAAATCCAGGAATTAGGCAATAGGTCTCCTTGGGAAGACACATTAGATGAAAAATGGGCAAACCTTTATATGCTAGTTACAGTAGCAGAAAATGCAAAACTCTAAACTATCAACAAGCATGGTCTAGTAGAAAACTAATACCAGTAAATAAATAAAGTATAGTGTGTTCACTTTCCTGTAGTCTTTTGTACAAATCCGTATGCAATAAAACTTTAATGTTTATTTGTAAAACTTTGTTCCAAAGTTTTAACATTGACATTTTTGTGCATTTTGCATATATGCTATTCAGCATGACTGAGATATCGGAAGTATTTCAGAATCTCAACCTCTACCCAGTACCAATTGAAGTCTCCCACGACTTTACTGGTTACATTGCTGACATAGGGGAACCCCTGGAATTCCAAGCTCCACCGCTGGAAAAAGCAAAATCTAAAAAGAAGAGAAGATATGTAGGATGGAGGAAAGTGCGCAGGAGAAAGCCAGTTACTAGGAAACTCCTTAAAATAGAAAACCCTATAGACAAAGGAAAAGGAATCGAAATCGGAGAAAGTTCAAATCCAGCAGACATAGAGATCAGGAAAGATTATAAACAAAAAGGAATAGAAATTGGAGAGAATTCTAGACAAGCTGAAGAAATCACATTTCAAGACGAAATCGACCGTCTACTGGCAAATTGTGATGTTATTAGCCCTATCCATAATAATCTATATCCTTACCTAGAAACCCAACTTCCTGTCAATCTGGAACCAGTTATTCCAGACCCACTAATCCACACTCGACCTATAGGTCAAATGGAAGAATGGTGGACAAATGACTGGCAATTCGAAAATATCATCAACAGTCCTTATTCTTTTCTTCCACAATTTGATCCAGAACCTATCCCCAATCCTCCAATGAGCAACGAAAACTTAGCCGAACTCCGTCAGTACGGTGAAGAGCTGATAACTACAGGAAATAGGATCCGGGAAATGGGGGAACAAATTTCCTGGAAATACGACGAAAGGGAGCGTCGCTACTAAACTGTTAGTTGACCAAAGAATAGTGGGGTTGGGAAGAATGTCTGTATAATAATAATAATAATAATAATAATAATAATAATAATAATAATAATAATAATAATAATAATAATAATAATAATAATAATAATAGTTAAATATAACTCTGTAAAATGGGAAATAAAACATTGTAAGATAAACAGTGTGTATGGATACCTATATGAAATATAAAGCAAAATAGAAGTCGAAATGTCGACGATTTTGGATATATATATCTGTGTTGTAAGATTTTATGTGATTTTGTGTAATTGTTTTATTGACAATCATTTGATACTAATAGTTATATTTTTAATAATTATCAGATGGAAAACGCTAATAATGAACCAGTTAATGAAGGGAATCAATCTGAACAAAATCAGGAAAACCAGTATATGACTAGACAGGATATAGAAAATATTGTTGCTCAAGGGATAGCCAATGCTATTCCAGCATTCGTTGCTGCTATTAAAAATCCAATAGAACCGCAACAAATCGTTCCTAGTAAACGTACTCAGGAAGATAATTTTACTCATAGTGTAAATGGAGGCGGCAATCATGATGATAATAATCTACGACAGGCTCCACCTCCTAAGAAAATGAAAGCCGCAACACCTGGTTGCACTTTCAAAGAATTTCTTGCTTGCAAACCTGCTGAATTTGCAGGAAACGAAGGAGCAACTGCAGTACTGCGATGGTTAGAGAAAACCGAAGCAGTAATTGCAATAAGTAAGTGTTCCGAAGAAGATCAAGTTATGTATGCGTCAAATTTGTTCAAAGAAGGGGCACTAGAGTGGTGGAACACGGTGCTACAAGCAAAAAGAAAAAGAATGGCATATGCTATGAATTGGGAAGAATTTAAAATTCTTGTAGAAAGAAAATATTGTCCTGAATATGAAAAGGAACAAATGGCAAATAAGTTCCTAAACCATCGTATGGTAGGCGTAGAGTGTCGCGGTTATACTTCGACATTCTTTGAATATGCTAGAGTAGTACCAACACTGGCTTCGCCAGAACCGGTACTCATTTCTCGCTACATTTGGGGATTGATTAGTGAAATCCGCAATATCGTTAAAGCTGCGAGACCTCGCACTATTGACGATGCTGTGGAATTAGCTAATACCCTAACTGATGAACTGGTGCGCACAAGAGAAGAAGATTGAAAGAAGGAATTGGCTCAAAAGATTACCCAAGGATTCCGTGTGGGTAATGATAATAATAGGTTCAAGAAAAGAGGAAGAAGACAATCTGCACAACCGCCTTTTTGCAGCAATTTCAAAAAGAATCATTTTGGAAAATGCAATGTAAATTGCAACTTCTGTAAAATGGCAGGACATCGTGAAGAAAATTGCAAAAAGAGAACCATAGTTTGCTATAACTGTGGAGAAAAGGGACATTACAAAACAGAATGTCCTAAGTTAATTAAACCTGCAGACAATAAAGGCAAACCAGCTGATGGAACAACAAAGAAGAATGCCCGAGCATTCCAGCTAACCACTCAGGAAGCCGAACTCATCCCCGACGTCATCGCCGGTACGTTCTTGGTCCACGACGTTTATGCAAAAGTATTATTTGACTCTGGTGCAAACCAAAGTTTTATCAATACTTCATTTTGCCAAGCTCTTAATTTACCCTTAACCACCCTTAGGCAAATTTTTACAGTCGAAACGGCAGATGGAAATTCTGTTAACATAAATAAGGTTTTGCAAGAAGGAAAGATAGAACTGTTAGGCCATAAATTTTCTGCAAAACTGTTACCTATGAAGTTAGCCGGATTCGATGTAGTGTTAGGAATGGATTGGTTGATAGCCAACCATGCTCGAATCCTTTGTGATAAAAATTCGGTAGAAATCAGTACTCCCACAGGAGAGGTAATTTTAATTACAAGAGATAAACCACGAAAGCCACTGAAATTCATTTCAGTAATGAAGTTGGCTAGTTATTCAAGAAAACAAGAAATGGTGTATATGATTTCGGTAATCATTAACACTAAAAGTAAGGAACTCTCAGACATCCCTATAGTTTCAGAATACCCAGACATTTTTCCAGAAGAGTTACCTGGGTTACCACCTGATAGAGAGGTAGAGTTTAGAATTCATCTAATTCCGGGTACTACACCCATAGCTAAGGCACCTTATCGATTAGCACCCACTGAAATGCTAGAATTGAAAAAGCAGTTAGATGAATTATTAAGCAAAGGATTTATACAACCTAGTTCGTCCCCTTGGGGAGCACCAGTGTTGTTTGTGAAAAAGAAAGATGGATCGATGAGAATGTGTATCGATTATAGAGAACTAAATAAAGTTATAATTAAGAATCGATATCCATTACCTAGGATTGATGATCTTTTTGATCAACTTCAAGGCGCTAGGTATTTTTCTAAGATAGACTTAAGATCCGGATATCACCAGTTAAAAGTACAAGAAGAAGACATACCTAAAACTGCTTTCAGAACTAGGTATGGTCATTATGAGTTTACAGTCATGCCCTTTGGACTAACAAATGCCCCAGCAGCATTTATGGACATGATGAATCGAATCTGTAAACCATACTTGGATAAATTTGTAATCGTATTTATCGACGATATACTTATTTATTCCAAAAGTCAGGAAGAACATTGCAAACATTTGCATGCACTCTTAACTTTGTTAAGAAAAGAAAAGCTTTATGCAAAATTCTCAAAGTGTGAATTTTGGTTAAAGGAAGTGCAATTTTTAGGTCACATGGTGAATCACGAAGGTATTCACGTAGATCCTGCTAAAATCGAAGCAATTACCAAATGGAAGGTTCCACAAACAGCTATGGAAATTAGAAGTTTTCTAGGCTTAGCCGGATACTACAGACGATTTATTAAGGATTTCTCTAAGATAGCTGTACCTTTGACTAAGTTAACCTGTAAAGCCACTAAGTTTGAATGGGGATCTAGACAAGAAGAAGCTTTTAAGATTTTAAAACACCGATTGACAAATGCTCCAATTTTAGCATTACCCGAAGGAACAGAAGATTTTGAAGTATATTGTGATGCTTCAAAATTAGGATTCGGATGTGTGTTGATGCAACGCAAGAAGGTAATTGCATATGCCTCTCGGCAGTTGAAAAAGCATGAGGAAAATTATACGACTCATGACTTAGAATTAGGAGCCATAATTTTTGCCTTGAAAATTTGGAGACATTATCTGTACGGAAGTAAGTTTACTGTCTATACAGATCATAAAAGTTTAAGATATATATTTGGACAGAAAGAGTTAAATATGAGGCAAAGAAGGTGGATGGAAGTTTTAAGCGACTACGACTGTGATATTCAATATCACGAAGGAAAGGCAAATGTAGTTGCAGATGCCTTAAGTCGTAAGTATCAGGAAAAACAAAAGCGAGTCCGTGCTCTTAGATTAAATCTACAAGTAGATTTAATGGAACAATTAAAGAAAGTTCAGGAAACAGCAATCAAGGACGATGCTGAAGGAATGAAAGGTTATATAAAGGAACTAGAGCAAGGAAATGATGGAATTTGGAAATTCCACAAGAAACGAATTTGGGTACCGAAGCAAGGAGAATTAAGAAATAAAATTTTAGAAGAAGCCCATAAATCTAGGTATACTATGCATCCAGGAAATAATAAGATGTACCAAGATTTAAGAAAGAATTTTTGGTGGATAGGAATGAAGAAAGATATAGCAAAATATGTTTCTAAATGTCTTACTTGTTCACAAGTTAAGGCCGAACATCAGAAACCTTCAGGATTACTACAACAATTGGAAATGCCTGTATGGAAATGGGAACTTATAACAATGGATTTTGTTACTAAGTTGCCTAAAACAAGGAAAGGTAATGATGCAATTTGGGTAATTGTGGATCGATTAACCAAATCAGCTCATTTTCTACCAATGAAGGAAACCTTTAGCATGGAAAGGTTAGCCAAGTTGTACGTAGACGAAGTGGTATCTTTACATGGAGTCCCATTCTCCATTGTATCAGATAGAGATAGTCGTTTCACTTCCCATTTTTGGAAAAGTTTCCAGCAAGCTATGGGAACTCGACTAAATCTAAGTACTGCATATCATCCACAAACAGATGGACAAAGTGAAAGGATGATACAAACTTTAGAAGACATGCTTCGAGCATGTGTAATAGATTTTGGCGGAAATTGGGACGATCACTTACCATTAATTGAATTCTCCTATAATAATAGTTATCATTCAAGCATTGAAACTGCTCCATTTGAAGCACTATATGGACGTAAGTGCAGAACTCTAGTTTGTTGGGCAGAAATAGGAGAAAGTCAATTACCAGGTCCAGAAATTGTGCAAGAAACTACTGACAAAATAACTCAGATCAAGGAAAGACTGAAAACAGCTCGAGATCGTCAGAAAAGTTATGCAGATAATCGCCGCAAACCGATAGAATTTCAGGTTGGAGATAAAGTACTCTTGAAAGTTTCTCCTTGGAAAGGAGTAGTTAGATTCGGAAAGAAAGGAAAGCTAAGTCCAAGGTACGTAGGACCATTTTCTGTGATCCAACGTATAGGACTAGTTGCTTATCGTTTACAACTACCAGAAGAATTAGCTGGAGTACATAATGTATTTCATGTATCCAATCTCAAGAAATGCCTATCAGATGAATCACTGGTAGTACCTCTTCAAGATATAGAGGTAAACGAAAAGCTGAAATTTGTTGGGAAACCTCTTCAAATTGAGGATAGAAAGATCAAGTTTCTCAAACATAAACGACTAGTTTTAGTCAAAGTCAAATGGGATTCAAAGAGAGGAGCTGAATACACTTGGGAGCTGGAATCCGAAATGAAGAGAAAGTATCCTCATTTATTCCAATAAATCTCGAGGACGAGATTTTTCTTAAGGTAGGGAGAATGTAACAACTCTCACTAAAATTAATACTTAGTGGGATTAATTATCTATTAAGAAAACCCTAATTAAGAAACCCAAGTAATTCTGCACTAACCCTAAAATTTTCAGAACAATCGGAATCAGGATCAGGGCCCCTAAAACTCAGGGGGGGGGGGGTAAAACCTATTCAGTAATATCCTTACAGTTTGTTGTCAAAAATATAAAATAACGTGAAACCAACTCACCCAAGCTACTGGGACACGAACACACCCTATACTAGACTAGGGTCTCTCGCGCCACGCGACGCGCACAGGAGATCCTTTCGCGTGGCGCGAGGGGGGACATTTTTCATGTATAAATACAGGGCATTGGGACTTGAAATCTGTCTTTGGAACGACGTAAAATCGAGTTTCGTAGAAGGAGTTATCACAGAAACAGTCCACTAAACACACACAATCACTAATTGCTGCCACAATCAGGGTAATAACTCGATCGCTATTACGATTCAACGTCCGATCGATTATAACTATCCAACGATTGTTTAAGTGCCGCTCAAATTGAGTTTATACTTTGTTAATTCATCGTGATTTCGACTTGAATGTTTGAGTACTGCTCGAATTCGGACTATACTCTGTCATTCGTTGTGAATCCGCTGAATTATTAAGTATTGCACTAATAAATCATTGTGAGGGTTTAATCTCGTGAATTGTCGTAAATGCTGTATTAGTTACTAACCGATTTGTGTGTACATTGTTAATTAAATTAGGTTAATCAAGGCTAATCAGTAGGCTTATATTCTGCTCGTTAAATCTGCAAAGTGAGTCATTCTCTTTTTATCAAATTTGTTTACAAAATCATGTTTATTTTCAAAGGTTATAATTACAGTGATTAAGTTTATGTAATCACCAAATTACAGCCGGTATGTGGGGTATTGTGCACAGTATTGCAGTTTTATCACTTTACGTGGGCGAACCTAAAATTTGTGATATTTGTCATTCATTGGGGCAGCTAATGGTGATATGACCACAGTCACCGTAAAGATTCGAGTGACAAGTACTGTGGGTAGTTGGTTTGATATCAGAAACATTGTAATCTCTTAATACTGTAAATTATAACAAAAGAGTCGTTTTAGTAAAACTGAATGATTCACTCAGTATTTCCCTGCTGACAAAACCTTTTTCAAACATGTTTCAGGTGATCTGTTGTGAGCAAAGGAAAAGTGCCGTGGAGCACTCCAAGATTAGAAAGTGGCTCAATGTAAATAAATAAAGAAACATGTTTTGAGAAATAAAGGAGTTCCCAGTAAAATCAACGATTTGTAAATTTTGGGATTTGTCCCTATATTATAAATAAACGAGCAGTTTTAATAATAATCGATCTTGTTTAAAAAGACTTCCGCTGTCACTAAAGTAGATACCATCGGATTTCCTGCCTTGCGACTCTGGACCGGGTCAAACCGGGGTCAAGGGCCGTGACACCAATCCATCCCAACGACTACTTGAAATTCCCCCATTGACATCGGGATTAGGTCTATCAAGTATTCCTCATCGTCGATGCTTAATTTGCAGCCTCGACAAACATCACAAACTATAAAACTTTTATTGTCCCCTATTTCAACTTCTAAGGGCACAGATAATTTCGTCAATACAAATGAAGGATGTAGAATAAATCCATGCGAAATGAAGAATTTATTCGCTCCCGTATCAAACAATACACGTGCTGGAATTGAGTTAATTGTGAATATACCTGAAACCACATCGGGTTCTGTTTTCGCTTCGGCCGCGGTAAGTTGGAAGGACCTAGCCTTCGCTTTGGGAGCTTCTGTTGGAGACTCTTTTGTGTCTCTCTTTCCCACCAACTCAGGGCATTCAGACTTCTTGTGACCAGGCTGATAACATTTGTAACAAACATAAACTTTTCCGGGACATAGTGATGCGGTGTGCCCCGTCTTCCCACATACCAGGCACAGCTTGTCTTTGAAGCGGCACTCACCTTTGTGCCCTTTTCCACATACTTTGCAACTTGGCGACCCGCCTTTAGCATCCACTTTCTTTCCCGATTCAGTAGTTCTAGCTTTCTTTGTAGGGCTTGGATTCACATCCTGTGCCCTTCGTTCACCTCTTTCAATTTGTTTCTTTAACTCGATTTCCCGCTCCCGGGCGGTGTTGATAATCTCCATAAGGGTTTCGTATTTTGACGGAGTCATAAACTCCCGGTACTCGGTACTCAACATGTTGTAATAATAGTATATCTTTTGCTCTTCAGTGGTGACTAACTCGTCACAAAATCTCAACTTATCCATGAAGATGCCCGTGATCTTATCAATTGTTTCACCCTTTTGTCTTAGCTGGATGAATTCTTCCTTGATCCTGTTAATAACCGCTTTGGGACTGTGGTGTTTAAGGAATGGTACCTTAAACTCGTCCCAAGTCATAATCCTTGCCGCTTCGGCTCCGATTTCCTTCTTTTTGTTATCCCACCAATCCTTGGCTTGGCCCCTCAATTGACCCGTTCCGTAAGCAACAAAGTCGCCTACATCACAATGGGTCCGTTCAAACACCCCTTCGACATCACTTATCCATCTTTGGCAAATTATCTGGTCAACCTCCCCGTTATAGATTGGCGGTTTACACGCCATGAATTCCTTGTATGAACATCCTTTACGTTCTCCCGTCTTCTCCTTCATAAGGTTGACACTTTCCTCCAACCTTTTAACTCGCTCTTCGACAAGCGATAACACCGTGCTTTGAATTTTGTCTATAAACCCGGATAGACTTCCTTCAATTGCCTTCCCTACCTCTTCGGCAATTATCTCTTTCATTTGTTCGGTGCTTGTTTGCACCGGATTATCATCATTCCCATCAGACATCTTGAAACTGAAATGTTTACATTTAAACGTTAAACATTTCATTTATAGCATTGCTTCATTTGTTTTGGTTTAGCCAAGTTCCTAACTTGCTTTAACCGTTCACATCTAATGCACTTTCCGGGTTTGAGTGTGTTAATACACTCTTCCCATGCATCTCAATTCGTTTCTTATTTCTTACGCAAGGTATAATCTACTAACATAATAAGTTAATTCTTACCGGACGATCGATCAAGCTTGAACCAAACACTTTGTTGACAACCTTAAGCTCTGATTACCAACTTGTAACACCCTTCTAGTTTTACTTGAATTTAATAATAGTTTATACCATTTTAAACAAAAGATGCTTAATTAATATAAATTTCATAAGAGATGTTCATAAGTAGCATAAACCTTAGTCAACTAACGACTAAGTTAAAACATTTCAAAAGTTGTTTAACAATTGTTTACAACCCATAATCATTGTCTATTAAAAATTTAAAACATTGCGGAAGCTTGTAAGTAGTGTTCGGTTCTTCAAAATCTAGCTCGATCATCTTCCGGTTACTTTCCAACATCACCTAAGATCAAAACCATAACAAATGTTAGTTTTGATCAAGTTAAAATGGATACAAACAAGTTCCAAGGGTCAACAACCAAGAAAAATAAAAAAAAATTCCGGAAGAGGGCGTCGCGTGACGCCATGGACCCTCGCGTCACGCCTAGCCCCTATTTTCTCAGAATGTTTATTTCTTTGATGCTGCAGATTCCCAGCTCAAAATTTAATCAAGTTCCAACTTAATTTAGCCATAACTTTTGACTCGTAAGTCCGTTTTAGGTGATTCTTTTTCCTATGCGTCTGTAAATTCATTACCGACATGCCTATTACAAATTTCATACCGAAAAATTTGTTTACGGACCAAAAGACTATATGGCCTTATGCAATTATTCGACCCATTCTAACTTAGCCATTTTACTACCATTTAACTATTAAACCTAAGGCGCTTATTACCCAAACTCCGGGGCTTATTATCACTGGCACTTCATTACCAAACCTATGGCTTCGTGCTCTTGTGACCATTTCCGCCACTTCTTTCTACTTACAATATTAATACTACAAAGTATCATTATTCGACCCGTTTGGTCCATCTACGGAAAATCCCCCATTTTGATGACTACCAAACGACTACAAACCAATTCTTAACCTACGGATTTAAGTAACGTACATGATCGCTACAACCAACACAATTTTTATCAACAACGCATAGTTTAGCAACAATTCATTAAATGTAACGGATCAAGTTACATACCTTTAAAGCAAGCCCTTCAAACGTGCATCCACACCGGTTTGTCCGCTTGATGCCCCGGCTTCCTTTCCTATAGAGTTCAATCACTTTATTCTTAGAACTCTTTGTTTCACATATATAACGCACATTTTGCCATACATCATAATTATGCGTTTTTAACTTAAGCATTTCAGTTTCAAGCTTTCTTTGAGGCATTTCAACAAGCATTTCAAGGGCAGATTTTACATGATTACATAACCAATCCCTAACTTATCATTTAGCCCAAATTTTATCAATCAAGATTTCATTTATAAGGTTTAACATTCAGATTTCAGAAATCTTTTCCTAAAGACCACATTACCCTAGGAAATTGCTCAAAACCCTAGTGTTTATCAACTTCATACAAAACCCATGAATGACCTTCAATGTATTCATGAAATTTCCAGAATTTAGGCATATTTTCACATGTTTTTGTCTATGTTTTACTCCTAGACACTACATCATTCCTATTCAATCCAAATAACACACATGCAACATCTAATTTCAGATTTTCCAAATTCATGAGAATTTCAAGTTGAGAGATTTCTCAAAATTTTACATACCTTGTAATCCCCTTGTGATGAGGATCAGTAATCTGTGTTTGGATTTTGATTTAGGACAGAATTTAGCCTTCAATTGATTGATTTTGTGGATGTTAGAGTTTGAGAATGGGGGTGTCGCCCCGTGCTTGTTCTTGATCGACCAAACCCCCAAATGGGGTGTTTGGTTTTTGTTTTTATTAAAATTTGCAACATAAGTTTCACTTTTATCATCATTGGCCCCTTCACTTTTGTTTTACATATAGTTTTGGTTATTTAATCCTATTTCATGTTATTTCTAGACTTTTAGCTAACTAGGTTAAAATTCCTAGTTTAGTAAATTCTTGTTTATTTATACTTTATAATCCTAATATAAAGTTTTATATTTTCGAGATGTTACACTGCCGTTTGAGACGAATCCAGAGCGACCGATAGGAGATTTTCTCAGTTTCTTCATCATGTTCAAGCTGTTTCTTCATGTCTGATCATATTGAATCAAAACCTGAAGTTGTGAAGAGTACCATGCGTGGCTAAAAACTTTGTGACTTCCCCCGGATGAACGATTGCTCGGTTTAATACATTTAAACTTTGTTTCTAATTATTGTAATTGGTACATTGAACCACTTTTGTTGATTTCATGGTAAACATTTATTATACTTGAATTATTTGTCGTTTATCAAGCATATTGGCAATTTATTGCATTGTTAGCGGGTTGATAAATTGGTGGGTAATTGGTATAATTTAACGATTTGTTAGGTCGTTATAGTTTATTTAAAAACTGTCCTTAATAAGTAATCAGAATCATTGATTCCAAGGCCATGTCTATGTGGTGTTTTAAACAGTAAACGAGTTTTTGTGTTAAAACGGGTAATAGGATTCTGGGTGTAGGTTACTTCTTCTCATTCTGATAACAATTTTCGTGACAGATTGTGGTTTTGCTCAATCAAACTAACAAACCCCCAATTTAGAATAATAATAGTAGTTAATTAGTAAAAGCTAAATACTGACCACAAATTCCTTGTAGATACGACCTTACTTGCCTATACTACGTAGGTACTTAAGTATAAAAATAAATACTTTTGATTAGCCCACGACAACTATATCAGCACTTTGAGTGTAAACAAGCCAAGGTATAATGAGCTCGAGCCTAAGCACGAGCCTAAAAACAAGATTGTTTAGTAAACGAATCTGAGCTTCACTTATCGAGCTCGAGCCGGCTCGCGAGCATAAATGAGCATGTTGTTTATGTAATTTTTTTACTAATATATTAAATATATGTTTAAACAATAATAATAATAATAATAATTTTTAAATTACGAAAAACACTGAATTATATATAAAATAATAATTATAATTAATATAAATATAAATAATTACAAAATATAAAATTAGCCGAGTTCGAGCTTAAAAAACCACCTACGAGCTGAGCTCGTGTTTTGAGCTTTAGAAACAAATCTCGAATCGAGCATAGTCGAGCTCGGGCTCGGCTCGACTAGCTCATTTGCACCCCCTAGAAGGACAACATGTCAACATAATGTATATTACTAAACTTGTTACCCGTACAATGCATCTCGTACATAATAATAAACCAACTTGTTTTAGAATTAAATGATTTATTACATATCTTTGTTATATAGTAATTATTCATATGTCATTTTTATGTTATAACTATATAAGTATATAATATGTAACTTTTTAATAAATTTAATAGAAACGTTCGTGATCTTATATTACATGTAATTTTATATATCTATCTTTTTTAATTTATTAAAAAAAACTAGAACATGGTTTTAAAATTAATTTATATCAACTATTCCCTCCAATTCTAACCCAAAATTATCAATTCCCTCTTTCAAATTACTCATTTCCCTCGAATTCAAGTTTTAATTTAGTTTCAAACCTCTATTCCGCCGTTTTGATAACCCCAATTTTTCATTCCGCCTTTTATTACCGCCCCCAAATCCCTCTTCTTTATTCTTCATCATCTTCCCTCTTTAGCCTGGTGCCAGTTGCCAGAACCGTCAAGAGAACAGGACGGGAAGGAGACTCCCTATGGAGGTAACCGCTTGGGAGTTTCCTGTTACCCATAAAAATTCGAAAGCAATGTTAGGCACCAGTGGGTTTCGAGTTTAATCAAATCGGATGTAAACTATTTCTTTGTTTGAAATCAATTATGAAGGTACTAGAGGCTGTTTTAGTGTGTTTTTAGTTTTTTCATTCTGTATTAAACACCATATGTGCGTGTTAATGTATGCTTCTTACACTCGATTTGGGCGTAAATTGTAAGTTTTGTATGTTCGGAATCAGACCAATCGTGATGAGAAGCGGTTGACGAAGAAGCAAAAGTTACTACACTGCAGGTAACTTTTATTCTCTTTTGCTATATGTCATACATATATTTCCATGTAAATTTCATCTTATTGTGCATGATTTGTTATACTATTTTACAAAATTTTGACGTGGAAGCTCTATGACCATTTAGAAAATGGCAAAATTTGGTAAGTTTTTCAAATTCCTACATCAATATTTGATGAATTTTATTATCAAAAAACCAAGTTTCTGTCGTTATTGATGAAGAAAGGGGGAACCAAATTAACTGATTTTTTTTTTTTTGAATTCTTGGTGCTGATGTGATATTTGTTATTTGTTGCAGCTTGTGTTTGGGGATTTTAAAGTGCCTAAGCTTTCGGCTCCTTGTATTATTCACAGTTATCTTCTCATGGTAAATATTTCATTTGAATTTCCTACATTTGTAATTATTGTATCAAGAAAATTTGACATGTTTTTGTTTATAATGTACAATTAATCTAACACTACGGAAAAGTTTTATTCCCTTTAATTTTAATATGTTTTCATGTACTCATTATTCAGTTAATAATTATTCTAGTATGCAGATCATCATTAATATAACAGTGTTGCAGTCGCTAGATACCTCATTGTCACACAAAATTGGATAGATCATCATTATGGAGTTTTGATTCTTTCAAACAAATGAGATGTTGTGGAGCCTGGGTTCTTTCAAAACCATTCATCCTTGGTATTAATGTTTTATTAAGAGTGATGTGCTAATTTATTAGTACCGGTGCAACGGGTCGAAGGAATGAATAGCAAAGTTGGGTAGAACGAAACAAGAGAGAAGTATGCTATGATGGAGAAATTTGAAGAAAAGTGAAGTTGCATGCTTAAATGAATGAGAGATTCCGATTGTTGTTAAATAGCATTTGCCATAAAAGTTTATACCAAGTTAAAAAATGGGTTTATGTTAGTAAACAAATTATTACTAATATTAATTGTATTGCTTTTAGATAATTTATATCTTTACTTTGTTACTGTTTATTAAGTTGGATATTTTTGTCTAGGTGGCTTGGACATATTTCTTTGGTGTGAATTGTATATATTTATTTGAATATAATGTTCACATGACACAAATAGAAAATAATATAAAGGAAACTATATAAAATTCTCAACAAAATTGTAGCTAAATGTGTATCAAAAACCTCAAAAATCGCAGTGGAATTTTTTTTAAATACCTAGCTAGATTCCTAGCAATGTAGCGTAATGGGTAGCAAAAACCGTAGCAAACATTTTGGTTGCTAAAAGTTCGTAGCAAACATTTTGGTAGCTAAAAGTCCATAGCAAACATTTTCGAAGCTAAAAGTCGGTAGCAAACATTTCCGAAGCAAAATATGTAGCTAAAATAGCGACGAACCTTTTCTAGCTAAAAATGCTGCAAATTATAACTCCGTAGCAAAATCCATAGCAAAGTTATTTAGCGACGAGACTTGTAGCTACGGACCAAATTTGTAGCAAGTCTGTAGCAACATGGGCATTTGCTAGGAATTTGCTACGGATATGGTCGTAGCAAATGCCTATTTTTTTAGTAGTATTTTAAATTTTATAAAATATAAAAAAACAATAATAAACAATCTTATGTATGTTCTGAACGCATTAAATAAATCTTTATAATAATACCATTAAAATAGAAAATAATAAATTTTTATGGTGCATATTTTAGAAAAAAAAAACCATGCATAAAAAAAAGAAAAAAAACGGTAACATGGAAACTTATATGTATGTATACGTTTAGGTGCATGGTTTTTGGAAATTTTCGTTTGTTCATTCTTTACATTACTTAAATCTGTGTTTTTTAAAAGTTATTAACGAATACTGAAACTAATAGTGGCACGGATAGCTTTGAGTTCAAGTGGTGTAAATGGATTCCGAGTAAGGTTAATATTTTTATGTGGAGGGCCGTTCTTAATAGGCTTCCTACATAGATGGCATTGGTTCAAAGGAGAGTGAACATGAACAGTGTGCGCGATGTGCGACGAGGGTGAGGAGACTTTGGATCACATTCTTACAGCTTGTGGAGTTGCGGCGGGTGTTTGGAATAGTATCTCGACATGGTGCTGTATTCCTCAGGTATACGATTTTTCGGTGAGAGACTTGATCGACATTCATAAACAGAACAGAAGCTCGAGGATTAAGTGGATTGTGTTGCAAGGAATTATCATTATTACGGCTTGGAGATTGTGGAAGGCACGGAATGAAAGGATTTTTGCTAACAAGACGATCAAAGGGGTGGATATAGTTACAGATGTCAAGGTTTTGGGATTCTTATGGTACAAAAATAGATTTAAACTAGATACGGTTGTATGGGGAAGTGGTGTAATTTTGACTTAATGTAATTCTGATGTTTGGTTTTTGGGCTAGTAATTTTCGCCTTGGGAGTTGCTAGTGCCTTTTTTGTGTTTTAATGAAAGTTGATCTTCAAAAAAAAAAAAAAAATTGAAACTAATATAATCTAATGCTTGCAATTAGGTTGAATAACGTAACTGAAGTTAATTAGAATGTAAGACAGTTTAAATGCTATAAAATATTGGTATCATGTTTGTTTTGTTCGATTCTACGATTTTTAATTGGGAGTTAGAATATTTTTTTACGAAAGTTAAATTCCAATGCTTTGATGACATAAAAAAAAGTTTAATTTTATCGCTTCCACAACTCACATAATCACAATCCATCGGTTATTCTCTCGCTGGTTTTACACTGGATTAGTTTAATTTTCTCTCCATAGCTTCATATCTCCAAATCCTGTTTGTCAACATGTCATTTCCATTTCCAGTTATTGATTTCAATTTTCGTTCGCATTTATTCAATTAGAGTTGATGATTTTCTTGTTGTTTGCATCTCCATCTCGCCTAGTTTCGATTTTGTTATTGTTAGCCTGTGCATCTAGTTAGTTTTTAATACTTTTTCGGATTCTTTGGTTGACTGGCTAGTGGTCACTAGATCAACATATATAAACATGTTTATGTATCAGCTACTTTTTATATATTTGGTTGTTGTATGCTTCCATTTGAGAGCGGTTTGGTATTGAAAAGGGGCCCTAAATACATAGATGGTGCCAGTGTCGTGTAATTCAACGAGTAGGTTTGAGAGAAAATGTAATTCTGAGAACTAGTAGGGAGTGAGGGGTGGAGATGGGAAGGTTGAAATGAGTCTGGTTTAGAAAGAAAAAAAAAATTATGGAGCCTCTTATTATATATATTTGTGTCCAAATAAATGAGATAAATGATGATAGAATACAGAAGCAAGTTTAAACTCTGTCTCTTTATGGTAACATGATAAACTATTTAAAACTCCAACTCTTTACGGTAACAAGATAGATTATATGATCATGCATAACTTTTTTTTTTATAATTTATTTATATACGCCCAATGTGGTTTCTCCTTTTCCAGGAAATTAGAGTACTATAATGTGGTTTTGTGTTCAGCAATCCTGTTTTTTCAAAGACTGTTTGAATAGTTCAGGTTAACATGAAACATGTATTTTTATATCAGGAAGAAACCTTATGTCTGAGCAATGAGCATTCAAAATCAATTATCTACTATATTTATATAAGAGAAAATTTCACTTTTTGTGCTTTATGTATTACCTGAATTTTGAAACATGCCCTTTAAAAGTTTTAGTTTTCATTTATGTCCTTAAATCACATGTTTTGTATCACTTTAAGTTCTTTACACCAAACTTAGTTAAATAATTCAGTTAGGTTTATTTAATGCAAGGGTATTATTGGTATTTCACCTTATTTATTTTGTTTTTAAAAATAAATCAAAACAATTAAAGGTGGGACCCACTTTACAAAGTTTCTTGGCTTCATCTTTCCCACACCCCCATGTTTTCCGGTCATCTTCTCCGGCTCCGGTCATCTTCTCCGGCGGGCTCTTCACGAAGAACATATCAGTTCATATTCATCCCCTGTTTTGCGAATTGTAATAGAGGACACAGAATTTGGAAACCATAATTGTTGTTAAGGAATTCTATCAGTTTAGAATTCATCGCCCAAACATAAGATCAAAGGAGGATCGTTTATATATAACCAGAACCGTAACAGAGGATCGAAATCGAAGATTATCGTTTTCCGGAGAAAAATTCCGGCGAACCAGAAAATGAACAGTGAACATATAAAGTCAAGAATTAACGGTTATAAAAACATAAAACTACAATCACCAGTAACAGTGGAGATCGATTAATATGTATGGTGGTTGGTTGTGACCCCCCTGAGGCATGGCGTAGGCAATTCCCAGTTACAAATAAATCAAATTGGGCAAAAAGACAATTACTTTCCAGATCAAGAACCTACTGCAAGTCTGCGACGGGATCCGATGGAAGTGGGATGCTGGTCAGATGATTAGAGGAAGCCATGGCGATTGTGGAACCATCAAAGCAGATGAACAAAAACTCTGAAACCACAAGGATCTTGCACCTTCGTACCAAATTCAAATCCACGTGACAAAGATTTAATGCTTCAGTACACAAAATCAAAATCATGCTGATGATGACCAGATTCTGTGTTGAAATCGGTTGCGGTGGGTGAAGGTGAGGGTGGAACCCTAGATCCGGTAACGGCTCCGTATTGGGCGTTCTATCTTGTTATATTTCAGTTCCAGCAATAAAATCTATCAGTAGCTATTTACTATTTTTTAATTGTTTCAACTATGCAAATTTTTTGTTGAGAGTTGACTTATTTTAAGGAAAGTCAGGGTACAATATACTATCGCCGGAGAAGATGACCGGAAAACATGGGGGTGTGGGAAAGATGAATCCTTGAAACTTTGTAAAGTGGGTCCCACCTTTAAGTGTTTTGATTTATTTTTAAAAACAAAATAAATAAGGTGAAATACCAATAATACCCTTGCATTAAATAAACCTAACTGAATTATTTAACTCAGTTTGGTGTAAAGGACTTAAAGTGATACAAAACATGTGATTTAAGGACATAAATTAAAACTAAAACTTTTAAAGGGCATGTTTCAAAATTCAGGTAATACATAAAGGACAAAAGGTGAAATTTTCTCTTTATATAACTACACTAAAAAACACTACATTTTATCTTTCTTTTTTAATTAAATAATATTTTTTGTTCTTTTGTCAATACCTTTTCTACCTTCTCTACTCGTGACCACTTTCAAAAAATAATAAAAATTACAGAGGGTGAACAATGACTCTCCAAAATTATTGATAAACACTAACATTTTCTCTCTGCTCCACTAACAACTACTCTAAAAAATATTGAGAATGTACTCACATAAGTATAAAGGATCTATTATGAATACTCTCATTGAATTCATGTAATTGTTTATTACAAGTTGGTGCAAGTTCAAAGGGCTTCCAATACTTTGCAAACATATATACTTAGAGATGAGGCACTAGTTACTCATACTCAAAGTGATGAAACTGCCAATAACTCCAAAAACTATCATAAAATCATTCTTAGTAATTCGGTTGTTCTTTAAGTTGTTAGATGTTATTATTTACTATAAACTAGAATTACCATCCTCCGCAATGCGGCGGGGGATTCATTAGTTATATATCATATTAGATGAAATGCAAATGTTTTTTATATGACCGCGAGCCTGTTGTAAAACATAGAAAATAATAACTAAATCGATCACTGACCCGCGTGTTGCGACATACCTATCAAAGAAAAAAAAATAGTTGCGCTGCGATGGGCATGTCAAACAGGAAAAGTAGATGAAAAACGTTGAACCCCACACGCACGCTGCGGCATGTTAACTCGAAAAATTTAGAACGAAACGTTAAACGGAAAATTTGTGAAAGATGTAAAGTAAAGGGATCAAAATTTTAAGTAAAAAAATGTTGAGGTTAAATTATAAAAGATAAAAAACTTTGGGTTAAAATCAAAATAATTAAAGAGTTAAATTGCAAAAGATGAAAACTTTTGAATTAGAAGTGCAAAATCAAATTTATCAAAATGGTTAAATTACAAAAGATTGAAATTTTAGGCTTAAATTGTCAAAAAACATTAAAGTTAGAAATATTTTTTTTTTTTTTTGAGAAACTCCCAAACTCAACAATACAACTACCTTATGCATAAACATATTAGATTATTTATAGTTTTGTAATAATCATATATAATGTTTGACGGGTATTAATAATTTCAGTAATAGTGTTTTATTTTATTTCTCTAGTTAATGTATATTTTAGTTTAATCGAAATTAATATTTTGCTTACGAGCATAGCCTATATATAGATATTCATTTCTAAGTGTAGATTGAGGCATTGGTGAGCAATAATAGGAAACCCTGTGAAACATTGGTTCGATCTTTGAACCAAACGGGTTTTACCGATAATTTCACCGTCGTGCCTACGGACGGGTGGGTTACCGGGTTTTTCCCGTAATTGATGGTGGACTCGGATTACTCTCGGAGTACTCCGTTTGGTCTAGTGAGTACCTCGAAAATGCTCGGGATTAATTTTATGACCGTTAAAAAAATATATATATCTTAAAATAACATTTTATGGTGTATTAAATTTTCTCCCATATTGACTTTATTGGCAGATCTCATTGCTTCTTTCTTAAGTTAAGTGTCTAACAGTTTTCATTGCTTCTTTCCTAAGTTAAGTAGTTTCATACACAAAACTAGGGGTGTTTAGAATTCGTTTGAATTTGAAAATTTTGAATTTTGTTTAAATTCGATTTAATTATCAAGAATTCGTTTCAATTATAAGAATTCAAATTCGAGTCAAGTAAATCGAATACGGATCAAATTCAAATTTATAATTTCAAATTCGATTCGAATTCGATTCGAATTCGAATAAAAATTATACATTTTTATTTATTATTTTTATATATAATACATATATAACTTTTATTAGGCTATATTATAAATTATTTTCAAAATTTATTTCAAGTATTAAAATTACCCATTACCAAATCCTCTTCATGGTCCATAACTAAAACCTAAGAAACAAATCTATCAATAGATGTATAACCCTAAAAATATTAACTTGTAATGTGAAGTGGTTATTCCTGACTTCTCGTTTTAAATTTTAGTTTTATAGTACTTTATTTGAAACTTTTTAATGTGATATCGTGATTTATGTCTGCTTTAAAATTTATGTTTCATTTTGATAGTTATTTACATATTTTTAAAGAATCTGAATCAAATCGAATTTATTCGAATTCGAATTTTGAATCAAATACGAATTGGGTTTTTCATTCGAATACGAATTCGAATCGAATTCGGTAAGTTTTAATCGAATTCGAATCAAATACGAATTCAAGGGAAAAGAAAAATTATTCGAATAATTCGAAAATTCGATATTCGATTCGATGAATACCCCTATATAGAACATCTTTGTTGCTTTTTTTTCTCTTTAATACTTGCTGAATTAATGAGCAAACAGACGATTTCACTAAGTTTAACAACTCGTAAATATATCTTAGTAAAATATTTTTGAAGTGGGTGACTTATCCTTTGGAAGTTTGGGACTTCTCCCTTTTGATTTTTTGCTTTTGCTTTATCTTTCGTCTAAAGTTTTTTTTGTTTGCTTTTTTTTGAAGTTATTGTTTCGTATTTTATTGTTATTTTTGACTTGAACCAATAATATATTATATATTATGTCAATTTTAATAAAACTAACTAGATGTAAATGTCGTGTGCAAACATGGGTTGTTTTAGAAAACCATACACACCACATTTTATTAAACAATGAATGATTATACATTTTTTAAGATTTAATTAAAATGGTTATAAAGAAAGGGAAGCGGCATGCTAAACCAATAACATGTTCTTGCTTTTTAGCATGTTACTTGTACTAATGAATACTGACATGTTGAACATATGTACTGACAATAGACACAAAATGAGATGGTACCAAAACTTGTTACCTATTATAGACAACTAACTATATACTTAGATTATAAGTTAATACATCATTTAAATAAGTCTACTTCCCTTGTCCTACCCAAAAAAAGGATTAACCACCCATTAACAATGTAACATGTTTATAGACATAACTACATACAAAACATGATGACGTGTCGTTTTTAGTATCCTTTAGTGCCATATCAAAATGTTGACACAACTATCGATTTTACAGCCTCACGCTTCTTTTCTGAAGCTTTCTCGTTGCCCTGAAAATACATTTAAACTTCTTAGTTTATCATGTTTTGGAAAATTACCTATAAATAAAGCAAAAAAGTTAAGAACTCAAGATTGACTTATGATGCAACCCTAGAGTTCTAGGTGGCATAGATAATCGTATATACTTTTTAGTCAAAAATTATATTACTATTGTAATAATGGTGTTTTTGTTACAAAAATATCAGTATTAGTTATTGTATAAAATTTTTTTAACTAACAAAAAGGTGTGTAGGTCAAGCTATCCGTTTTAACCAAAACTTGATTTGAATTTTACCGACCCACATGACAACACGTCATCTTGTCACCTCATGATCAACATTTGATCACATTCTATGATTGTCACATCCTCAAATTCCACGTGCGGAATACTACTGCGAGGCACGTGATGGACCAGAATACAACCACCAATCAAATTGAACAATTATAGCAATAGTAGAATTAGTTTTACCAAACCAATACGATTAGTGACAGTTAAAGATTAAGTCCAAAGCATTTAAGTTTAAATTAACAGTTTAAGAGAACAGCAGAAGCATAGGTAAAACGGTTCAACATAAGTTCATAGTTTGTAATTATTAAAAGAACCCAACATAGGTTAGCATGCCCACTACACTCCCAAGCTGCAATCCCCAGCAATGAGTACCTGCAAAGCATGCAGTAGGGTGTCAACATAAAGTTGGCGAGTTAACTAGTTGTCCAGTTTTAATTTCATAAAACTTGTTTAAGTAGTTAAGTTACTCATTTATATCATGTCATGAGAAGCTACCCCATATGTAAGCTACTAAACTGCGTTATACCAAATACTCTACGACCTCATCTTTGTTTGCCCCGTTTTGTCAATGTCTATTATCATTGACGGTTTTGCCTAAGTCTATTAGTTCACGGCCGATCCTCTCTAGGAACGGCGTGAAGTTGGTGAAACCTAAATAGCGCTATCAACTAATAACCCATTCACCAGGCACCGACGACTAATCCGTATCATAAGTAGGGACTTTCATGATAGGGTTTGGTTTAGTACACTTGTTACATCTAATATAAATAGGAATTAACTAAGCGTCCCACACAAGGGGAGAATGTACCCGTATCCCATACAAGGAGATAGTGTTTTCGTTTAGTACACTTGTTGCATTTAATATAAACAGTAATTAACTGAGCATCCCACAGAACGGGAGAATGTACCCGTATCCCACACAAGGAGATAGTGTTGTTTGTATCCCACACAAAGAGATAGTGTTTTTTCGTTCCGTTTCCCAACCACCGGGAACGCATACTTTTAGAAAAAGTTATGAACTCACCTCGGTTTGCTCGATAGATAGTTTACTTCGTTTTTAACAATTGATCAACCATGTCCTATTATAATTGTTAAGTTTAATCAGATTCATGTTTAACTAGCACCACATATTCTTACACGTATCTAGCACATAACATTTAGACATCACGTATCTAGCACATAACATTTAGACATTACGTATCTATTAGCAATAACTGGGTCATGACAACCAAACTCCAATTCAATAATCAAACCCAGTCATAGACATTTATAGGTGTACGGTTCCCATTATATATATATATATATATTATATATATATTGTTGATGAAATATGATGAATATTAACTTTATTTTTATAATAATATATAGCTTTTGATTATTCTTTTATTTAATATATTATAATAGTTTACTATTATATTTACTTTTAATAACATAATTTTAATTTTTTCTTTTTTTATAACATATATTAATTTATCGATTAATTTGATACTTCTTCAATAATTTACATTTATAACTTTTTTCTAAAAACTTAAGTATATAGTATATAGTTGTGCTTGAATTTTTCCCTGACATTCCGTTATAACTTTAATTAAAAACGAAGTTCTACTCAAAATAAAGTATTTATTTGGTATCATAAAACGGTATGATGATAAACTAAGTCGTTCTAATGGTTTGGTTTTCTAAACAATATGCTTTATTTTCAAATCACGTTTGTTTTATATTATCATTTGCTCGGTTTCGCCGCAACGCGCGACGTCAATATAAACTAGGGCGGCCCAACAGGATCTTACAGCCCAACATAAATTGAATGTGTGATCCAAATGGAGGTGTGCGACTAGATAGTTAGTGTGCGGTTAAATTGCCAAGCGCACGAGAGTGTGCGACTAGTCTTATGTGTACAACCCAATAGAGTTGTTAGCCCACAAAAAGGAACTGCGGCCCAAACATTCAGGAGCCCAAATGAGAATGTGCGGTTAGAACAATAGTGTGCGACTAAACTTTAATTTGTGAGTGTACGGCAGGAGTGTTATAACTTTTGTGAGTGTGCGACACGTGGGTTCGTTTAACATATTAAATCCCCAACTTCTAGATCAATCAGAATAAGACAAAACATTCTTTATAAATCATTCGACAAAACAAAAACTCAGATCCTTTTTATGAATTTTATGCCCATGTTTGTAAATCATATCAATAATCATCAAATAAATTTCTGATTTGCTTGTCATCGGACTCGTACATTCAACGTCATTATCATCTTCCTTAATCAGCTAGTCAGAATCGTTGGTTGCTTGAAAGATTTAACAGACGTCATCACTTAAGCATTCAACACACAATCATTCAAATGGCACAGTATCATTCCCTATTACTAAACATTCAAACATGCATCACTAGGTTGTACCCTGAGCATCAAACGTTGTACACTCCATGAAAACACAGCATCAAACGTTGATTTCCCATTTTAGATTTTGAACATTTATATCACCATTCATTAGTTCATTCAATCATTCAGGGTATTTATTCAAGTATCTATATGGATGAATCATTATTACCTTTATCACATTCAACAGTTAATAGATTCAACATCAAGCATTCATTTTTATCATTCAGTTTCTATGAATCTTGTTTCATGCCTAGTTCGAGGTCTCGTTTACACATTCCATTATCACCTGAATATTATCTTTCAACAGGTCTTTACCGGTTCATCTTGTTCTTATCAATATATCACACATTTATCCTCAACAAGTTCAGACATCGTAAGTATAACAGTCAACAGAAGTCGACACTAACCTGTTGTGGAGTGTACGAGAGAGAAAGAGAAAGAAGCAGTGATCTTTTCAGGTGATGATGGTGGAAGAGCTGCCGTCGAACAATCGGAATGAGTTGCCGTTAAAGTGGTCCGAGTGGAGTCGGGTTGCCAGAGATCTGATCGGAGTGAGGTTAGAGAGAGAAGGGTGAGGGAATGATGGGATGTTTCAGGATTTTGATGCACAGAGAATTTGCCAACCAGAAGAACACCTGGATGACGGCTGTTGGATCATTTTAAGCTTGTACGAGGATGTCGCACACCTGAATAAGTGTGCGGTTACTTTCTATGGTTTTCACCGGGCCTCAGTGGATGTGCAGTGTGCGACCCATAACGAATTCAGAAAATGGGTAGCCCAATCGATGAGAGGTGTGAGGTTTGGTGTGTGTGTGGTCAAAATAATACGTAACAAACCAACTAATTAATCTAAATAATTCCAATAATTATACTCATAACGAGTATGATATGCATCAAGCCAAATAATTAATTCAAATAAGTTAAATGACAGAATTCTTTGATCAGAACCAGAACGTGCGGGAACACCGTAGTGTCACTATGATTTTTTATGGAAAATTGCACATAAAACAAAGACAATAAACTCACCAACCTTGACGCGTCCTTAAATAAACAGTGAATTTCCTTTAGAGACTAAAGAATCAACGGGATCTTTGCATTCAAATTCATCAGCACTTGCAACATCTTCTACGGCATATCGAATTCCCTTTATGCTTATTCATAAATGTATAGGCACAAGATGTATAGTTGCCATTTAGATACTAACACTAGTTTTTCTAGGTCTAAAGTATAGATAAAGGAGTCGAGTTGGATTGCCAATTAGTTGAATTTGATGACTATGTAATTTCGACTTGAACCATCTGGAATAGAGTTTAAAACCGTTTTAATATTGAAGAATAAATAACTAACATTTAAATCTTTCAGCCAATAAAATACTTGTTGAACCTGGTCAATAATTGCATTATATGCTGCTTGATCTTTAGTTGTTTTAGTTCTATACATCTCTTCAACAGAGACTTCTTAACCTGAAATTCCATACATCAAAAGAGAGTCTTAATAAAAAATATATATCAAATATTGCCAAACCATGATGATGAAGTGAAGTATTTGTAAATGTGGCAGATTAGATTGGCCGCAAACATTTTTTGCGAATATTATTTTCATTTTTTTATTCATTTTTTTTAAATACTTGATTCCATTTTTAGTTTTCTTCTTGAGTATACTTTTTTGTTCTGCATTTTGGGCAGTCTGTTTGTAGTTACAGTCTATTTGTTCATTATAAACTTGGGTTTGGGAGGCGAATTGTTGGACAAAAACTTACTGAGGCGTGGGTACCATCTAATACACTTTCATTGTCCAAGCATAATATGCTCTTCATGTTTTTTCTGTTAGGGGAGCAGACCATAAACACAAAATTTAGTTTTAAAAAATAGGTCAAATCGATAGAATCAACTATATTAGCTAAACAAAACATACCTCTGATGCATAACGTAAAAAAGTTAATCATCAGATCAACGACAAATAACTGGAACCGTACAAACTTTCGAATGTTTATGTATACTGCACGTCCCCGTCTAGCTACTTTAACGATTGTTGGAAAATCAGTTCATGACAACTATTACAAATTTAAATCAATATTTTACCAAAATTGATGTAGTGAAATGACAAAAATGTTATTATTTAATAAATTCTGCACTTTTTCATATTTTTATTATTTAATAAAGTGTGCATTTTTTATATAGATAAGGTTAACAGATACACACCACAAACTTAACGACCCAAGATCAAGCTTTTGTTTTACTTTTTTAAGAACATTAGGTTCTACAAATAGATATAGTGAAATTAACTAAATTAGACATTCAATAGATGCTTAAATATACCGAAAGAAAACTTAACAAAGAAATTATTTTTGAAAAAAAAAAATCAAGTTTGGGGGAAACGGGCTTACCAACAATTATTGGTTCGGTTGAAGCAGAAACTGGATGGCCCTCAAAGTCGTCTTCTCTTATCGAAGTACAAATAGCAACCAAACGGCAACCCACACCATCAACATTTGTTTCATACATCCTTCTAATCTCACCTACAATAAAAAATGATGTATATAAAGGATAATAGAATAAAAATAGTTTTACTACCGATTTAAAAATGGTAGATAGAAGAAAACTAGAATATAAATTAGATCTGGACTACCAACCATTTATCTCAGCCACTAGATTTACTCTTTCCTTCGTTTCATCCATTATAATTACCATGAACATAGTATAAAACTTGATTAAAAATTTGACCTGAACACTAATCGCCATCGCTGGAGGCGGGGCCTAGGTCTTTGAAGCACATCTTTGACCAAGTACTCTAAAACAATGTGTTAGATGTCTTGTTCATTTGGTTATTCCTAAAACAAACAACCCCCGTCAACAAAACAATCAAATAAGAAACATTAACTACGAGTGAACTACCGTTAGGTAAAGATAAACGAATAAAGACGGTTGTATAAAGGCCGATGGAGGCAACAACGGCAGCGGATCCAACAGTTCTGCATGATAGTCAAATAGGATACTTTTTGTAAGTAGCCAACTCTTTATTCCGCTGCAACACCATTTGTGGTCTATCATTTGTTATAGCAATTTAGTAGAAAATCCATCAATATGTAATTTTAGAAACCAAAATCAATGCATATAAATTTATAGAAAGATGACTTTAACAGATAAATTAAAAGGATGTCCCAAAACCAAAGTGTTTTCCTTTAAAGTGTGGTTGACATCTGAGCCAAGAAGCAAGAATTGTTTTTAGTCAAACTACTTGGAACAAAAAAAAACTAAATGTTTTTATGTGTTATCATATACTTATCTGTTTATTTATGTAAAGACAATGTATTTGCATATAAGAAAATAAAAAGCACAAATTGTCATAGAAGTGTAGTTTGCAGGTAAGCCAAACTTACACAATTGTTTGAAGTCAGCCGAAACGATTTTGTAATTATACTTCTTGGTCTAGTTGGGCACATAAACCGTCTCCATCTACATAAACCAAACAACCCAAATTCACATAATCCCTATTTTAACTTTAATTTTCATTATAACTATCTCAATTACAAAATTTATCTTATATTAAAAAGTAAAAGGTGAACACATGTTCTACATAAATAAACTTCTGATTCTTATCAGCTAATAACGCCTGTGTGACAGCTATGCTCTGTAAAAGATGTACGATGTAAAACTATATCAATTATCAATAAAATGATGTGTTTTGGTGTTATTATATGTGTATATGTGTTTGATGATTTAACGATTTGATTCTAGTTCGATTTCAAGCTTTAAATCGCTTTCTGGAAAGTTATACGCAAACTGGTATGTAAACGCAGTTAGTTTAACGCGAAAAGTACTCCGAAATAGTGACATAGGCTTAACATACCTTAAATAACCTTTACATAACTTAGAAATAAGTTTTGGATGGTTTGGTGTGTCGAAAACAAGTCTATTCAATCGCAAAGACTATTTGTGTCAAACTGCGAAACTATGCCGATTCGTACTGTAACGAACATTCCAGAACTTGATCATAAGTTAAACATACCCTAAGTATCCTTCGCATAGCTTAGAAATAGGCTTTGAGGGGTTCGGTATGCGAAAATAAACTTTTTGATCAAACAGGGACTAAAAGCGTCAAAAAGTGCATAAGTTTGCATTTTCGCGCATATTTTACGTTCTGAATATATCCGAACATCCAAAAATTTTTGTAATCATTAAAATATTTTATTTTAGTGATTTAAATGAAAAACTACGCGACGGATCGTAATTTGGATTGTTTTTCGCGTCCGTTCGAGTTTCGTCGTAATTAACCGAATAACGCAACTGTACGACCAAAAAAACCGACATCCAAGATTTTTTTGAGGATATTTCATGTCCCCTATACTTAAACTTCATTATTGAGCCTTGAAAATGGGTTAACGAGGTTTAAATGCGTCGAAAATGGCCGACATGAGCTGCAGGGACCATTTCTGCCATTTTTGAAAAGTTTCTGGAACTGTGCACTGGTGGTGTCGCACCACAGCCTAGTGGCTGTGTGGTGGTGGCACGCCACAGCCTCACCTGGGCAGAAAAATCAGTTTCAGCAACAGCAAGCCTATTTTCAGCAACCGACTTGAAGTTCAGGGTCTTTTGTGTAACATTTGCAATACCTTGAGCTGGTTTTGGACACCCATAGCATTGTAAATCAATGGGTAACACTTGGATGGTTCATATTGAAGCTCAAAAATTGAGGAACAATCCTAACGGTTGTGGAAAATCTATATAAACCCACTTGATTTCACTTCATTCTTCACAATTGATCTCAAATTTCTTCTCTAAGTTGAAGCTCTCCCTGTGAAGCTTCATACCTGAGAATTTTTTAGTTCAAATCTTCATTGCTTGGACCCTTTGTAAGTTTCCTTCATGCTTGTTCATGTATTTCAAGCATGAAAGTCAAACAGTGTTTGACTTTCTGCTTTGACCACATTTTGGTCAACACAAAGTTCGTTCGAACTTTGCAACGTGAGCGTAATCACGATGGTTATAGTCCCTTGTGACTATACCTACTGATTACCACGTTGATTAGGCGTAGTGACGAGTCATAGTTTTGGTCAAAATGCGTATTTATACGTATTTTGCAACCAAACTATTCTTGGGTATCAAAACCTGTTTTCTAACTTAGTTAAACATGTTTTAACATGTTTAACTCACCACTTTTAGTCTAGTGCTGTATAGGATCGTAAGTCAAGCGGTCTTGACAACCGCTTAGACTTTCGAACCCGACCCGTTTGGTCGATCATTAGGATCTGACCAAGTATATTTAGTGACCATAGTTGTATAGGGAATAACCTTCCGAGGTTATACCTTATGGTCACTTAGTTTAATTAGTTGTATGATAGGTAGTTTATATGCCTTAGGAAAACGACCAAAATGCCCTTTCCATGCATAATTGGTATTTAAGCATATGTAGCTTAAACTTTTGTCACTTAACTGATTATGCAACATATTTAAACATGTTAGGGCATATAATATGTTAGGGATAGATTTTCTAAACCTAAGGATCACGTATCCTCAAGTACTGCCAGGATCACGAATCCTCAATTCTGTTTGAATTAAGGATCCTCAGAAGCCATTACAGGATCAGGATCCAGGATCCTCATTGTTATCCTTATACTAACGGTTGCCTTCACTATGTTTAAGCTTGTTTTGCAGGAGTATACACATTGGACTTGGTCTTGCCGATATTCTTGGGGAATATGCCCTCAATATTCCGCACGTGCATGGCTTGGTGACCGTTTTAGAAGTCGTGGGGAGCTTGCACATTTAGCGGATAGTTAGTTATTTAAGTTATTTATATTTTTAAAGGGGATAACAAGCTTGAGTTAGAACAATTAAGCAAACAAACACACTCGAAATAACTCTCAACAGTTCATTGGCGATTTCATACACATTGCACTATTGTGATCCTTGTAACAAGCTTGTTATCATCCCGAGTTGTAACAATCATTTGTTTAATTGTAGTTGGTGATCGGTAGTTTCCATCACCCGAGGTTTTTTATGCCGGAGATCAACTCTTATTCAAGGGGTTTTTCCTCGTATAAATCCCTGTGTCACTTGTTCATTTCATTTGCAAGTTATTCGTACATTTGTTCATTGATTCAAGCATCACACCTCACAACAAAAGATTTGGTTGCATTATCCTAGCTTGATTTTTGACCAAAACAGTTTGGCGCCCACCGTGGGGCAATTGGTGCTTCATTTCTGAAAAATTTGCTCATTGTGTTCATTTCGGTTCATTATCTTCAACCATATGGCTTCTTCAGCAAAGAACACTTCAAGCTCTATGTCGGCAGACACTTCTTCACATGGCATTCCACCTTTGCCTCCACCACCTTTTGGATCCTAGAAGAATGCTAAAAATGCTGCAAAGAGATAAAGCCCCATTTTCCTAAAACTACCAACATCTGTTGTTTCTTCTAACCCTACTAACAGTGATCTTTTTACTTTGATTTTGCAGATGAGGGATCACATACAAGAGCTGGATAAAACCAAAGAAAGGATCCTCCGGGAGATTGTTGACATTAAGAAACAGAAGAAATCGGGGGAGGATCACTCTCCGCTGATACCTAGATCACTGGATTTCGACACTCCAGCTATAACCGCCCTGCAATCTGCAGCTCCGGACATCCAGTACCAAAGTGGACCATTGGGAAGGCGTTATGGATCAACAACTATGAGTCAGGCTTTAGGGTCTCACTTCCAGCCTTCAGGATCTACAACAACAGCGTGGGAAGTCGAATCTGCGGTACATTGGGCCTTTTAAAATCCTGGAGAGGATTGGTTTAGTAGCATATAAGTTGGACCTACCTGCAGAACTAAATGGCGTTCATGATACATTCCATGTATCAAACCTGAAAAAGAGTCCAACTCAAGAGACAGTGGTCATTCCAGCCGACGAAATCCACATTGACGACACACTCCACTTTACTGAAGAACCAGTTGAGGTCACGGATTGGAAGATTAACAAAACACGCAGGAGTAGTGTCAAACTCGTCAAGGTTCGATGGAATGCACGACATGGCCCCGGAGTTCACGTGGGAACGTGAGGACCGAATGAAGGAAAAACACCCATAGTTATTCCCCAAGACCCCTGCAACTAGAAGCAGAACTTAAAATTTCGGGACGAAATTTTCTTAACGGGGGGAGAATGTGACAACCCTCACTAAACCAGGTATCCGTACAATTAATTAATCTTAATTACGTGCTTAATGACTGTGCTTGATTACAACTGATGACGTAAACTGCTCTCTGATTTCTGTAACCTACATACATATGCATCACATTTCATGATGTCACTCCACTCACTACATACAAACTTTAGTGACATACTTGATGCACAAAGCACAGTTAGTACAGTTAGCGGATAACTTAGAAATATACTGACAGTGCTAGTACATAGACAGACAGTGTTTTGAAAACCAGTATGGCCAGGGACAAGGTACTACACTAGTATGGTGTGTAGGGAAGTGAGGAGCATAAGACTGTGTCACTAGGTGATAGCTCGAGTGCCGGAAAGTGCCTAAAACTCATTTTAAGTGCAGAATCCTGCATTTTTAGCAAAAATTCAGATTTTAACACATTAGTATTGTGCAGAAAATTGACTAAATGGTCCTGAATGCTTTCCTAAGTGTTAGGAATTAATTGTGTTACAAAAAGATACATAAAAGACACTATACGGTACAATTTAACACTTTAACGAAACGGTACCTAACCGAACAACCGGACATTACCCGGGACACCAAAATTTTGTCAGAAACATTGTTCTATTATTTTTACACTAATTATGGTCTCCAAATACCCCAACACACTAGAAAATATGACATACACATAATACATTTGATAATACACTTAACCTCCTAAATAATTACCCACTTATGCTCAAATTTTACAATTAACCCCCCCCCCCATCAATATTTACGGCCCAAGGAGGGACCCACCATCATCATCACCATATCCCATTAAATATTAACTCTTGATTTGATTGGGTCTCTTTACTTGTTTCACTTGCCAAGATATTAGAGGAATCATTATAAGTAGGGTGGTTACAAGATCTTCATCATTTCATTCTCTCACTTCACAAGTTCACTCCACCACCCTCACCATTTCTCTCTCTCTCTCCCTCTCTCTCTCTCTCTCTCTCTCTCTCTCTCTCTCTCGGCCCTCCCTACATCCGCCAACACCACCACCTTGTGACCACCATTGCTCCATTTTCAAGCTTGTTCCAAGTGCTAGAAGGTGATACTTGGAGGTTGAAGCTTGGAGGTCTTGAAGGAACTTCACACATTGCTCTACACCCCATCTTCATCATCTTTGTTCATAAGTTCATCCCTAGCCTTTGAGCTAGTTGTAAGTCTTTGATTAAACTCTTGGTTACTTTTATGTTGATTATTCGAGAGATTGTTGTTTAATGTTTAACACAAGGACATAAAAAGAAAATGAACAAGGATCATGAACATCAGTTTACATAAAGATGAAATCTTGTTGGATTAAGGTTGATTAAAGCATGCATGAGATTTTATTGTTGATTTCTTGATAAACACTTGTTTAGGACATTTGTTGGTACATTTTAGTAACATTTAAACTATAAAAAGCATGCTGATTAGCATTTTCAGCCAACTTCAACTGGCTGTAAACAGATCATTATAAATCGAAAAATTGATTTTCTGAAGCCTAAATCATGTATTTTCGAAAAACGGATCAAATGGAACTAGAATCATATTTTTTCGAGGTCGTTTACTATTTTTAAAGGTCCATTTTTGGACAGTAGCACAAGCTGCATTTTTACTGCAGAAAATGTGTGTCATGTTTTTCGTCATAACTTGAAACCTGAGTAGAACTAGCTCATGAAATTTATATTGTAGATGATCATTGATGTCGTTGTGATCCTCCAACTGTAATTTCGTCAATCGGACTTACGATGAATTTTAAATGAATTATTCCGTAGACTGCAGTCAGAAAGTGACAAATCTGATTACAGTCCGGTAAATGATTTTCTATGAAATATTGGTAATGAATTGGACCCCGATATTTTTACACAATAATATTTGAATCGTATAAGACATTCTGTAAAAATTTGGGAATTTTTAGAATAAGTTAACTATTTTATTAAAATACCTGAAAACAGCCCAGTTTTGAATGTTAAAAAAAACTGAAACGACTTAAGTAGTATGTTGCGTGTCTAAATGTCGGGTAGGTTACCTGAGAACGATCTAACGTGATATATGTTAAAGAAAATGATATGCTATGTAGCATGGACACCTCCATTTACAAAGGAAACTATGGCAAATTTTTCTAAAAATTTCAACACTTCGTAAATATTTTCTAGGCAAGTGTTTACTAGTATATTTTAGACTATGTTTTTCAAACATAAACCTCCCCATAATTTTTATAACAAAATACAAAGTATCAGAGGTTAGTTTTATAGATGAAAATGGTTAAATATATATATTCTCTAAAAGGGACTTAAAAATATAATTCCAATATGAGCATACATGTGTGAAATATCCCATCCTTGGGAAGAAAATGCGTATATAAAATATTTTAGAAGTATTAATACAAGAATATTTAATGAACAATTATTCCAACACAACATATAATTACGCCCCGCTTGTGGTATGCTCATATAATGTATATATGTGTGGGCGCTCGGGGGGCAAAAGTGAAAGGGCACTAATTTTAATGTTATTTTACTAATTTCGTGAAAATAACGTTAAAAGAGGGGGATGGTTAATCATGCATCATGTGGTGGCGTTGATAGCCAAAAGACAAGGGGGTACATGCACAAATCGGTGTTTGTCTCAATTGCCGAGTGTTATGTGCCTTATGTCCAAGGCTTGATGCAGAACTACAATCGAGCCGGGGGTCTCATTGGAAGCAGCCTCTCTATTCCTATGGGGTAGAGGTAAGGCTGTCTACATCTCACCCTCCTCAGACCCTACCTTAGCTTTGCTATTGGTGGGATATACTGAGTATGATGATGATGATGATGATGATGATTGACAAATAATTATCACTCGGAATAATATAAGAAACGTCACTCAAAACATTAAACTCTAAGCCAAGGCACAGCTCGTTCGTCTAATAGACATTAGTACGTTGTAGGTTGTCGTGTAGCTGACAGAGTTTGAGATATGGTACAAGACGCACTACTATGAGTTCATGTCCCCCTTTTCTCTTAACTATTTTTAGTTTTATACTTCGGGGGTGGAATACATGTTACAATTATTACAGACATTTTTATACATGGTACGGTTAGCTTAAGGAGGGTTTTACTGCGCGATCAAGTGAGTGGTGGGCATGACACTTAAGGCCATTAATCCTCATTGTAGGACCACGGAACATGAGTGATAGATCTATTTGGGTGTAGCGAGCCCACACCCATGAGGCCAGGGTGGCCCATAGTGGTGACTAAGTCTTCATACCGGAGACAAATTTGCTAGGTTTGAGTCTTCCTGCATCATTTCACACATACCATTGGCTTTGCAACCCATTGGTGATCTGTTTTTTCCTTATTGCTACATAACAGTGACATTTATATATACAAGACATATTTTGAAGGCTTATACACACAGAATTATACATGAACTCGCTCAACTTTTTGTTGATGTTTTTAAACTACATGTATTTCAGGGAATTAATCGGATCTGGCAAGTGATGCATGTTAGTCAAGCTGCGTACTAAATAAAGATGTCATCCATAGGGTTTGGGAAGTGTCACCTCTTCCTGGACGGGTTACATGTCTTTAAGTCTCGTTTTATTGAAAGTCTTTTGTTGAGTCTTATGAACTCATTTTAAACAAGTCATGGTTGTAACTTATTTTGGGGTGGATGTTTTAAGACAAATATGTTATGCATTTTCTAAATTATATTAATGGATAAACATCTCGTATTTCTATCATATAGCATTGTTGTGATTGTTGCTATGGTATTAAGAAGTCACACCAAATAAACCACGCTTCCGCAAAAGTCAGGGTGTGACAGCTTGGTATCAGAGCCACGATCATAGCGAACTAGGATTCTTTCTCGAGTCTAGACTATGATCACTAGGGCTCTCACGAAAACGCTTTCAAAAACTTTTTACATTGCATACACTAAATGTCCAGATCCAGGGAACAAACGTTTTTACAAACAAAAGGCATAAATACACATTTAAAAGGCTATGTATATAATTCAGTCTTAGAGACTGAGGGAGTGAAGTCTTAGAGACTGGGGAAAATTTGAGTCTTAGAGACTGGGAAAGTTTGGTCTTAGAGGCCAGGGAGTTAGTCTTAGAGACTGGGAAAGTTTGGTCTTAGAGGCCAGGGAGTTAGTCTTAGAGACTGGGAGTTGGTCTTAGAGGCCATGGAGTTAGTCTGAGAGACTAGGGAGTTCAGTCTAAGAGACTGGGTGGGATAGTTTGGGAAGACTAGGATGCATACATGATTACATTGTTATTTGCTTACATGCTTACCTGATATATGTGCATACATTGTGGTTGTGTTACAGACACCATGGCATCTTCTTCTAGTAGTGGAGTGTCCAACGCGATCGACCCTATGGCCATTACCTCGGATGACGAGATAGCCACGGACTTGGAGGTTTACACATCAGACACCACGAGTACCAACGAGGATGATTTTCAGCCTTTTTCCCTACCAGACTTCGGAGACGACTTACCCTTAGCTGATGGTCCACCGGGAGAGGATTTACCACTTGTCCCGATCCCTGCCCCTCTCCCATTTGCTGCAGTTCCCTTTGAGGAACAGCCTCTTGACGCGTTATCCGATGACGACATCGATCTTCTTATCGAGGGTCCCCCGGAGGGAGACCAGGATGGCGGGGCCCTGATGGAGGACGATGTTCCACTAGCTGATATCCCAGTTGTTGACCCCGTTGTTCCTATGGTTTAGGTTCCTGCTGTTGATGCCTTTGTTGTGCCACCTGTCGAGGCTCCTGTTGTGGAGGCCTTACCTGATCCGTCTGTTTCCTACCTGCTTGAGTCTGCATCATCCACCACTATTCACGCCCAGGACGTGCAGCACTACTCCACCGACACTGATTCAGACATGGCGATGTCTGCTGCACCCGTTGTTTTCCATGACTTTGACCCAGAGCCTGAGGTTGAGTTTTTACCCGCTAAGCCTACTCCAGCTGTTCCAGAGCTTGGAGTTGCACCAGATCCTGTTTTCGCTCCCGACCCTATTCTTGTTGATGCACCAGTCGTTGCACAACCAGCTGCCGAGGTCCCAGTTGTTGCACCTATACCTGACCCTATGCTGATGTTTGATGACCTTGCACCTTTTGCTACACATATTGATCCGAGATATGCCGACACCCGTAACGGGTGGATTGAGGATGATGATGACTATCCTCCATTTGTTCTACCCGTCACTCCACCTGCTGCACCTATTTCCGCACCAGTTGATGGTCCACTGTTCCACCCACACGTATCTGACACCCACCGCACCGACTTACCCACTACCTTTCTTCAGGACATACCTCCTCCCCGTTCAGGGGAAGGACCTTCTACTGGGCCGCGTGATCACATGCCACCCTTGAAAGTAGCTTTTCCATATATACCCCCTTTTGCACCGACTGCACACACGACTTTTACTTCCTCAGCACCCACGGGCGACCCATTCATGTGGTCTTCGCCCAATGTTATGCCTTTATCAGACCCATACCACCTTTTCCATGTGGGATATACCGCAGATGATATACTCATATCCTTGCAGTTACAGCAGGATGCGTTGAGCTGGCGAGTCCAGGAGCTGGAGAGGATTCCACGTCATCCCCCTTGTCGTTGCCAGTCTCCATTTGCGACACCACCAGCTCCTCTCGGACTGCACCCTGATTCCGATGTCTGTTTCCTCACTACGGACCAGCAGATTGCTTACCTCCTACGTGTTGTCCATGCTCTCGAGGAGGATTTGGCGCATTTGCGCATATTAGTTCTCACTCCTCCACCTCCTCCCCCACCATCAGCTTAGGGGTTCCAGGTCTCCTACAGATAGGCTACTTTTGGTGAGAAGACAGCTATCGAGCCATGATTATGAAGAATTTTGAAGACCACGTTTTTTAATTTTTATTTATCGGTTGTTGTACTTGTTAGACGACTCAGACAAGGGTGATGTGACCCTTAGTCTCTTTTGACATATGATACAATTGTAAAACTGTATCGGTGGTTTTGATTTATGCAAAGCTTAATCGCAGCCTTCTCATTACATGCATTGTTGAGTTATCTGTTTATGATTATGACATGGGATGTTATGTGTTATTGTGTTGGTTAGTGTTATTACATACGCATATTACTTACTATACTTACTATGACCTGACTGTTACGATCTTCTTATGAAAGATGCCTCTACGACGAGACACACGCTTGCCTACTACTGAAGCAGAACTACAGAAATGTATTTCAAAGGCAATAGCAGATTATGAGGCCTCGCGTGCTGAAACAAGCAGGAATACCTCAAACAATAACAACAACCCGCCCAATGGTTGTACCTACAAACAATTTCTGGATTGTAATCCCTTGAACTATGACGGCACTGGGGGTGCTGTTGCTTTCGTCAGATGGACGGAGAAGACGGATTCTGTTTTAAGGATGAGCAAGTGTGCTCCTGAACACCAAGTTACATACATCTCAGGGCTCTTTCTTGATGGTGCCCTATCCTGGTGGAACCTTCAAGTACATACCATGGGGGAAGCGGCGGCGTATGCTTTAACATGGACTGAGCTGAAGGAGCTCATGAGGAAGAAATATTGTTCACGAGCCGAGATACAGAAACTGGAAACTGAATTCTGGCACCTCAAAATGGACGGTCCAAAGATTGCTGAATATGTGCAAAGGTTCCACGACTTGTCACGCGTTGTGTCGTATATGGTTGATCCTGAGTTTAAGCGCATTGAGCATTTCATCTGGGGATTGGCACCCCAGATCATGAGTATGGTGACGACGTCCAAACCTCCAACGATTACCGAAGCCATTGATCTCAACGTGGCACTTACAGAGGAAGCCATCAGATTGAACAAGTTTTCAATCTCTGAACCGAAAAAGAAGGAAACCCATGTTGAATCATCACTGAGTGAGAACAAGTGGAAGTTCTCAAACTTCAAAAAGGGTACCAGCAGTGTCAGCAAGAAAGATGAGGGAAGTGCACCAGCCAGGGCCAAAACTGGTGCCGAAAACAAAGGAAGAGGATACATGGGCACCCTGCCAAAGTGTGATGCATGCCAATATCATCACCCCGGCCCATCCAAATTCAGGAAATGTGAGTCCTGTGGGAAGACTGGCCACTCAAAGGAAACATGATGGGCTGGCAATGGTGTTGGACGTGGAAATCAAAGAGGTCATGGAAGAGGGAATGGAAACCGCCAACATGGAGGAAATGGCGAAAATGGGAATCATGGGAACCAAGCTGGTAATCGGGGAATAACTAACACCAATCGAGGCGGAAATGGTAATGGTATCGGTCGAGGACCGAGATGTTTTAACTGCGGAGACATCGGGCACTTCAAGCGCGAATGCCCAAAATTCAATCAAGCTCAGGGAAGGATATTCAACATTGGAGCAAGGGAAGCACGCCAGGACCCGAACGTTGTCACTGGTACGTTCCCTATAAATCAACGCTTTGCATATGTTTTATTTGACACTGGTGACGACTATAGCTTCATATCGTTAGAATTTAAAAGTATGCTTGGGTTAACTGTTAGTAAGTTAGATATTCCGTGCTCAATCGAACTGGCTAATGGAGAGCTAGTTGAAACGAATGAAGTCATCAGAGGATGTTTAATAGAGCTGGGAGAGCAAGAGTTTTGCACTGGATCTACTGCTAGTCAAGTTGGGAAGCTTCGACGTGGTAGTAGGAATGGATTGGTTGTCAAGCAACAGAGCCGAAATTGTATGCCACGAAAACACCATTCGCATCCCTACGACGAATGGAGAAACAATTGTGGTACACGGAGAGAAGCGTGAAGCACCCTTAAGGATCATTAGTTGCTTGAAGGCTAGGAAATGTTTGAAGAAGGGATGTGTTGCCTTCTTGGCACACATCATGAATAAGGAGGCCGCTGAGCCAAAGATGGAAGACATTCCTGTCGTAAGGGAATATCCTGAAGTCTTTCCAGAAGACTTGCCAGGATTGCCACCGCAAAGACAAGTCGAGTTTCATATTGACTTAGTCCCAGGCGCCGTGCCTGTGGCTAAGGCACCATATAGACTTGCACCTTCGGAAATGCAAGAGTTGTCAACGCAACTTCAAGAGTTGCTAGACAAGGGATTTATCAGACCAAGCTTCTCGCCTTGGGGAGCTCCAGTCCTGTTGTTAAGAAGAAAGATGGTAGTTTTCGCATGTGCATCGACTACTGGGAGCTAAACAAGTTGACAATCAAGAACATATATCCGTTGCCTAGGATTGATGACCTATTCGATCAGTTGCAAGTTTCAAGTTTCTTCTCAAAGATCGATCTTCGATCAGGATATCATCAGTTAAGAATACAAGAGGAAAGTATTCCCAAGATTGCTTTTAGGACTCGCTATGGACATTACGAGTTCCTAGTTATGCCGTTTGGCCTGACAAACGCGCCAGCTGTGTTCATGGATTTAACGAATAGAGTTTGCAAGCCGTACCTGGATAAGTTTGTGATAGTGTTCATTGACGATATTCTAATCTACTCGAAGACAAAAGAAGAGCACGAGCAACACTTAAGAGCTATTCTAGAACGGCTTAAGAAGGAGAAGTTGTACGCGAAGTTCTCGAAGTGCGAATTCTGGTTACGCGAAGTTCAGTTCCTTGGTCATGTGGTAAATGGAAATGGAATCCATGTGGATCCCACAAAGATCGAGGCGATCAAAAATTGGGAGTCTCCGAAAACGCCAACCGAGATTCACCAATTCTTGGGTTTGGCTGGGTATTATCGCAGATTCATAGAGGATTTCTCGAAAATCACTCAACCTTTGACCTCTCTCACGCAGAAAGACAAGAAGTTCGATTGGGGAGACAAACAAGAAGAAGCATTTCAATTGTTGAAGAACAAACTTTGTGACGCACCGATCTTATCCCTACCCGAAGGCACTGACGACTTCATGGTATATTGCGACGCTTCGCGTCAAGGTTTGGGCTGCGTGTTGATGCAGCGACAAAAACTTATAGCCTATGCTTCGCGCCAGCTGAAGGTTCATGAGAAAAACTACACCACACATGACTTGGAGTTAGGCGCAGTGGTGTTTGCATTGAAGATCTGGCGACATTACTTATATGGTATGCGGTGTACCATCTATACTGACCACAAGAGTCTGCAACATATCTTTGATCAAAAAGAGCTTAACATGAGACAAATACGCTAGGTCGAACTGTTGAACGACTACGATTGTGAAATCAAGTACCACCCGGGGAAGGCGAATGTAGTCGCCGATGCCTTAAGTCGGAAATAAAGGATTAAGCCCATAAGGGTTAGGGCTTTGGAAATGATTGTTTAGACATCTCTCTCGTTACGCATTTGTGTCGCGCATAGGGAAGCTCTCAAAAGGGAAAACCTGGTGAATGAATACCTCCGTGGTATGGAGAAGCAACTAGTACCAAAGGAGGATGGAACGTTATGTTTCTTGGGAAGAATTTGGGTTCCTTTCTTTGGTGGTCTGAGAGACGTCATCTTTGATGAGGCTCACAAGTCACGGTACTCGATCCATCCAGGATCGGATAAGATGTACCAAGATCTTAAGGATTTCTATTGGTGGCCAAGAATGAAAGGCGATGTAGCGGTATATGTCGGCAAGTGTTTAACTTGCGCTAAGGTAAAGGTTGAATACCAGAAGCCTTCAGGTTTCCTGCAACAGCCTGAAATACCCCAATGGAAATGGGAACAGATTTCTATGGACTTCATAACGAAATTTCCATGAACATCCAGAGGTCATGATACGATTTGGGTAATCGTGGACCGTCTGACCAAGTCTGCACACTTCTTAGCAATCAAGGAAAAGGACAACACGAGCAAGTTAGCTGAGCTATACCTAAGAGAGATTATTGCACGTCATGGAGTGCCTCTCTCAATTATTTCTGATAGAGATGGAAGATTCGTGTCAAGGATTTGGCAATCATTCCAAGAAGCTTTTGGTTCTCAGTTGAACCTGAGTACTGCCTTTCACCCGCAGACAGACGGACAGAGCGAACGAACGATTCAGACGTTGGAAGACATGTTACGAGCTTGCGTAATGGATGTAGGTGGAAGTTTGGACACTCACCTACCATTGGTAGAATTTTCATACAACAACAGTTATCATGCAAGCATTCAAGCCGCACCGTTCGAAGCTCTCTATGGACGCAAGTGTCAATCACTGGTATGTTGGGCTGACGTAGGTGATAGACAGCTTGTCGGACCGGAATTGGTCCAGGAGACGACAGACAAGATTTCACAGATTCGAGAGCGCATCAAAGCGGCTCGTGATCGACAAAAGTGTTATGCGGATCGAAGAAGGAAACCTCTGGAATTTGAGGTGGGAGATATGGTTTTGTTGAAAGTTTCACCCTGGAAGGGTGTGGCACACTTTGGGAAGCGTGGGAAGTTGAAACCGCGATACATTGGGCCATTTAAAATCCTGAAGAGGATTGGTTTAGTAGCATATAAGTTGGACCTACCCGCATAACTCAATAGCGTTCATGATACATTCCATGTATCAAACCTGAAAAAGAGTCCAACTCAAGAGACAGTGGTCATTCCAGCCGACGAAATCCACATTGACGACACACTCCACTTTACTGAAGAACCAGTTGAGGTCACGGATTGGAAGATTAACAAAACACGCAGGAGTAGTGTCAAACTCGTCAAGGTTCGATGGAATGCACGACATGGCCTGGAGTTCACGTGGGAATGTGAGGATCGAATGAAGGAAAAACACCCACAGTTATTCCCCAAGACCCCTGCAACTAGAAGCAGAACTTAAAATTTCGGGACGAAATTTTCTTTACGGGGGGAGAATGTGACAACCCTCACTAAACCAGGTATCCGTACAATTAATTAATCTTAATTACGTGCTTAATGACTGTGCTTGATTACAACTGATGACGTAAACTGCTCTCTGACTTCTGTAACCTACATACATATGCATCACATTTCATGATGTCACTCCACTCACTACATACAAACTTTAGTGACATACTTGATGCACAAAGCACAGTTAGCACAGTTAGCGGATAACTTAGAAATATACTGACAGTGTCAGTACATAGACAGACAGTGTTTTGAGACCCAGTATGGCCAGGGACAAGGTACTACACTAGTATGGTGTGTAGGGAAGTGAGGACCATAAGACTGTGTCACTAGGTGATAGCTCGAGTGCCGGAAAGTGCCTAAAACTCATTTTAAGTGCATAATCCTGCATTTTCAGCAAAAATTCAGATTTTAACACATTAGTATTGTGCAGAAAATTGACTAAATGGTCCTGAATGCTTTCCTAAGTGTTGGGAATTAATTGTGTTACGAAAAGATACATAAAAGACACTATACGGTACAATTTAACACTTTAACGGAACGCTACCTAACCGAACAACCGGACATTACCCGGGACACCAAAATTTTGTCAGAAACACTATTCTATTATTTTTAGACTAATTATGGTCTCCAAATACCCCAACACACTAGAAAATATGACATACACATAATACATTTGATAATACACTTAACCTCCTAAATAATTACCCACTTATGCTCAAATTTTACAATTAACCCCCCATCAATATTTACGGCCCATGGAGGGACCCACCATCATCATCACCATATCCCATTAAATATTAACTTTTGATTTGATTGGGTCTCTTTACTTGTTTCACTTGCCAAGATATTAGAGGAATCATTATAAGTAGGGTGGTTACAAGATCTTCATCATTTCATTCTCTCACTTCACAAGTTCACTCCACCACCCTCACCATCTCTCTCTCTCTCTCTCTCTCTCGGCCCTCCCTACATCCGCCACCACCACCACCTTGTCACCACCATTGCTCCATTTTCAAGCTTGTTCTAAGTGCTAGAAGGTGATACTTGGAGGTTGAAGCTTGGAAGTCTTGAAGGAACTTCACACATTGCTCTACACCCCATCTTCATCATCTTTGTTCATAAGTTCATCCCTAGCCTTTGAGCTAGTTGTAAGCCTTTGATTAAACTCTTGGTTACTTTTATGTTGATTATTCGAGAGATTGTTGTTTAATGTTTAACACAAGAACATAAAAAGAAAATGAACAAGGATCATGAACATAAGTTTACATAAAGATGAAATCTTGTTGGATTAAGGTTGATTAAAGCATGCATGAAATTTGATTGTTTATTTCTTGATAAACACTTGTTTAGGACATTTGTTGGTACATTTTAGTAACATTTAAACTATAAAAAGCATGCTGATTAGCATTTTCAGCCAACTTCAACTGGCTATAAACGGATCATTATAAATCGAAAAACTGATTTTCTGAGGCCTAAATTATGTATTTTCAAAAAACGGATCGAATGGCACTGGAATCATATTTTTTCGAGGTTGTTTACTATTTTTAAAGTTCCGTTTTTGGACAGCGGCACAAGCTGTGTTTTTACTGCAGAAAATGTGTATCATGTTTTTCGTCTTAACTTGAAACCTGAGTAGAACTAGCTCATGAAATTTATACTGTAGATGATCACTGATATCATTGTGATCCTCCAACTAGAATTTCGTCAATCGGACTTACGATGAATTTTAAATGAATTATTTCGTAGACTGCAGTCAGAAAGTGACAAATCTGATTACAGTCCGGTAAATGATTTTCTATGAAATATTGGTAATGAATTGGACCCCGATATTTTTAAACAATAATATTTGGATCGTATAAGACGTTCTGTAAAAATTTAGGAATTTTTGGAATAAGTTAACTATTTTATTAAAGTGCCCGAAAACAGCCCAGTTTTGAATGTTAACAAAAAACTGAAATGACATAAGTAGTATGTTGCGTGTCTAAATGTCTGGTAGGTTACCTGAGAACGATCTAACGTAATATATGTTAAAGAAAATGATATGATATGTAGCATGGACACCTCCATTTACAAAGGAAACTATGGCAAAATTTTCTAAAAATTTCAACACTTAGTAAATATTTTCTAGGCAAGTGTTTACTATTATATTTTAGACTATGTTTTTCAAACATAAACCTCGCCATAATTTTTGTAACAAAATACAAAGTATCGGAGGTTGGTTTTATACATGAAAATGGTTAAATATATATATTCTCTAAAAGGGACTTAAAAATATAATTCCAATACGAGCATACATGTGTGAAATATCCCATCCTTGGGAAGGAAATGCGTATATAAAATACTTTAGAAGTATTAATACAAGAATATTGAATGAACAATTATTCCAACACAACATATAATTTAAGTTGAAATATTAATTATTTTGACAAATAATTATCACTCGGAATAATATAAGAAACGTCACTCAAAACATTAAACTCTAAGCCAAGGCACGGCCCGTTCGTCTAATAGACATTAGTACGTTGTAGGTTGTCATGTAGCTGACAGAGTTTGAGATACGGTGCAAGACGCACTACTGTGAGTTCATGTCCCACTTTTCTCTTAACTATTTTTAGTTTTATACTTCGGGGGTGGAATATTACAGACATTTTTATACATGGTATGGTTAGCTTAAGGAGGATTTTTCTGCGCGATCAAGTGAGTGGTGGGCATGACACTTAAGGCCATTAATCCTCATTGTAGGACCACGGGACATGAGTGATAGATCTATTTGGGTGTAGCGAGCCCACACCCATGAGGCCGGGGCGGCCCATAGTGGTGACTATGTCTTCATACCGGAGACAAATTTGCTAGGTTTGAGTCTTCCTGCATCATTTCACACATACCATTGGCTTTGCAACCCATTGGTGATCTTTTTTTCCTTATTGCTACATACCAGTGACATTTATATATACAAGACATATTTTGAAGGCTTATACACACAGACTTATACATGAACTCGCTCAACTTTGTGTTGATGTTTTTAAACTACATGTATTTCAGGGAATTAATCGGTTCTGGCAAGTGATACATTTTAGTCAAGCTGCGTACTAAATAAAGATGTCATCCAAGGTCATAGGGTTTGGGAAGTGTAACCTCTTCCTGGACGGGTTACATGTCTTTAAGCCACGTTTTATTGAAAGTCTTTTGTTGAGTCTTATGAACTCGTTTTAAACAAGTCATGGTTGTAACTTATTTTGCGGTGGATGTTTTAAGACAAATATGTTATGCATTTTCTAAATTATATTAATGGATGAACATCTCATATTTCTATCATATAGCATTGTTGTGATTGTTGCTATGGTATTAAGAAGTCGCACCAAATAAACCACGCTTCCCGCAAAAGTCAGGGTGTGACACCAATGCAGACCATTGCTTCTTCTGGTCCTTCAGTCATACCAGAATCTCGTCAATATGGATTCACATCTGGGATTCCAAACTTGAATCCTCCGGGAGGTAACACTTTGAATAATTCTTATAACACTAACCATGACTTTGTGCAGGATTCAGGTATCAATCAAGCTATGGCTAGGGACTTACAAAAACTAAAGGATATGATATCCAGCGTTCCAGGAGTGGTTAAGCCCATTCCTGAAATTGCAGATGGAAGCCACAGGATATCTCGCTTTGCACCACCCATTTGTGATGCAGAAATTCCAAAGAGGTTCCAAATACCAACCATGAAGTTATATGATGGTTCAACAGATCTAGTGGAGCATGTAGCTCAGTACAGAGAAAGGATGGAGATCAATCCAATTCCTAAGAGGTTAAAAGAAGCATGTCTATGCAAGGGTTTTGGATCCACACTCACAGGATCAGCTCTTAAATGGCTGCTAAGTCTTCCCCCTTACTCTATTACTTCATTTGCTAATCTAGTTAATCTGTTTAATAGCCAATTCTCATGTAGTAGAAAATTTGAACGTTTAACTAGTGATCTATATAGGGTAACACAAGGTCAAAATGAATCACTTAGAGATTATATGACTAAGTTTAGTAAAGAATCCTTAGATATTCCTAATCTGGATATAGCTACGGCTGTGGAAGCCTTTAAAATGGGTTTACTTAGGGATTCATTATTCTATGATGATCTTGTCATGGCCCCACGTAGGAATCTTGATGAGGTAAGAACCAGGGCCCTTAGATTCACCCGACTAGAGGATGATAAAAGGATCCAGGAAAGACTGGCAGGATCCTCGAAGCAGAAGAAACAAGGATCCTACTTCAGGAATAACAAGTCCAAATCTTACAACAAGTCTGATAACCAGAACGTGCATGTAGTAGAACAGGAAAAGGATGATGAGGATTATCCTCCCATTTCTGAATATTGTTTTTCTGTTGATAACAATGAACTAATTCTTGCAATGCAGAATTTAGGTGAGAAAGCTAGATGGCCCCGAAAAAGTGATAAACCAGCTGCAACAAAAGACAAATCCAAATGGTGTGCATATCATCAGGATTTCGGACATCTCACTGAACAATGCATTGCACTGAGAAAAGAAATTGGTTACTTGTTAAGCAAGGGGCACTTGAAGGAGCTTTTGGGAAGAAAAAAGTCAAGGACCCATGATCCTGAAAAGGTTCCAGAAAGAGCTCCTGCTCCTCCGGCAGATGCACAAGTTATAAACTTCATATCTAGTGGATCAGACATTTGTGGTACTTCCTTTTCAGCAACTAAAAGACATACCAAGGAGACCATGATGGATAATGGGGACAGACCCATCCGGACCTCTACTGTCACACAGGAGAAAGTTATAACTTCTGATGAGGATGATCGTGTTGATGTCCAGGATCCTCATCATGATTGTCTTGTCATTACTTTGTTCATTTCTAACCATTTTGTTCGCAGGATCCTAATCAATGGAGGAAGCTCGGTGAACATCATTCAGCTTGATGTCCTCAAGAAAATGAACATCCCTGAATAGGATATTGTCCCAAGATCCTCAGTTCTTGTGGGATTCAGCAGAGAAACCAAGAATACATTGAGGGACATTAAACTTCCCATCTACATTGAAGGACTTCATTCTTTCAAAAATTTTGTGTAATAGATTGCTTATCCTGTTGCAATGTTATCCTTGGCAGGCCATGGATACATGACATAAAGGCAGTTGCATCTACATATCATCAATGTGTGAAGCTTCCTAGTCCATGGGGGGTGATAAAGATTGAGAGTGACCAACAAGAAGCAAAGAATTGTTATACCTCATCAATGAAGCCAGCCTCAAGACCAAGGGAGCAATAGCAACTAAAGTATCCTCCAAAGACGTCTTGGAGGCAAGAGAACAGGATGTGAAAGATATCCTTATGGATCCTCATGATCCTGAATCCAAGGTCTTCATAGGATCAGGGATCCTTAGCAACATTGAACAGGATCTAGTATCCTTCCTTAAGAGGAGAAAAACTACCTTTGCCTGGAAGCATGAAGACATGACAGGTATCTCTAAAGATATAATTACTCATAAGCTTGGCATTGACAGGTCATTCAAGCCCATACATCAGAAGAGGAGGAAGTTTGCACCTGAGAGGATTGCTATTATCCAGGAGGAGGTAGACAAATTACTCCGAGCAGGTATGATTAGAGAGGTCAAGTATCCAAGGTGGTTAGACAATGTGGTTGTTGTTCAAAAGAAAAATGGAAAGTGGAGGGTATGTGTCAATTTCACTGATTTAAACAAGGCATGTCCCAAGGATCCTTTCCCATTACCCCACATTGACTCCATGGTTGATGCTACCGTGGGTCATGAGTTGTTGACTTTTATGGATGCTTCATCTGGATTTCAACAAATTCAGATAGAACCATCTGATTAAGAGGATACAGCCTTTATGACCCCAACTGGTATCTATTGTTATATTGCTATGCCATTTGGACTAAGGAATGCAGGTGCTACTTATTAAAGGCTAGTCAATATGATGTTTAAGGAACAAATTGGACACACTATGGAAGTCTATATAGACGACATGGTGGTTAAGTCCAAGAGAGCTGAGGATCACCTTAGAGACATG